>JAMJFZ010001042.1:16595000-16950000 GCA_026225945.1 Cricetomys ansorgei
CATATATACATATATATGCTATATAGATATTTCCAGACTAGCATGGGCTACAGAAGGAGACCCTATTTCAAAAACAAAAAAATAACTTTCCCACCTTCCTCTTGATAATTAATAAGTAACACAGAACCAACTCAACTCAAGCTTGCTCTGTAGGGCAAGTATCAAGACATTAAAGCCTTAGCTTTAGAGATTTTTTTCCTTTTTTTTTTTTTTTTGAGACAGGGTTTCTCTGTTGTAACTCTGGCTGTCCTGGAACTCACTCTGTAGACCTGGCTGGCCTCGAACTCACAGAGATCTGCCCGCCTCTGCCTCCAGAGTGCTGGGATTAAAGGCGTGCGCCACCACTGCCCAGCTAGAGAAGACTTTTTTTTATAGTGTCTAGTCTCCCCCCAGTCCCCGACTCTGTGTGTGTGTGTGTGAGAGAGAGAGAGACAGAGAGAGAGAGAGAGAGAGAGAATGTGTGTGTGTGTGATGGAACTCAGGTCATCAGGCTTGGTGACAAGTGCCTTCGCCCACTGAGCCATCTCTCCAGCTCAAGAAGATTCTTTCGCTAGATCAACTTTACATATAAAAAAGCTCAATCTTGAAGTGGTTTGGAAAAGCTATCCAGCATTATACAGCTACAGTGGAGCTGGCTTTTGAATCTACGCTCTTAATCAACACTCTGTACCATACAGCTCAGTCACATCCTGTTAATATATAAAGTCCCAAGGCTCCAGCTTCATGCCCCAGGTCAAACTTAGGACAAAATACATAGGCACTATTTCATTATTTGCTTTCTCACACTAAAGCTTACCGTTGCCAACTCCAATCAGATAACGCCACTAAAATGCAGCTGAAAGCTATTTATATATTTAGAAAAATGGACGTGAATGGCACCAAGAATGTCAACAGTCATGGTTTATAGGAAAAGGAAGGGGACCAGAGAAGGCAGGAAAAGGACCTCATTTCTACTGCCAGCTGTATTCTGTAACGCAGTTAGATTTTAGTTAGCGTATATAGGTTGTATAGAATACTGGGTTTCACTATGGCTTCTTAATACATGCAAGTGATGTTAGTCACGGGAGCCCACTACACTCTTCTGCTGTCATTTCCCAGCCAGGTGGTTTAGATGGTTTATAGCACTGTAAACACTTTGTCCCTGTAATTTACGCCTGAGAGTTGTTAGAAGGGAAGCAGGAGTTACTCGACTGGCACCATATTCAGTGGGTTTCATCTGATGTCATTTCTGCTCCTGTAACTCCAGTGACACTCATCATTCACCAAGTTGGACTTTGATGGTATCCATACTTCAGTCTGTTGAGAGTTCTCTATCTGGAATGGGTAGACACGCATGTTGCATCTCCCCAAGAAAGGTTCTGTCACCAATAATGTGCGTGTAGAGGGCAGAGGCCAACTTTGGATGTCTTCCTCAATTGCTCTCCACCTCATTTTTTTGAGACAGCGTCTCTCACTGAACTTGGAGCTTCTCAGTTCAGCCTGACTAGCTGGCCAGAAGCCCAGGGATCCTACGCCTTTGCCTCCGAATGCTGGGATTCCCGGTGTGTGCTGCCATGCCTGGCTTTTTTATATAGGTGCTGGAAATCTGAACTCATGGTCATGCGGCAAGACTCTAGCCACTGAGCAGCTCCCCAGTTCCTAGAGTTTATGTATTTTCAAAGGGACTGGGGTAGAGCGGGCTAGGTGGGTATGGCTCACTGGTAGAGCATTTGCCTAGCATTTGAGACCCTGGGTTTAATCCCCAGTAGTTCAAAGAAAGAAAAAAGAAGGAGGAGAGGGGAGGGGAATGGAAGAAAAGGAAGGGAATAAAAGGAAAGAAGCAAGAAAGAGAGAAGGAAAGGAAAAGTGAATTAGAAGTAGGCAAGGACTACGAGGACTGTGGTGACTACAGTAATCACTACTGTACCATAGCGTGCCATTTGGACGCGCTGCACATTGGTCTGTAGAGACTACAAGTCACTACTGTACTGTAGCGTGCCATTTGGACGCGCTGCACATTGGTCTGTAGAGACTACAAGTCACTACTGTACTGTAGCGTGCCATTTGGACGCGCTGCACATTGGTCTGTAGAGACTACAGTAGTCACTACTGTACTGTAGCGTGCCATTTGGACGCGCTGCACATTGGTCTGTAGAGACTACAGTAGTCACTACTGTACCGTAGCGTGCCATTTGGACGCGCTGCACATTGGTCTGTAGAGACTACAAGTCACTACTGTACCGTAGCGTGCCATTTGGACGCGCTGCACATTGGTCTGTGGTGACTACAATAGTCACTACTGTACCGTAGCGTGCCATTTGGACACGCTGCACATTGGTCTGTAGAGACTACAATAATCACTACTGTACTGTAGCGTGCCATTTGGACACGCTGTACATTGGTCTGTAGAGACTACAATAATCACTACTGTACTGTAGCGTGCCATTTGGACACGCTGCACATTGGTCTGTAGAGACTACAATAATCACTACTGTACTGTAGCGTGCCATTTGGACACGCTGCACATTGGTCTGTAGAGACTACAATAATCACTACTGTACTGTAGCGTGCCATTTGGACACGCTGTACATTGGTCTGTAGAGACTACAAGTCACTACTGTACTGTAGCATGCCATTTGGACGCGCTGTACATTTGAACTCACAAGAAGTTGAAGGACACTGGTTGCTGCCTTCAGTTATACAATCCACACAGTAGCAGCAGTTTAGAAATCAGGGCGTGTCCTAGAGTGTGACCTAATCTTATTATGGAAGTGAACACCATGTCTGCTTCAGAGACGGAGACAAAAACGTGGTGTTAAAACCACCTGGTAAAGGTCAAGCATCAAGTTAGCAGTATAGCTGAGGCTGGATTGCTTCATACTAACAACAGAAACAGTGAAGCATACTGGATGTGGAAATGAGGGCCACGGGCTGGGTAGCCTGAGCCACCTTGAGATTTCCTGACATCTACAAGGCTTTCCTCGGGGCCTAGCATGTGCACAGATCTTGGCATTGTGGAGACACAGGTCCCTGCCATCACATGTTCTATTGGCGGTAGACAGTGTTCAGCTCCAAAAACACACTGATGGTACACAGTGGGGCAGGGCTGCTGCGCAAAGGGTCAGCTACAGACCAAAGCTAGCCCCTCGACTGTTGGCTACGAGAGGCTCAATATAAGACATGAGCTGAAACTGAGAATACTGAAATCCTTATAACAACTTGACACGGCTGTGACAAGTTTGTCAAACACAATTAACCCTGGTTTGGAAATGTACAAACAAGAAAATTGTCACAGACTCGAAGACAGAGAAAGAAGGTATTTACTGAATTTAGTGGCCAGACATGGAAGCTCTTGGTGAAGGAGGCAATGTCTTCAACTGAGGTCTGAGAGCTGGGGAGAGAGGCCAGGAAAGGCAGGGCAGAGGTGTGGGCAAAGGCAACAGAAGAGCTGACAGGTGCGAAGAAGACCAAGGTCAGCAGAGGAGGCACCAAGGAGGCTGGAGGACCTGGTGCCGGGAAGCAGGTACAAAGGCTCAGCCTTTCGCGCAAACGCAGCAAGCCACAAGTGGACAGGGACACGGGAAGTATGGCTACCTTTTGAAAAGATCAGCCTACGCTGGTAGAGAATACACTATGGGAATGCAAAAGAGGAGAGAGAGAGCCAGTTGAGAGGCCAAGGCAGTGTTCCAGGTTAGATGCAAAGCCAAGCAGAGCAGCTGACCTCTGAAAGGGATGGGGCAACTGTACCCGGGCGTGGAAACAGAGAGTGGACACAGTGGACACTGGTCTGCAGAGTTAATGGCAACTTTCTAGAGGGCCTTGCCAGGATATTCAGGAAAGAGTCTGAAGCATACATGGGGCTCCGAGCAGGCAGAGGATGCTGGCTGATGAGCCTCTTTCCACCAGGGGCACTCTGCCCTGTGCATCTGGCCTGGCATCAAGCTGCCCTCTGGCCTCAGGGTTTAAGGGTCAGGGCTGCTCACCAGGTTGCTGGGCTCATTCCTCCAGAAAGGTGGAACTGTGACTGTCAAGTTTATTCACTTTGCATTGCTTCTCTGAACTGTCCCAGAGCCCACAGGATAACACAACAGAATGTACCTCACATGAACACACTTGGCTTTTCTCATATAAAAATGCCATGCAACTGTTACCTCAGGCAGAATCACGCTCTGAGGAATTTTAAAATAAGTCCTGTTTCGACATCTCCCACCCACAAATGTTAGCTGATCGCTTTAAACTGAGCAATACTCAAAGATGGGAGTCCTCAAGTCAAATGCTGAGGTGCAAACCAAACAGTGTTCAAATGCTCAGGGCACCAAGCTCTTCATCACACCTTCCCTCGAGGTTAAAGAGAGCCTCCTCCCGGGGGCACTCCCTCACGGTTAAGGAGAGCCCTCTCCCAGAGGTGGGTGGCAGCTACTCCCTGAAGAGCTGTGTTTAACTTAGGCTTCCCTGGATGTCCAATTCTTTCTCTGTCTTCATTAACATATTATATAGTCTACAAATATAAGACTTCTGGCTTATTCATCTAAAAATAAGAACAAATTTGGAGGAACGGAAGTCAGGGGTAAGGACAGGAGGGGAAACAACATTTGGTAAGAGATGACTGGGCGAAGAGAGTTCAAAGTCAGGGTTTCTGGAGGAGCTTCAGCCACCACAGTAAGAACTACCATGTGGTAAAGTCAGTGGGACACGGCAGGCCAGGAGTACGGCACATGGGGGAGAGCCTCTGAAGGGCATAGAAACAAGGGTTTCTTTTTTCTTTATTTAATTTGAAGATGAATACAATAAAAACTCATTTTTACTCAAAGCCAAGAAATTCTCATGTCTTACTTGCTTTGTTATCAGAATATTTAAAAACAAAGCAGAGGCTGGGAGCAGGGAACAGGCATGTAAGGTCAGACATGGGAAGCAGAGGCTGGGAGCAGGGAACACACATGTAAGGTCAGACATGGGAAGCAGAGGCTGGGAGCAGGGAACACACATGTAAGGTCAGACATGGGAAGCAGAGGCTGGGAGCAGGGAACACACATGTAAGGTCAGACATGGGAAGCAGAGGCTGGGAGCAGGGAACACACATGTAAGGTCAGACATGGGAAGCAGAGGCTGGGAGCAGGGAACACGCATGTCAGACATGGGAAGCAGAGGCTGGGAGCAGGGAACACGCATGTAAGGTCAGACATGGGAAGCAGAGGCACTAAGTCATGAATTAAAGCTGGCCTGGGCTATACAGTGAGACCCTATGGAGGAGATGGGTGCGGGAAAGGGAGGGAGGTGGGGAGAGAAAGAGGGAGCTTGAGTTGGACAAGATGGCTACCTTTTGGAGACTGGCGCCACACACTGTGATGACAGTTAATGCCGTGTCAGGCACATACACTTGTTTGGGGTAGAGCCTGTGACCTGCATTCCTAATACAACTGAAAACTCAAAGCCACCTGGGTAGGCATGGCTGCGTGTGGGAGCTGGAGGCTCTACTGCGCGCCTGCCTTCAGAAGGAGGGCTTCCCATGGTCCCACTCACTGTACTTTCGTACGCAAAGTAAGCACGGCGGACGGAAAGAGCTGGAAGAGACAGGGACTTCACCAGTTCTCTTAAAAAGACACGGAAGCTAAAGGTCACTCTTCAGTGACGCGGAGTAAAGTGGAGGTTATCAGGGTTCAAGGTCACGGCGGTAGGCTCAGGTGTTCCTGGGGAGGTGCTCGTCAAAGGACACAAAAGTTCAGTCAGGAGGAGAAAGTTCAACAAATCTAGGGTGCATCGCGGTGACCAGAGTTAATGGCAATGCTGTACACATGAAATCTGCTGAAGAGTGGCTTCTGAGCGTTTCCACCACAAAAGTAGTGTGTGAGGTGACACATTAATCGTTTGATTTAGACATCTCACAGTGCTTAAATATATGAAAATAGATTGAAAACGATAAACATAAGTGATTTTTACTTGTCAACTGAAAATACACATATACTTAGGGAGCACAGATGCAGATCCAGTTACTGACTGCCCTGTGTGAATATATGCATTCTAACTTTGCCTTTCAAAGGAAGTATAAACAAAAAGCTGCAGCTCACTAAAATAAGCCACACTCAAGCTCTACCGCTCCTACATAAATGAATGAACATGAGGCCCACAGTGACTCAGTCACTAAACGTCTCCACATTAGCATGATGCGGGCAACAGAGAGAGGTGAACTAGGGACGGGACCGTGCCACAGCAGAGCAGGGGAGGAGCGGCACCTCCAGGGCGGGGTGGTGGGCAGTGCAAGTACTGCCTGAGGGCCATGGAGTGACCAGGGGTACTGGGGTCTGGGTCTCCACCTAAGGACCAATCCTGTGTTTACAAATGCCACCACCAAGTAAGGATATTGCTTCTACATGCTACAGAATGGAGCGATTCCTGCTGCATATATAATCAGCCCTTCGCATCCTCACTTGGACTAAAGAATTTGAATAAAACAACTGCATCTATACAAGACACATGCAGGTTTTTCCCTCCCTGTCATTGCTCTTAATACAACAAATATGTACACAGTTCTGTACTGGGTCTTGTAAGTAATCTGGGGATGGCTGAACTGCACAAGTTAGTATAAACACAAACCATCTTACTCTAGGAGCCTGAGCATTTGAAGACTCTGATGTTCATGGAAGGTCCTGGACTCAATTCCCTGCAGATATTCAGTGATTAACTAATTAGCAAGTAAACCAGCTTCTGGAGGAAGTGGCTGGTGTCCAGCAAGGCCTGGCAGGAAACCACAATCCCGCCAGAGGACAGACCCAAGAGTCCAGGAAGCCGGTGGGGAGGCACATGTGGATCCCTTCTACTCCAGCAGAGCTCAGCAGCTCCTCTCCCAGGGCAGGGACAGTCACATGGCCAAGGGATGGCAGCACTCCCTCCCAAGGCCAAGGGACCCAGGACAGGGGAAGGGGTGTATGTGTGAGTGTCAGTCACAGAAGCTCGCAAGCAGGGCAAGCCAACAGTGAGGGGAAGCTGCTTTTCAGGAAACACACCTAGACACTGAAGCCGGAGGAACGAATGCTGTACTTTCCAGGACAGTGAGAGCCTACTTTCTAAAGTACCTTTTATTTCCGATACTTGCTGAACATTAACACAAACGAGCGGTGCATCAGACAACATGGAAGCCTTACCCATAAGCAGCAAAGTTTGCTTAGTTGTGATGCCATTACTGCCACGGTCCTCACCTGCATTATGTGCCTTTCCTTCTGGTCCCAAGGCCCTTTCATCCCCAAGAAGAGGCTGATTCATGCCAGGCCCCCAAAGCCTCTGACCTGCTAACATTACAACCCTAGGATAGGCTTCCCAGGACCTTCCTTCCCAGGACCACCTGCTGTCAGATCAGGAGGGCTCGTGGTCAGCAGGCCAAGTGGGGCCTCCTAGAAGCCCAGCCAGGTCTCCTTCTCCCTCTCTGCTTGTCCCTGCATGAGTATATCATGGGTATATATGGGGCTAGTCACTTTAGACGAGGCTGTCTCAAAGAGTAAGGCAGAGAACTTGAGCACAGCTTTGGCCTCCATATTCACAAGCACACACACTGACCTGCATGGAAAGGTCTCTGTTCATTCTCAATCTCTGTGTGCGCGTGTGCGCGTGTGTGTGTGTGTGTGTGTGTGTGTGAGAGAGAGACAGAGACAGAGACAGAGAGACAAAGAGAGAGAGAGACTATTATAAAGTTCATGAGACTTGGCCAGAAAGCCGTTTCACTAGGTACCTTTGGGAAAGAACGCCTGACCTCTGCTGGCCAACTGGAGTATCCACTCTTCAGATCCAGGCCAGGGTGAAATCGGCACAGGAGGGAGGCTGCAGCTGGGGGAAGCCTTTCCTGCATGACTCACAGGCACTGGCAGAGCCCACTTGGTCTAGTCCACAGTAGTTAATTCAGGGCTGCACAGGGACTGAGTGCACACCTGGAGATGCTGAGCAGAGTGCAGTGACCTCACTGTGCCCGGTGAAGAGCACCTGGCTCGGGGGAGTGCCCTGCAGCAGTCGGTCCCATCCCTGCACCCACCCCATACTCCCCACCACCACCACCCCCGCTGTGAGATCTTGCCTATTCTATAGATCCTGCCTATTCTTCCTCAGGGGCCCAGGGGTCCAGTGCCAGCACCTCAGCCCAGCAGCCATTACAGCTACTACCGTCTCCATCAAGCCTCTACATTGTTCTGTAAGTAGACCCTGCTCATCTTCCTGGCAGTTTCCCTTCAATTCTTGTCTACAAAGCAAAGCAAGAAGATGCTTTCATGAGGTGAAGACTGGTAGATAGAGTACCTCATCTTAGGAAGCATCAGCCTGTAAGGACTGTGAGACCTAAAGGAACAGGATCTATCTTTCCCTATCACATAGGGAAACATGCAATGACCCAATGGTCCAAAAGCCAGGTTCCTGGAAACAGCATACTCCCTCCTAGATAAGGTCAAACCTGTATATGTGTGCTCGTGCGCGCGCACGCGCGCGTGCGCACACACACACACACACACACACACACACACACACACCCTGAACTCCCTGAAGCAACATTCTCCCACAGCTGCTTTCCTTGGTGTCAGATGCACTAATCACAAGGCCTGCTGGACAGCGGCAGGAGCCCATAGTTCACTGAACAGGCGAGGGTGGTCATCCGGGACCAGGAGAGGCTGACCGCAGCCTGCCCTAGGGCTGACTGGGAAGTCTGAATAGAATGTGTACACAAAGAACTTATCATCAAAAGAAGCTAAACCAAGCATTCATGCTTTAAAAGAAAAAGAAAATAAGAAGCTTATTAGTAGAAATTCTAAACAGCGTAATTTGTAAGTCAAAGTATTACTTTCTTGTTTAAAAGAAAAGGTACAGTCAGTCAAAGCTCTGGTCAAATTAAGGGGGAGCGAGGAGATGGATATTCAAAATTAGAAGCAACAAAGAAATACAACCAACGGTGAGATCACCGAGTATTGAGTCCAACCCCACGCTAGCAGGGTAAAATACCTTAATAAAATGGGCATTCCCTGAGAAATACAGATGATTAAAACTGAGCCCAAAAAGTCCTAAAGAGAGTGACAGAAACTCTAGGAAAGGCTCAGAACTGAGTCATAATACAGGAGCCTGTCCCGCACAGCTCCACAGAGGAGGTCTTTCGAATCCTCAGGAAGCAGGCGATCCCGTGCTACGTGAACCGTCCACCGTAAGGGCGATGCCGAGCGCTTGCTGTGTGCCCGCCACACTGATGAATGGTTCAGGACCATTTCATCATCCAATTTCACAGCAACGTGAAGTGGCTTTCTTCAAATTACAAGGCAGGAAAATTGACACTTAGGAAGGCTAAGAACATGACCACACGACTACTAAAATCGTGGAGCTAGAATCCAACCCTGTTTTTATTTCTCAAGTTGTTCATTTAATGACTACATATTTTACCACCTGAATAACCAGATGCTAAGATCTGTAAGGGTTCTCTTGAGTCGCTGGAGGGAATGGGGTAGAAAGATCTGGAAGAAGGAAGATCATAGGAAGCTGGTAAGCATCTAGATGCACACCCAGCCTAGGGTGGCGTCAGCATGGAGAACAAGGGTGTGTGTGTGTGTCTGGAGGCACAACTGAGTGCCAGAGACTCACAGTGATTAAACAGCCCAGGTCCAAATGCTCACATCACCCCAAAGTCCCATAAGTCTTTTGACGGCACCTGGGCTTCCCCAGTGAGAAAAACTAGACTCCCCGACCCGCTCCCCTACACACACTGTAATTCACAAGGCTGCTATGAATGAAAGAAGGGCGAGGCGTGGAGCTGCAGTGCCTTGCAGGTGGGCCCTACAGAAACCTAAGGCCCCACCACCCTTCTCTGCTCATGTCTTAGCTTCCTCTGATAAGCCTTCCGAGGCTTTCTAGATCTCAAGCACTAGGGGACAGGAACGGAGATCTCCACCAAAGCCGGATGCTCCACAACTGACCGACCGGTGCTCGAACACGTGCCGCCTCCGGTGGTGTCCACGAAGGAGTGCTGCTCCCCACAGCCCGGCAAAGGAGAAAGGGGAATGGATTAAGAGATTAAATACGGAAGAAAAAGGAAAGAGGCTGGGAGACACTCCGCTGACTTTGCATTTGACCTTTACTCCTTTCCCCTTGGGTACCAAGAGTGACTGACGCCTCCTACACACAGTCACACGCACTGCCCGAGGTGCACGTCTAGTCCTAGTTGTTACCTGAAAAAACACAGATCGTCAAAAGCAAACTGAGTGAATGCCTGCAGGAAAACAGAAATGCTGCGTGCCAGTGTCTGTAAACATCTTACCAAGGCCTTGGTCAGCTTCTCTACCATGGAGCTTTCTTAACCAAACAGGACTAGAGTCCTAGCTTCTAGAGACACAACTCGATCCGGCACTGACCTCCAAGAGCTCAAAGGCAGCCTCTCTTCAGCCCAAGTTAGCATGTGCAGTCCACACTGGCACAATACACACAGCATATGCAACCTAAGAGTTGGTACAGGAGCTAAAGACAGAGGAACGGGAGGAGAGAGATAGGTGGAGAAAGAGGAGACGAGACCAGAGGACCCATGGCCTGGGGGACAGCTGCCATCAACTTTCCTTCCTTCCCAAGTGAGCAGAAACTCCAGGAACCTGTCCTACACCACAGGAGCTGAGTGTCCTGCCCCCCTACCGTACCCTCTCCTAGAGCTTGGCTGACCAAGACCCCTCTGGGGGCAGTCACTTGAACGAGAGGCAGAGGGCTGAATCACTGCAAACAGCCTTAGCCGTGCTGGGTGTAAAGTGAGAATTCCCACACAGATGCCTGCCTGCTGCATGTGGCCCTCGGTCTATCCCTCCAACTCCCGTCAATCCTTGCTGTGAAGTCCTCATCTGCCTAACTGCGCAGAATCAGGGACACCGAACCCTGGTACCATGGCCGGTGAGATGGCGCATACAACCCTGATGACCTGAGTGTGATGCCCAAAACACACATACGCACATGCAATAATAATAATAATAAATAAAATGAAATAACTCAAAAATTCTGGTACAGAAAGTGAGACGAGGAGAGAAAACCAACAGGGAAGGAGTCCTGGCAAGGACTCACTGGGTACCAGCAACTTCCTCGTACTCTTGACAATTACTCCGGCAAGAGATCAAAAGGAATTTGTACCCTAAATACATAATCTCAAGTGTGGATTTATAAAAAGTATGTTTACAAACGGGACTTGGGCTGCACATTCCCACAGGACCTAATGAGACATGTGAGTCACCCGGGAGACTGCAGGGATACGTGGCAATGTTGACTTAAAGCCTTTGCTGTCTCCCTCCATTTGGTAAGGTAGCACACAGTGTAATTCCCCTCCAGGTCCTGACAGGAGACACCAACGAGTGGGTAGAAGTGCACTTCCGAGGCTTTGCCAGTGAGGTTCACAATGTGCCAATTAGAAGGGAGGCACCAAACAACCTCGAGGTGACCGCTGGCCCAGTTTAATCACCACACTTGAAAACGCTGAAACCAAGTCTTCAAGAGGGTTCCACCGGGATGGAGATCGGGACTTAGAATGCGTCTCTCTGCAGAAAATCTAGGACTCAAAAGGAAAACCTGGCTGAGTTCGGAGGATGAGAAGAAGAGCCGTTAAAGTTCAGCACTGACTTGGTGACTAGGAAAGCAGGGCTGGGGGCCGGAGCACTGAAAGCCGCAGTGCTCAACCGCCAACATCCTGGTTTACTCATTGCATATGATAAACAGAGCTCCACAGACATATTCTCAATGGGTGGCATCACTTCACAGCTAAACGGACAAAAGTTTCCTCTATTTTTTTATTTTGTTTTGTGTGTGTAGGTGTGTGTACGTGTTCACACACATGTGGGCACACCCGTGCATGCAGGTACATGTGTACGTGTGTGTGTCTATATGTATATGTGAAGGCTGGTGTCAGGTGTATTCCTTAATTGATCGCTACATATTACAGCAGGATCTCTCAGTGAACCAGAGCTCACTGATACAACAATCTAGCTAACCAGTTTGCTCTAGGCCCTAGAGTCGGGGCTTCCCTGCCTCTGCCTCCTGTGCACGGGGGAGACAGGCAAGCTACCACATCCATTCATTTTACATGTGTTCTTGGAACCTGAACTCCAGCCCTCATGCACTTTACCCTCTGAACTATCTCCCCAGCACCCACTCATTTGTTCTTATAAAGGGAATGAGCTCTGGATGTAATAGCTTCCGTTGGGTCATAGAAGCACAAATAAAGCCAAAGGCTGAGTTGAGCCTTCTGACTTCTAGGTCATCTAGCAAACATTCCATTCCACCACACAGAAGTACCTCATAGACTGAGGGAACAAAGCAAACATCTCCATTTGTCATGAAGTCTTCAAAGATCACAGCAAATCAAAGTCAGCCTAAACAGCTTCGAGTTCTTGTGTGCCTCTACTTCCCCAGGCAGCACTCATGGCTACCTCATAGTTTAAAGGTATCATTTCATCGGCACTTCAAAGCACTGACACTCCTCTGAGCAGGCTTCTACTCCACCTGCTTTCCTGCAACCTGAAACCACAGGGGTCTGGGGGGAGGATGCAGTCAGAGGCACCCCTGCTCACCAGGCTCTGGACCACAGTAGGGAAAATTCTTGCTCCAGTGGACCTAGGCCAGACCAATACAAATGGCAATTCTTGCTACACGTGTCTAGGTTTAACACTAGAGAACAAAACTAAATCAAAAACAAGCATGTGGAAAACTGACCTCAGCAAATGCAGGAAGGGAGCCCAAGAAAGCAGGGTTTATCCCCCAAATCCTGTCCTGTATTGGTCTATCCCTGTGACATATCAAGTCGCTCACAGAAACCATAGGTTCATTTAAATGTCTACACCAGGCCAGGAGAGGCACCGGGGCAGAGGAAGAAGATACGGCATCTCCACCATTTCTTGCCCCCAGATGGAAGGCCATCTATCCTGTTTCCCAGGCCCTTTCCAGCAGCTGTAATGGGCTAAACAACTCAGTCAGCAGGAGAACGGGAAGAGAAAGCATGCAGTGCTCGAGGGAAGGACATCCATATTACATTCTCTAAAACAAACGGCCGTTCTGTCTTACTTGTTTAGAAATGGTGGCTATACGCACAATGCTTTCTATCGATTTTTCTCGTTCCTATTAAGAATTCTCTCAAGAAACAGAAGGGAAATAGAGGTGCTAGTCTCTCTCTGCCAGGAGCAGCTCTCACGAGAAAAGAGCCATCAGATATATGCAGCTGACTATTCATTCGGTTCAAGTGCCCAATGCCCAGGACGCTTGATGAAATCAGAAAGTGAAGTCACTCTGTGTCAAGTGACAATCAGAATTCAAGCAGCTGTCCCCTGAAAGGTCTGAATGCTTCCTTTCTCTATCTACACCTCCTTCAGTAAGTCAACCAACTCCCAGAAGTCAGTTAAAATAAAAGGGTGAAGATTTGACAAGATGCACAGGATAATGAGAATGGGGTTAGGGATGCCGCTCCGATCTACATCTGCGGGCTACAGAACCAAGCCCAGGGAGTCAGAAGAAGCGACCACAATCATCACCATCTGGGAGAGCAGGAAAGGTGGACTACTGCCAGCTCCCGGGAGAACAAATACTATTTGAGTTTACTATTCCTGCGGTGAAGAGATGCTTCCCAGATGATGAAAACAAGGGGCTCAGCCCCCTGAGGCCCAGGGGGTGCAGACAAGGGGCGGATGGTCCACTTACAGGGTATACAAGCAACCAGAGCTCCCCCTGCACACTAACATCCTGATCTCTGTAATGCACTGGCCTCCGCAGCTAGGCCACCACTGATCTTGAGACAGTGGTTTACAGAAGCCCCTCGATTTAGTATATCCTGATAAAACCACAGTGGGGTTAAAACAACGAAGGCCGAAACTGTATTTACCAGGCCCAGTCTACTAAACAGCACAGTATTAGCAACAAAATACAGCAGACTCTGGGTGGTTGACTTTCACCGTCCAACAGCTGGACCGTCCCAAGTAGCAGCTCCTGCCACTGCCACAGTCAGAGAGCGTCACACGACACCCCCAGCTGAGGAAAAGACAGCCTCAAAACGAAGCCCCAACTCCTGCCGCCACTCACTGCACACTGCTTCCCGCTGTCATACTGAAAAGTCATTGTCAACCCATCACCAGTCAAGGTCCGTCTGCACACTGAGAAAGGCACCCTGGGGCAGGAGGCAGAGCGGAAAGTCACGCACATCCAGGGACACGAGGAACTGCCTGTGGACCAGCACAGGAGTGACTGGGAAGCACAGACTGACTACTGACACTTGACTCTCATTTTTCAAATCACAGGGAAGGACTGCAAACCTCCCAGGGACTCAAGCACCTCACGCTCAAAACGGCCTTGGTTACACCGATGAGATTTTACTAGAGATCTCTTCTACTCCAGCAGAGCTCAGCAGCTCCTCTCCCAGGGCAGGGACAGTTACATGGCCAAGGGACGCCAGAGCTCCCTCCCAAGGCCAAGGGACTCGGGAAGGGGAGGGTGTGTGTGTGAGAGTGAGTGTGTGAGTGTGTGTAGGGGAGAAAGAGTGTGTGTGTGTGTGTGTGTGTGTGTATAGTGGAGGGAAGGTAAGTGGGTGTATATTTGTGTGTGTGTGTGTGTGTGTGTGTGTGTGTGTAGGGGAAAAACGGGGTATGTGTGTGTGTGTCTATGTGTGCGTGCGCGTGTGTGTCAGTCACAGAAGCCAGAAAGCAGGGCAAGCCAACAGTGAGGGGAAGCTGCTTTTCAGGAAACACACCTAGACACTGAAGCCACAGGAACGAGCACTGCACTTCCCAGGACTTTAAAGTACCTTTTATTTCCCGTACTTGTCTGTGCATCAGACAACATGGAAGCCTGACCCATAAGCAGCAAAGCTCGCTCAGTTGTGACGCCATTACCGCCACGGTCCTCACCTGCATTATGTGCCTTTCCTTCTGGTCCCAAGGCCCTCTCATCCCCAAGAAGAGGCTGACTCATGCCAGGCCCCCAAAGCCTCTGACCTGCTAACATTACAACCCCAGGATAGGCTCCTGTCTCCTTCCCAGGACCACCCGCTGTCAGAACAAGAGGGCTATGGTCAGCAGGCCAAGTGGGGCCTCCTAGAAGCCCAGCCAGGTCTCCCTCCAATACTCTGCTTCAGACCACACAGTAAGTTGTGTGTAATCTACAGTCCGGAGCTTCTGCTATAAAACAGGTACTGGGCACTGACAACTTAACCGTGTCACCCAGACCTACTCCCTCCAAACCCCATCCCTGCTGCAGAGTTTTCCAAGTTACATGTCTGCTCTCTTATTCTTTTTTAAGGGGTAAAGCCTAAGTGCCCAGAGCAGACAGAATTAGATAACCTAGATTAAATACTAGACCAATTAAATCACAGACTACAGATACTATTTCAGAACTCAGTACAAAAAAGCTGCAAGCGTTTCTCCCTTCTGACTGGTTTTATTGAGAATGTAACGAGCTGTGGTGTGCTGCTGTTTTCGTGCAGGCTGCAGACACATTCCCCTCTTTCCACCAACTGTGGCTAATGCACCTCTGTGGAAATGTTGACGGCAAGCAGAAAAGACCCCTGTTGTTTTTTCTAAAATGCACCCCAAGGGGCTGAGAATGCGGCGTGGTGGTACAGCATTTGCTTAAGTGTGCAGGGACCCTGGTCTCCTAGGCTGGGGAGACGGCTCAGCTGGTAAAGTACTTGCCGCACAAGCGTGAGAATTATGAGTTCAGATCCCCAGCATCCACGTAAAAGGCTGGTTGGGGTGACATGCCCAGTAGCCCCAAATCCCAGATGCCAAGGAGGCAGACACAGGAGGATCCCCGGGGCTTATTGGCCAAGCAGTCAAACCAAATCAGTAAAACTTAGGTTCAGTGAGACAAAAGACAGGCAGAACACACACACACAAACAGTGACCCTGTTCCCCATCTCCTATAGCCACTCAAAGAAAGACATAAAACATAAAACATGCTAACCTGAAAACAAAAGCTTAACTCATCCAATTCCAAATCATACAGTAGACTGTATCAGTACCAAACCCTTTAGAAAGCAAGGAGGAGGCTGTGTGTGCAGAGGCGAGGCGAGGCGAGGGGAGGGGAGGCGAGGAGAGGCATCCCTGCAGCTTGTCGTCTGAGCAGACTGGAGGAGTGGAAGCTGACAGGCACACTCAGACACAGCCAGCACCCCAAAGCTACTCAACCCAAGTCTTTTTTTTTTTTTCTTTCAATCTTTCAACTTTTATTTTAATTTTAATTTTTGATAATCAACTCTACTACCAGGCTCCACTCCTGGAAATATACTAGAAGGTGACCTTGGCGAGTTACTAGATGCACATTTGGTATTTCCATTTCTTTACTATAGAATTCGGGAAAGAAAGATCTATTTCAGAGTCCAAGAATCAAACACGACAGAGTAGGCAAAGCTCTCAGTAAAGTGTCTGCCACACAGTTAGCATGCAATAAATCTAAATCGTGAGAATAATAGTGCTTTACTAGCATCCATCCCTGACGGTAGCATAACTAATTAGCAAAGTTTCATCTATTAACTGGAAGCTTGGCATCTACTAATAAGTGGCTTACTGTCCACAGGATCAGTCATTACGAACAGGGCAACAGAGAAGCAAGCGTTCATCAACACGCAAAGTGCATCTTGGACAATCAGCATCAGGGGCTGGAGAACCAGTTTGGACCTGATGCTTCAGGCAAAGAAACCATCACTTTACTGGGCGCCCGTCTTTCAGGGGACATGCCAGAAACTCTCAGGAGAAATGTTTAAGTGTCACTCTTCAACCGTGAGAATTTTGACTTTCTTTAAAGGAGTTAGGAAAAGAATGGAGGACTGCAGACAGAGCAAAGGCTGTTGGAAAACCTCAAGATGAAGGAATGCTGACTTCAGGAACAAAGAGCAGTGTATGTGCGCGTGTTCTCCTTCGCGCTCTCTGTGTTCACATACATGCAGATGGGTGTGTGCACATACATATGTGAATGCATGTGGAGGCCAGAAGGTTACTGATTCTGCTAGACCGGCTCACCAGCAAATCTCCAGGTCTCTGTGTCTCCACTTCCCCAGAACTCGGATTGCAGGTTGCACCTGGCCTTTTCTGAGTGTGGCTGATCAGAACTCAGGTCTTCATGCTTGTATGCAAACACTAATGAGCCACTTCCCCAGCGCCAGGACACATGTTCTCATACATACCTCTGTATGTATGTACATGTGTAGCATGTGTGCACCTATTCCTCAGAGAGGTTAGGAACTTTAGATGAATCTGAGAGCCAGGTGTGGCGGTGCACGCCTTGGATCCTAGCGCTCTGGAGGCAGACAGGTGGACCCCTAAGGGCAGCCTGGTCTACAGAGGGAGTTCCAGGCCAGCCTGGTCTACAGAGCGAGTTGCAGGATGAGAAGAACTTGGTTAATGAAATGATACTTCAGCTGAGCCCTCAAAATGTTTCTCTAAAACAAAATTTTACGCTCTTAGAGTTTTCCTTCTGCCCCAACTTTAACGAAACGTAAGGATATTCTTAAATTTGCAATTTTGCTTTTTTGTTATGTTAAAACCAGCACTGAGTTCATAAAAACTAATGTGTGTCTAATACGTAGGATTTTTATTTCTTGGTCCCACCCGAAGACATGCTAAGCCATTGTTTCTCTAGTACAATCTGCTTTCTTTCATTCCTCTAATGTTTTCACTCCAAATACGTTGTTCATCGGTGTCGGGACAAGCCACATCTATTTACATTTACCCACTCTGGGGACTGAATGTGTTTTCTCCTGTTTTTCCCCCTCATAAAATGTCTGACAAACAGCTGGAGAGCCCACAGTTACACACCCTGTCCCAAGGAAGAAACACAGGGAGACACAGGAAGGAGAGCCTCTAGCTACGGACACCTGCAGGTGAGTGCTGGTCGCTAACGTTGCTCTACGCCAAAATTACCTTCGTCTGCTCGCTGTCTGGGTCTTCAAGCCAAACGTAAGGATCACAGATTTTATGTCCATGATAATCCTGTACCTGCAAAAGACAAAATGAGGTCTTAAGTCATTAGTGCCCAAATCCAATTTAAAAAAAATTATATATATACATATACACACACACACACACACACACACATATATATGATAAAGAAATGCAAAAGGGTCAAAGATACTAATTGTAATCGGCTCGCTGGCAACACGTCTGCCCAAATTACCACATGAACCAAAGTTGGCACGTCCTCAAAGGTGTTAAGCCACTCTTCATGAAAAGAATGTTTTAGACAGACGAAAGGCCAGAATGGGAAACAGCTCTGTCTGTACGGCACGAGACAAAGGCCGGCTGCTGAGCTAAAGAAACCCAAAACTGTGCTACAGCAGAGCCCAGGGCACATGCAGAGAGCACACGAGGACAGGACCGGAAGGGTGCCACCACACACGTGCTCGTGCTCCCGCCCGCACTGGGCGTGTGCAGATGAAGTCAGTCCCCTTCAACATGGGGTAAGATCGGTTCTGCTTTTGAGTCTGAACTACTAAAAGCATGTTTCTTTCTCTTTTTGTTTATTTGTCTTGCTTTCTGAGAGAGGGTTTCTCTATGTAACAGCCCCAGCTGTCCTGGAACTCACTCTGTAGACCAGGCTGGCCTTGAACTCACAGAAATCCACCTGCCTCTGCCTCCTGAGTGTTGCAATAAAAGGTGTGCGCCACCCCCACCCAGATGAAAGGAAGCAAGCTTCTAAATTACCACATGGTTCTGCTGCTGGCTACAGAAGCTAGCCAACACACCATGGAGCATGCTCAAACCACAGCCCTCTTCTGTACTGTTATATCAGCTTATCACTTCTAAGATGGCACAAATACCCAACACCTGAAGAAATAAAACTGTTCCGTGTTGTGGAGCCTGTTGTGTGTGTGTGGGGGGGGGGGGGGTGTGCTCTGAAGCTCCCAGCTAAGGGGCTTCTGACAGCACAAAGCCCCAGGCCTGGCCTCCACACCAGGGAAGGGGCTGGAGGAAGCAGGCTCGCTCCTCACCACTCTCCATGTGATCAAAACACAATCCAAAAGTAAAAACCATTACACAAACTCTCCACCTCACAGGGTCAAGATTAATCCAATTAACGTAAACCCATTATCAGTTTCTCCGGTCTAGTCTGTGCGTAACCCTAACACTCTGGTTAGGGCTGTGGAGTGCTCATCTGTATCATGGAGGAACTTGTTTTACACCACAATACCAGAGGGCTGGGGCTTAAAGGAAAGCAGGCTCCGGGAAAAGACACCTGGGTGTTTTCTCATGCCCCTGGGAGCTTCAGTGTCCCTTGCCCTCAAGACCTGGCTGTCTTTCTCCCCAAATGGAGCCACCTAGGAGAACTAGAGGGCGTACAGGACAGGCTGATGAGCAAGAGGAAGGCCTGGAAGGGCTTCCATTTTACAAGTAGACAGCCAGAGAAAGAGAGCTAAAACCAGACTAAACCTGTTCCCCAAGGGTCTTCATAAAAATCTATTTTGACCTTTGTCACTCTCAATGTTAGCTGATTGCCACTCAACAGAAGATCTTTTCTTCTCATCTCCAAGTCTTTTGCATTTGTACACCCGTGAGTGGTTATACAATAAGCTTGCAATAACAACTTTCTCTACATTGTCAATACAGTAATCACAGTTTAGAGGTCCTCTGAGGAGCTCCGGCAAGCACAGATTGAGCAACATTCAGAGGCAGGTCTAGGACCCAGGCAGCCAGCCTTGAGTACACAGCAGTTTAACGATGTCCTTGGGCATCTCCCAAGCTCAACTTTTCATAAGAAGTAGAAAAGTCAACTAGAAGTCATCACGGACGTTCCACCACTGGGAGAAGGTGTTGTTTACGCTGAGTATTCATTGAACATTCACAACTCGGCTATATAAAAGGGCGGGGAGGGGGCTTGCAATACAAAAAGTTGTTGGGGTTCCCATGTTACAGATTGCAAAACACAATTCAAAGAGGTTAATAAGAACAAATATCAATGGGGTCACTGCGTACACAGAGGAGGCTGAGTTAATATCTCACCACGGACTTCGCCCACGTTAATTATCCACCCCCTTGCTGTGAGTGAGGAACTGAAAGCCAGAAAGAGTTAAAGCAATCGCGGTCTGAGGTTAGGAAGTGGGGGATAGCCCATCGGTAGCTGACCCCAAAGTCTGTGGATCTAACATTCTGCTATGCACTTAGCTAGTAAGCCTGACCAGGTGTACCCCAGTAGTAAGTATATGGCCGGGCTCCAACTCAGAACCCACATCACACACCAGACTGCCTCACAAATGGCCCTTAATGTGAAGTAAACATCTGTCCTCACAGATCCAGCACTGTCTTCTATGTTCGTCGTCACAAAGACATTACCAAGACAAGAAACTTCTCTAGGGCACCGCCACTGTCAATTCCAGGAGCCACAGTCCAGCCTCCTCCTCGTTGTTTTTTAAGGCCACACCCAAAGAGAGGTCTCACAGAAGATACAAACATCTAACCCATCATGACTTAGGTCTGGAAACCACCCTTGGCCTCCCCAAGAGGCTGTCAGAGCCCTGATGAGACGCTGCTTGATGCTGTTCCATAGGTAATTGTACCTTTCGGATAAAGTGCAGACTGGTGAACACTGCAGACACACCAAGCCTGGGCCTGGTTCTCTTCCCAGCTGCCTCCAAGCCTGACTGCCCACAGGCAGTGTGGTCCTGAGGGTCTTCCTGCTATCCTACAGTAAGCAAATGCAATTTCACAGCTGTACAGACTTGCACAACTATGGCTTTATTTTAATCTCAGGGCCAAGAATGTCCTTTCTCCTTTAGCCAGCCAACTCTCAGGCTCAATTAGAAAATGATTTACTCCTATTGATAGGAATTAGCCCCATTCTTTTCTGTGTTCCTCTCACCCAACACTCTTTCTACGAGGGCTTGAGTGTTCTGGAGGAAGCCTAAATTTCCTGACCTGTTAGATAAGCATCAATGACACAGAACAGGCAACGGTGTTACACCAGAAGGGCCGCACTTTACATGTCTGCTCATGAAGACACAAATCCACGCATGGGCTTCATGTTCCATGTTTAGGGAGACCTGATAAGCATGGCTGACAGATGCTCAAGTGAGAGACAACTATAGAAATCTCCAGAATATGCTTCAGGGACCAAACCCACCCTCCAAAAGTTACAATGGAGCAAATGCTTGAAGTCAAGCCTAGGAGCTGGTATTAAAAGGCTGCTGTAGGAAAAGGCCACCCGTGTAGGTATATCAGGCCAACATAAACACTCCACGAGAGCCTCAGGCTAGCTCCGAGAGCCTACTGCTCCTTCGCCAAGGCCACAGGCTTGAGGTCATCATGAGCTCTCTGGTGAGAAGGAACTGGAGTGAATTAAATTCTACACACCCCCTTTACAACTGTGTGTAAACTTAGAAAACTTCATAAAGTCCCTACTTGACTCTTTCGGGAACTGTTCAACAGATTAACCACAAGATTGGAACTAAAAAACCGGTACAGATTGGAGTAAGGAAAAATTAAGCAAGAACCAATACTACCCTCACCCTGCCCCCAGGTTCAAAAAAACAAGAAAAACCCTAAGACTCTATTTATCAAAACCACACAATGGTAGTGATATATATATACATACATATAATGAATATTATAGATAATATATATATGCTAACCTGTAAACCAAAGACCCTCAAGATTCAGTCAAGATAGTTCCACATCTTCCCACTGCAGAGCTAGGCCATCTGAATGACAAGTCTTCCACCAGCAAGTCAAGTCCTGTGTCACCCCAATAGTCCATGTATGAGAAAGGAGGCTGTAATAGGTAGGAGATTTGCCCAAAGTCACCCAGGCAATGGGTGACACCACCAGAACAGCATTCAGGTTGTCTATGGGTTAACCCTAAGACCCTTACTCATACCAGCAGGGTCACTTTGCACCTATATGCAAAGGGAAACTCCCTCTCCTATAGAAGAGGGTTTCATGGATGGTTAGGACAAATTCAATAAGCAAGCAGCTGAACAGACCAAGAAACATGGTTCCCAGATGGTTTGCTGCAGAGGAGACATTTGGAAGTTCATTTGAAAACAAGTTGGTCTTTAACACTTGAGCCTTTACCTCACTGTGTGCTGTGCTTCAGAGTACAAAGTAAACAGGAAAAAAAAATCACAACCGTTACCATACAAAAATAATTTTACTATGATTCTATTTTAAGTAACCTGAGAAACCGGGCTATGAGTACAGGAATTAGGGCCATGTTTGGATTCAAGCCACCTCTTAAATGCCAAACTAATTTTTACACACTTACACACACACACACACACACACACACACGTTTGCCCAGAATTCTGAATTTCACTAACCGGGTCTGAAGTTACCCGAGTTGACCTGCGGCCTAGGTACACAGGTGACTCCCGCAGGGGAAGACTCACTTTGCAAAAGGCGACCCTGTGTTAACTTCCTTAGGTAAGCTCCATGGCCTCTGCTCCTTCCCCGCCACGGTCTCCTATTTGCACCCCAGCAACCAACGCCCAGGACCAACCTCAACCTCAACCGGGAATGAATGAGCTCTACTCGAAGGGCTTGCAAATTCCAAGCTCCCAAAGTTTGCTTTTGTTTTCAAATCTTACATCATTCCCCCCCCCACCCCCCGCACACACACCACCGCACTCTTTCCCCCACCACCATAATTAAGCCAGAAGGCTTCTTCGCTTCCAAACTCGCGACCCTACGGGCTTCCCGCCGGCCCAGCTGCTCAGCCCGCCCGGCGTCTGCCCTTGGGCCGAGCGGAGCCGATCGCACTCGGGCACGTGGGCAGCGGCCCCGCCGGCCCCGCACTGGGAGGAGCCCCGCGACCGGGGCAAACAAAGGCCGGGGCGCGGGGCGCGGGGGCCGGGCTGCAGGGAGGGGTACTCACGGCGGTCTCGTCGCGGTACACGTCGGGGTACTGGAAGGACAGCATGGCCGGAGCCGGGCACTGGCTGCGGGGCTGCGGGGCTGTGGGCGAGCCGGGCGCGGGCTGCGGGGCTGCGGGGCTGCGGGGCTGCGGGCGAGCCGGGCGCGGGCTGCGGCGCGGGGCGGCGGGATGGCAGCTGGCGTGGCGGCGCGGCGGACTCGCGGCGGGGCTGTGCACCAGGCAGGAAGCCGCTGTCGGCCAGGCCCGGAGCCCCTCCCCGGCGGGCGGGCCCAAGCGGCGGCAAGAGGGAGCGGGGTTGCCGCGCGGCCGCCTGAGCGGGCGCACAGCTCCCTCTGCAGGAGCGCCGGCCGCGCCCGCACGGGCGCTCGGGGAGCACCGCGGAGCACGACCGCCTCCCTCCCTCCGCCGGGGAAGGGAAACTACCTCCGCCCTGCCCGGCCTGCCTTCCCTTGCTGGCCACTCTGGACTTGGAGGGAGAATTCCTTCAGGGTGACCGAAGGAAGCACATCTCCCTCCACCGCAACCCGTGGGGACTGGGAGCTTTGACTTCCAGGCTCTGGAGGTGTTTGGGGGTGTTGCCAGGACAATGGACGAACCCGTGTTGGGGAGTCTCTAACTGACAGGGAGCGAGGTAGGAGGACTGCTGGTTGTCTAGAGTCCTTTTCTTACCCTGCTGGCTCCTCCCTTTTGCTCCAGGTTTTATATTTTTAGTAATATTTTATTAATAATTTAAGTTTCATACAATGTATCTCGATGACACCCTCTTCCCATTCCTCCTTGTTCTACCCTCCCACCCCTAGGCCCTCAAAAAAAGGAAAGAAAATTGAGTTCAGCTTGTGTGGCAGGAGCATGGATCACGGGCATCACCGTGTTCTTTGAAGGCAGCAGGCTGCTCTGATCATGGTCATTCACCTGCCCCCCCCCCCCCACCAGGCACGATGAATTTCAACCTGAAGTTGGGCCTCACTACCTAAATCTGCAGGCACCCAGGCCTCTAGGCAGGCACCCAGACATTGGTCATGCACCAAGACACCAGGCAGGCACCCTGTTGTCCTGTAAGCACTAGGGCATCTCACAGGCACCTGTTGACATCCCGTGTGCACCCGGACATCATGCAGACACCTTTGAGACCACACAGGCACTGGGACATCCTGCCAGCAGCAGGGCATTCCACTGCTGCCTGAACACCCCTGGGGCGCCTCAGGCACCAGGACCTCCCGCAGCACCAGGGACTCTCCTGGGCGCCAGGGCATCCCACAGATGCCCAGGAATCACACAGGGGCCCAGTCCTCCCATAGGCACCCAGCTGCTGTCCCATTCCTCCATGCTTCCTCTCTGGACTCACAGTCAGAAGTTCTTCGAGATCTGTCCCCACTCCCTATTCTCATAGTTCTCCTTGCGGGACCCAGCACCAGCAATCGTCTCTGGTTCCACTAACATGTGAGGGGCTGTGGACACCTTGAGGGGAGCAGCGGGCCAGTGGCTGGAGCCCTGATGGACTCTGCTTGCTGCCCGCTGCCATCTTGAATCTCTCTCAGGGGAATACTCCAGGTTTTGTATCTTGAGCACCACTGTTCCTGTGTTGGAAAGAGACAAAAGGATACCTGCACCTCGAACCCGTGAAGATTTAATAACTACACTTCTTTACCCCTGAGCCAATGATGGTTTGTGTTCTGGCCTTGCTTTGTAACTCCAAGTACTCCAAGTATTGCATGAGCCTAGCGTGTCCCTACCTTCCTGGAAAGAAAGGGCCGTGGGGAAAAGCCTGCCTTGTGGGAGAACTGGCACTGTCAGCTTCTAATAGTCAAGGCTCATGTTGCTAGCTAGTACTCCAGAATCTAGTCTACAGGGGCTGCCAGGCGCTCTAGCTCCAGCCATCTATGAGTGCTTTGTAAAGATTATCCCAAGGGCACTCGACCCAGAAAAGCCCCAGATAACAGTTGATACCACATTAAACTTTGATATGAAAACTGTTATTGTCCCAGTTTTACAGTTGAGATAAACTGGGGCTTTCTTTAGTTCAGAATTTCACAAATAGAGGGGGTGAAATGTAAAAGAGGATTCAGTCTCTGATACTAGCATTCATTTTCTCGCTGGCTGATGCCTTCCCCCTCAGAGCAGCCTGCAGCTTACAAGAGCGCCCTTTAGCAGAACCTTGAGTTTGATGACTTATGTAGAAAATCCCAGGAACTGCAGAAGCAGCCCTATTTTTTCTTTGTTCCTGTTGCTGTGATAATCCTCTGACCAAAATCAATGTGGGAAGGAAAGGTAGGCTTTATTTCTGCTTACCATTACACCCTGACTGGCTTGGCGAGCTCTCATTGTTATACAGCCCAAGCCTACATGCCCATCGATGGTACTTCCCACAGAGGGATAGGCCCTCCTACATCAAACAGTGATCACGAAACTCTTAGCTGGGCAGTGGTGGCACACGCCTTTAATCCCAGCCTTTAATTCTCAGGAGGCAGAGGCAGGAGGATCTCTGTGAGTTCGAGGCCAGCCTGGTCTACAGAGTGAGTTCCAGGACAGCCAGAGTTACAACAAAGAAACCTTTTCTCAAAAAAAAAAAAAAAAAAAAAAAAAAAAAAAAAGAAAGAAAGAAAAGAAGAGAAAAAGAAGAAAGAAAGAAAGAAAGAAAGACAGACAAAATCTTCCCTGTTCCTTCTTCCCAGGCGGGTGAAGCTGATAACTAGATTAGCTATCTCAATACCCAAGGAAGAGTGGAGCCACAGCTATCATTCACGTTCTTTCCTTTTAGTCAATCAAGTGCCCAGCTCCTTGGGCCTTGAGAGCTGAAAACATGCACTCCCTGGGGTGAGGTAGAGGATAAGGAAGAGGACAGCCTCCCCTACCACCGCCACCACAGCGATTGTATACCCCGATGGTTTCCAAGTTCTGCATCTGCGTTGTCCCTTTTAATGCTGTAATGGAGTCCATTTAACAGGGGCAGAAAAGGAATCTCAGCCACTAAGAGCTCGTAAGTCCTACAACCTAAGACAGAGCCAAGGTTCATGTTCTCCAGCTGGTCCTAAAGTCCACTGTGGGGCTCTTCTAGAGCTAAGAGGGGTTGAAGTGTGCTTTGAACCCCAGAATTCTCACCCTGAGAGCAGAACCCCTTTTTTTACTCTGACAAAACCCTGATAAATTCTAATAGTATCTTGCTTCACAGCATGTCTTTTCGAAGGAATGTGGCCTGGTTAGTGTTTATCTGACCCCTGTGGCTGGAGGCCTTAGGCTGGGCCCATTTTCTGATAAGGTATCTTCCTCTTGCCCTGTGAGACTGCTCCTGATGCAGGAGAGGCTTTTCCAGGACTTTGACCCTTAGAATGACAATGAGCCCCCCACATGCAAATGGGGCTGCCCCAGTATCCCTGTCTTAACCAATGGCCCCTGTCCCTGGGTGCCAAGGACATCCCCCCTTTCCCAGCTTCCCTATAAACGTAACCACCCTTGCTTCAAAAATTGAGCTGTTCCACTGACAACAGTCTCCCAGGAATTCTGTGAGCGGCTCTCAGCCTCTGATTGAAGACATGTACAGAACTGGCATGGACCTGCCCTCTGCTTTCTTCCCCCGAAGCTGAGCCAGCAGTAGCTGGCTTAGCTACCACCCAGAGAGGAGAACCAACAAAGGAATCCACAGTCCACCTTGCCCATTAACAATGGAATATTTGAACCATTTTAGAAATGGAGGTGCTGTCTCCAGAATACGCTCCAGAGTGCTCTGTTACATGGGAATGGGTAGAGAGAGACATGGGAGGGCTCCAGGGCAGCCTCCAGCAGCATCTTCTTTATAACAAACTTTCATAGGCAACCTAGTTGTTCTTTTCTGCTGTTCACCATCCCAAATTGCTTATCTAAGTCCTGCCCCAACCTCTACATTTTTGTAGTCTGTGAAAGAGGATTTCTAATAAATATCCAAGAACGGTGCTTGGCCAAGAGAGTTGGGTTGATGCAATCTACCCCACTTCTTACCACACTGCCCACAGCCCCTGGCTGTGTTCATCCGGAACAGGGAGTATCTGTTTATTCTCTCAGGCCTGTACCTGTCAAGGGAAAACACATCTTTCTGATTTACACAAGAGTGTTCTCTTGTTTCCTGAATGAAAGGAGAAATAAAAAGGAAAAGAGCATAACACTTGTGGGGTGTCCACCAGAGAAGACTGCTTGGACATGGGTTTAAACCAATAGAAAGTGTTTATTAGCCAGCCGGTGACTACACTGGGTGTTCATGATCCCAGTGTAGCCCAGAGCCTTTCTCAGGGTGATCTTTTAAGCACAAAAACCATGTTCTGGGTTGACATTCTTTAATTAACAAGAACAATTAGCTGGAGTGGAACTACAGAAGCTAAAAGGCAAGGTTTGTACACTGAGACTTTCCCAGAACTATAGACTTTGATGGATTAGGTCTTTGTTTTAGTTTTGGCAGGTGGTGCTATCTGTGTACTGAGTCTAAATGGAACTTTAATGGCACTTCCACCATGGGAGTCAGTTGTGCTAAGGTCCTAGAGCTTACCAAGGTCTGCAGTCCTGTCGCATTCCACACTGGTCGTGGTGAATGAGTCAATTCTGGACTCATCCTGTTTTAGTTTAAGATGCAGGGTCCCACCATTAATCCAGTCACAATAAGAATTAAAGTCCTGTTCAGAACTGATAGCAGAGCAGTTAGCCAGGGGGATCAAGAGAACAGAAACTGATACCAATTATTTTCCCAGTTGTGTCGAGATTTTTTTTCCAACCATGGAGACCCTTATAAATCTTCTAACGTTAATTTGGGCCGCTCCCAGTCACAATGAGTATTGTCAGCCAATGGGCTGAGAATTTGGTTAGTTCCTATCCCGATGTAGTATGGAGGCCAGATGTCTAAGCACAATGAGCAATCTTGTTGATTTTTGACTGGCAATGATTAACTCTATTCCCAGAGATCTTTCCAGTGACATAAAGTCTGACTCCCCAGGTTTTTTCTGTTTCCCAAAAGATTCCCAGAATCTTTTTTAAGGAATTTTAAGCCTTGGTTTTACAATTCCAATTTTTGTAATGGAAACTCTCTTGTTTTTGGCAACTAGGGGACCCAGTCACAGGTCATAATAGAATAGTAAACTGTAATCCTACCTCAAAAGATAAACTTTCATATCATTTTCTCCCAATACAAACAGACACTTAAAGTGGGCATTAGTGAGCAGAAGTCAAAGATGGAATATTGGTTGTTGGTCTGTAGTCACATTAGTTATTACCTTCCTTTATCTGTCTTCCCTAGTTTCCAGGTCAGGCCTAGGGCAGGGGTCTTATCTTCCCAACATAATCTCATAGGAAGTAATCCCTCCCTACATGGAGTGCAGCAGGCCAAAGCCAAGCAAAAGAAGGAAGCCAATCCGTTCTTTACTGGACTCTAATGTGAGTTTTGCTAGAGTTTCTTTTAATGTCTTGTTTATTCTTTTTACCTGACCAGAGCTCTGAGATCTATATGTACAACGATGTTTTCAATCTATGTCTAAAGCTTCAGCTATTAATTGAGAGATTTGGGCTATGAAAGTCAGGCCATTGTTAGACCCCATTGTTAGGGAGCGGCCAGATCAGGGGACCAGTTCCTAGAGGAGCATTTTAGCTACCATTTGAGCAGTTTTAGTCCAGGTGGGGAACACTTTTACTATCTGGAAAAGGTGTCTGTAAAAACTAGCAGGTACTTTTATCCTCCCCCAGCAGGCTGGATCCCTGTGAAGTCAATTTTCACAGAGCTCCCCAGGGTGTTGGTCTCTCATTTGGATCCCTTCCTGGGTAAGGGCTTTCTGTTTTGGATCACTTGAACACAAACCTGGCATCTGATTGAGATATCCCATGATAGGCTGTCCAGTCTAGGTATAACATACCTTGGTCTAAGAAACTCAAAGAGTTTTATAGATCATAGATGAGTAGCATGGTGAAGAGTCCTACCTGTTGTTTCTGGGAGAATGATCTTTCCCTTTGATGTCCTCCATCAACCTGTGGGTTTGAGCTGTCTGTCTCTTCTTTACCATGGAGTCTCAGGCAGCACTGGCCTATGGTATGTATCAGAATATCAATTGGCCCCCTTGGTCTTAGGACCATTCATCAGGAGCCAGCTCAGCAGCCCAGCAATGGAGGACAGCAATTTGGAGGGGAAGCCAAACAGCCTCTGAGGGCCAAGATTTTTTTCCAGTGGTGAGAAGCCCTCTTTCTCTGTCATACTATGAACATTCAGAGCAGTAGAGGCATAGCCATTTTCCTTTTATACTGCTGTGGACTTTTTTCCCCCCATCTGAGAAGCTGGGTCAGATCAATCACTTCTGCTCTCTGGGCTGAGCTACCTGGATTGGACCCAAATCTTTTTGGTTAAAGTACTTATTGCAGCTCCCAAGGACCTGGTTTTATCTCTCATCTTGTGAGAGTCATGATGAGCACCTGTGTCATCAGGAAGAGGGGAGCAGGATTGATGGAGGGTGGTTTCTCCTGTTGGACTTGAAGGTATTCCAGGAGTAGTAGGTCCTGGTATTGGATCACACTGTCATTAGACAGCCAGCATTCTAAAAACCCTTTTGTCTTTTGTTTAATGGACAAACAGATCAAAAGATTTTGAGCCATGCTGGTATAGAGAGGCTTTGCTACTTCTGCAAATCCTGGTATCCTAGTCGTAGCCTCTAAAGTACAAAATAAGGGTTTCCTAACTGATATTTTGTAGTACAAGGTCTTTAACTCTTGCAGAAATCCCTCAGTTGCCATTTTATAATCTATTTTCCTAGAAAACCTCTGACAGAAGGGCAGGAAATCTGCATTAAGTGTTCTTAAATCTTGGGCAACCTGGTCCAGTTATGTTCCCCTCTGTAACTTCCCTCTGGGTCTGTCCATTTAAAAGCAAAAATGGGCTGACTCACCTCTGCCAATGGGAGGCTGTAGAACGAATCTTTCAAGTCCAAGACAGTGTACACGTGTTCCTCTGGAAGAATCAGATTCATGAGAATCAGAGGTTCCAGTCTCTTCATAGGCAAGAGAGGCGTATTCCAGGGTGACTGGCAGGGCATCAGGACGCCTGACTCTTCAAGCCAGGCAATAAGGACTGCAATTTCCCCTTTTTATTTCCAGAGTCACTGGATATTTGTTTAATCTGGATGGAGGTAACTGAACTGATTAGTTAACAATTATAGGAACTTGGTGTTGAGCCAGTTCCAGGGGGTTGGTTTCTGCCCACACCCCTGGGAGTCTTTCTTGTCAATCTGACAATCTGAGAGATAGTTCAACTGTTTCTTTTGATTGGAGGCAAAACTTTCCGCTAAGAGATATTCTTCTGACAGAGGTAAGATACAAAATTTACTAGGTATTTATAAGTCTAACTGTGTCTCACTGTCAGAGAGGGTGATAATGACTTTCAGTTTATGCAAAATGTCTTCTTCAATTCGTTTTCTGTTGTTAAACACCTTTTGAGCTACCTCCAGCGACTGGGACCTACTTATATCTTTAAATTTTGTAACATTTTTTTCTAATATCTGGGGCCAACTGGGTGACAAAGGAAATCTTTTTAGCAGCTGTCTTTAATCTTCTTTTAAAAAGTATCTAGTAAAAATTGTTTTAAGTCTTCTTGGTCAGTGTTGGACAGAAGGGAAGATCTGCTCTGTCCAGGCTGAGTTGTCTGGCAGAATCCTCCTGCCCAGCTCAATGGCAGTTTTTTTTTTACATTTTTAAAAGAGAATGGTGGACTTTACAGATCACTGATTGAAACACAGACATACATTATAAAAGAGAAAAGAGTGGAACTTTCTCTTTTTTTTCGGGCTCAGCCCAGGGGAACTTTCCTCCTTCCTTGGGGCTGCACAGAGCAGGCCTGGGGCAGAGAGAATGCTCACCTGGGAGAACTACTTCCCCCTCCCTGTGTGCATTCTGCTTAAAGGCTTAGATGTCGAGGAGCCTGGATGAGAGGCCTGGTCCCTCCCCACTACTGTGCAGGGACCAACTGACTGTGATAAAGAGTCAAGCAACAAAACAATCACATAGTCCTGCTCCCAGAGTGGGACAAGTGGAGGGTGTTGTTGTTGTTTTAAGTTTCTCTGGATGACCTGGCAGAGCCAAAAGAATTCAGGTCCCCCCAACAGGAAGGGGCACAGGTCTTAAGCCATGGGAGGGGGTTCTCACACCAGAGAAAGCTATTGGTCAATACAGGGAAACAGAACTGACAGAGAAACACAGACAGACCCCCACACAGAGACACACAGTAAAGACAACCAGGGTGGCCAACATACATTCATATACCTGAACAGAGAGACTCCTGTACCATCTCACAGGCACAGAATCAGCAGTTTCATCTGACCTCTCCAATGTGTCCAAACAAAGGGTGCCTTAACCAGACTTACCTCCAGAGGTGACAGACCTGGCAACTATCTAATGTGTTTCCCTTTGGGGGAGAGATGTCAGACTCCTCTAAAATCTTACACAGATATTGATCAAAGGGAGCCCTGGGGACCTGGAACATCTCAGGCTGTGAAAACACTAGGAGTCCCCTGACCAGGCACTCTTCCTTGCTTCGAGGGGCTCTGAGACTCCCAGTGTCTTGAGGTCTGGTCCCTGGGATCTCAGTGGGACCTTCAGAAATGCTGTGGGGTATGCACCAGAGTAGATTGCTTAGACATGGGCTTAAACCAATAGAAAGTCTTTCTTAGCTGGCTGGTGACTACACTGGGTATTCAGGATCCTAGTGTAGCCCCAAGCCTTTCTCAAGACGAGCTTTTATGTGGAATACCACATTCTGGCTTGACATACTTCAGTTAATAAGAACAGTTAGCCAGAAGTGGAACTACAGGAGCCAAAATGCAAGGCTAGGACATTTAGAGATTTCCCCAGAACTATGGACTTAGATATTAGGCCTTTGTGTTTAGTTTTGGCAGGTGGTGCTAGTGCTGAATCTTTCAGCCTGAATGGTACTTCCATCATGGAGTGAGTTATGCTAAGGTCCCAGGGCTGACTAAGGTTGGGGCCTGGTTACAATAATTGCTCCTAGGCATGGTGGAGAAGAAAGTTTATTGTATATATGATGGAAAATATAGTAGATACAAGGTAGAACATAGCCAGAGGCAGAGAAATCTGGGGGAGTCCAGGGTAGACTTGGCCAGACTGAGCTTCAGAGTCATATGAGGAATGGAGAGAAGAAAGAGGAGAACTTGGAGACCAAGAGCTCAGGAAGCCAGGAGGCCGGGAGAGAGAGTAACCAAAACATCTGGAATTATATAGGGAAGGGCAGCCCAGTCTCCTGGGCCGAAGAGATCAGGATGGGAGGGGTATAGGAGCTAGGGAGATCCTGTAACAAGTAAGGGTGGAGGGAAGCAGGGAGAACCTGGCAGCCAGGTCCACTTCCATATGTTATATAGGTATCTCAGCCAGCAATGTGAGAGTTTGAGACCTAACGGTATCCCTTAAAAACCATGCTGTGGGTACTGTTTGGATCATCCATCCTTTACTTTGACCCTGGCTTCCAGGTAGGAAGTTAACCTACTCACTGTTTGAAGTGCAGTCCTTTCGGGCTGCCTTGCTATAAAGATGTATGTAAGATATTTCCCAGTGTGGCTGTTGTTGAAACTCCACACTCGCCTTTGTGTATCTAATTCTGCATTTATGGGGAAATGTGGAGTGGTTTAGAAAGAGAAAGATTCTCTTTTGGGCTTTACACTAATGGGTTCCCTCACTTTCTTTGAGTCGTTATTTTCACGTACAGATCTAAAGACTTTGGATCTAGTGGCTTCGTTAAGAACCCTTGTGGAGCCTCACAACTGACTTAATTAGTGAGGTTCCCCTGGAGAGTGCTGCCCATATGCCATAGACAGACAGAGGAGACGAAATCCAAGGAAAGGATTTTCACAGTTTCCTCTGCTTTCAAACTCTTCACAGACACAGAAGCCAAGTGAAGGCCTGTAGTCCGTGCCGAATCCCTAGTCTGGCCATTCTGATGTGGCCTCAACTATCTTTGAAGGATGTGAGCACTAGATGGACATCTAGGCCTGCACTTCATTTCACCCCTGCTCAATTAAACTCTAAAGGGTTGAATCCGATCCAGACGACAAATGTTGGCAGAGGAAGCAGATTGCGGGACGTTATGGTATATCTAAAGAAGTTCCAGAGATAGAACCTGTTGTGCATTGGAAAAGAAGAGTCTTTTCCTTATCCCGTTAGGAGAGAAATCAGGTATGGTACTTTAGGTAAAACGAACGTGGTTTATTTATAGAGAACAATGACACCATCCGTGTCTATTCAACGGTTGTCTTAAATTAAGAACTGAGAACTTACAACAAGTAATAGAAAAATACCAGTTCAAAATTACTGACTATGAAGTTAGAGTTATAGGACAATAGGGAGGAACGGCAGAGGAAAGAAAATGAAATGAGGGAGTTACTAGAACCCATCATTGGTTTCCTAATCCCTGCAAACAAGGATTGCGTCAGAGTTATCTATCACAAAGGGCCACTTTTGAAGGACAGCATCCGAACACTTTTAGGAAAAAACCTAACTTATAGGCCTTCTGTGGTTAAATTATCTATAATCAATTATCAAGTGAGGGACCTCTGCAGGCTTTGGGTTGTTAACATTGTTGAATGATACTTTTGGCTTCTGTTATCGCCAGGAGCTGCAAACCAGGACATTACCTTTCCTACATTCTCGTTAGCTTGTTTCTTGCCAGGTTCTATCAAAGGAAGAAAATAGATTAGAATGGGAGAGAAGAGAGACACTTCTTTCTTTTAGCTTAGGACTGCTACAGGCAGGAACCTGCAGGTCACCATACTCAGATGCCACACAGTCCAGGTAGGTCAGTAAAATGGGGACACAAATGTCCCAGAAGCATCTGCAGCTAATTGAGCAATTTCAAAGGGGTGGAGGGTTCCTAGGCTCTTGCAGAATGAGTAAGAGTGTGGGCTTTGGTTTTCTCACACAGTAGCAGCAGTAATTAATGTACTCAATTCAATTCTGTCTGTTTGAAATATCTAACAAGCTCCTGTTCATCCTACTTGACACTTTTTATCATGTATATAAGAAATAAAAAATGGAGCTGGGCACTGGTGCTGCTCACCTTTAATTCCAGCGCTCAGGAGGCAGAGGCAGGTGATCTCTGAGTTCCAGGCCAGCCTGGTCTATGGAGCAAGTTCCAGGACAGTCAGAGCTATCCAGAGAAACCCTGCCTCAAAAACAAACAAAAAATAAAAAATAAAACAAAACAAAATATAAAAGAAATGTATCAATACACCTACTGTGGCAGCTTAGCAAGGAAGACAGGAAGGCACTTTCACAGGTTGGAAACCCTGCCAGACCTCAGCAGAGGGAACCACCATCATGGCCAATGCCATACTGGACAGTCGAACCCCGAGCATCTGAGCTCAGGAGTTTTTACTGATTCAAAACTCCTCAGGTGTTCCACTGATAGCACATGCAAATCATTAGCAATCAAACATCCCCCCAATAAATCCAACACCTGCACATAATACAAAAGGCCAAGGCCTAGTTAGCCCTTCCTACCCTCCCATGTGGATCTCTTTATCTGCTCCCCTCCCTGGGTGGTAGCTAAGCCACTGACTGTTGGCTCAGCTTTGGGCAGGTCTAGGCAGGATCTTGGTTGGAAGGCTGAGAGCTTTGGGAAACAGAATTCCTGGGAGACTATTGTTAGTGGAACAGCTCAGTTTATTGAAGCAAGGGTGGTTATATTTACAGGGAAAAAGGCAGGGGAGGGGTCCTTGGCACCCAAGATTGGGGGCCATTGGTTAAGACGTGGATACTGGAGCAGCCCCATTTGCATGTGAGGGCTCATTGTCTAAGTGTCAAAGTCTTGTAAAAGCACCTTCAGCATAAGGTGTGCTCTCACAGGGGAAAGAGGAAGACACCTTATCAGGAAATGGGCTCAACCCTAGGTCTTCCAACTACAGCATTCAGATAAGCACTAACCAGGACACGTCCCTTTTTCAGTGACATATTGTAAAACAGCTGAACATCCTCCTCTCTCAGGGTGAGAATTCCAGGGTTCAAATGCATGCTTCAACCCCTCTTAGCTCTAGGACAGCCCCACACCCCAACAGTGCACAAAACAATATTTTAAACACAACTAAAAACAAACTTCTACAACAATTCCCCCTTTCTGTATAAATCAGTCCAAAAAATTGCTTTACCTTTACAACACAATTTAACACTACACTAGCAAAGCTATTTACAAGAGTAACAATCATAAGGGTTGCTAATGCACAAGACCAAATGAAACCAAACATCAAGCTTTACACAATGTCTTTGGACAGCAGAAAAACATAATCAATGTCCAATTATCTGGAGTTCATTCATGATCTTCTGGGCTCTTCCAGAGGGCTTAGACCTCTTTTCTGGCTCTGCCCTCTGCAGCACATATAGCTTGTCCTCCAGACTCCAGCTGGCTCCACTCCACTGCTGCTGTTGTTCTTGGTTGTACCGGCATCTTCAGAACTGCTGAGGTCTTCTGCTGCAACTGGGCTGTACTTCCACCAATAGCCTCTCCTGGACTCTATTCATGGTACCACGCCTCACTTCTCTACGTGATCCCTTCATTCTGGGTCTTCAACTGCTACTCAGGTTGCACCTTCACTAAAGAAAGAAAAGAAAAAAAGAAAAAAGAAAGGAAGAAAGAGAGAAATGATAAAACTTATTTAGGCTGAAGATTTTATATATTAGAAAAATAAAGCATAGAGCATAAATGGTAAGATGTTAAGTGCTTCAAGGGAGAAAAAAGCAAAAAACAAAGAACACAGTAAGTTTCAAGGAAGTACAAAACTGACCAGCTAGATTTGAAAACAAAATCTAAGTTTCAAAATGCAAAACAAATTGGTAAAATAAAAATTCATGGTTAGATTAAACACATAACTAGAAATTAAAAAGAGAATTAATGAACTGGAAACAAACTCTATGACAACACAGGCAGACAAGGAGGCAAGGAGTGGGAAGAAAAGGAGCCAAGAAGTACAAAGACAACCTTTGAATGTCTCTGTGGGTTAAGGGAAAAGATGACCTTTAAGGGAAAGTGGAAAAGCAGGAAAGGTACTGAGAAAAATATTTGCTACCCAGAACAATTCTTCAGCTGAAATATGGATAAACAACACAAAAGGAAAACAGATTCAAAATACAAACAGACATTCATAATAATGGAGATACAGTCAACACCAATCAGAAATGAATAATCACATTAGATCAGGGAGAGCTAAGCATGGTGGCACACGCCCTTAATGTAACCACTTAGGCCAGTCTCTGTGAGTTGGAGGCCAGCCTGGTCTACGCACTGAGTTCCAAGCCAGCCAGGATTACGCACAAAGAGAGTAGAGCAGAGGAAAGAGGGGGGCAGGGAGGAAAAACAGAAATCATGATGACAATGAAGTTTGTTTCCTACTTATGCAGGACATAGGAAATAGAAAGTATCAAATATCGAAGATGCAAATCTCACATGGTGGTGATGGGAGCAGGGATTGCTACAATCACATAAGATAACACTTTATCATATCTTAAAATGTAAAACAAATATTAAGTGAAACAATTATTAGGAGCAAATGCACCATCATAATGAAAATTTTAAATTTCTCAGTGGTTTTGTTTGTTTGATTTTTGTTTCTGTTTTGTTTTGTTTTTTTAGACACAAGTTTTTCTGCCTAGCCATGGCTGTCCTAGAACTCACTCTTTAGACCAGGCTGGCCTAAAACTCAAGAGATCTACTTGCCTCTGCCTCCTGAGGGCTGGGATTAAAGGTGTGTGCCACAATGCCTGGCAAATTTCAGTGTTAAAGACCAAAGAAATTGGAAGAAAATTAAACACATACACACACTCACACTCACACACACACACACACGCATACTCACACACACACCAGATTAAAGGGCTCAGCAGCTAAGAGCACTGGTCTTTAACTCCAGCTTCAAGGGATCTGCCTCTTCAGGCATTCGGGTGGTTAACACATGCATACAGGCAAAGCACCTATATACGTTATACCAAATTATTAAAGAAGCATGAAAGGTTTAAACAAAGTGAATCATTTTTAAGCACAAATAGAATAGTGTAAAAACACCTGTAACATAAACACTGATCATAAAGCCAATGTTTAACAGTGAGCGATTTTTGTCTTGAAACTAAAACTAAATCTCAAAATACTTCAAAGAGTAATCCAATGATTTGGTTGCTCTATGTAATTAAACGGGAAATTTTCTCTTTTCCCGCCGTGTGTGTGAAGCATATGCAACACCCGTGGATGTCAGAGGACAGCTTGTTAAAGTTAGTTCTCTGTTTCCACAACATGGGTTCCAGGGTCTGACTCGGGTCATCAGGCTTGGCGGAAGCATCCCACCAGCTCTAAATGAAAGCGTTCTTAACTGTAAGAGTTCTGTATATTAGGAACCCACTTCTAAATACTTACATATCAAAGAAAAGATAATAAAAATCATAAAATATCAATGATATTAATGATATTGATATTAATATTAATAATAATATTAGTCATTAATATTAATGAATTAATCATAAAAGAATAATGAAACCCCAAACTTGCGATATATGATCAAGTAAAAACCCATACAATATGGGCTTACAAATAAGCTTAAATGTGCTTATATTAAAAAGACTGGATAATAATAATTCACATGACATCTTATGTGACCAGGTATAACCTCCAGTGACAGGAATGGGTTACATTTTGTTGAGTTATTGACCAAAGAGGTCCCACAGACCACCCCCAAACAGCACAGGCTATTACCAGGGCTACTGTTATTCTCCATAACATGATTGCAAAGCCAAATTGCTGAAGAAACACCTTACATATGTAGCAGGAACAAGGCCTGCCACTGGGACAAGGCCTGCTGCTAAACAGCAGACATGCCCAGGCTGGGCTTCCACATAGAGCCAGCCTGAGATCTGCCCAGACAAGCCCAGAGACTGATGACACGATATCGAGTGATGAGAGGAGCCACAGCAGCAGCTTGCAGTCCAGGAGCCAATAGGATGCTGGGCAGATAGTATAAAATGGCTTCTCCTCCTGAAATAAATGAATGTTTCTGCCACTTACCTGACTCCCAGAGTCTGTGTCGTTGATGCTGCACTAGCTCACCCCACCCCCAAGGGTCCCAGGACTGGGTTCAAGCAACATACATATGTCATCAAACATGGAGAAATCAAGCTGGTGCCTAACTAGAAGTTTTACCATTACTGACTAGTGTCTCTGGTGTTGGAATTACTTTGCACACTACTAGAAGAGAAAATTAATCTTCAATTTCACCCAGCTACACACCCTGCAGCCTACAACAGTGATAGCTTTAGTGGCACAAACGCTATGGGCGTAACCAATCACTTTCTGCTTGGATTTAAGGCCCATCCACTCCATCAGATGGAACCTATAATTGATTCTGCTCAAGTGGCCAAAAACCTGAGCATGGTCCCTAGAGGAAAACCTACTTCTAATATTCTACTAAAAGAACACAGAGATAAAATGACTCCTGCTGACACATTGCTATACCCATGGGTAAGAACATTGCTCAACCCTCTTCAGAGAAGCTTTTTCATATACTAGATGTGAATTAACACAGAAACCCACAACTAGACAATGTTTAGAGACTTTGGAGCACTCAGCCCCAAATGGAATGTCTTTATTAAACCTCTCCCCTTAGGTCTCAGGGACCTATGTGGAAGAGGAGGCAGAAAGATGGTAAGAGCTAGAGGTAGTGAATGACTCCAAAGAAAAGGCACCATCCATACACAGCGGGAGTGACATACATGTGAATACACAGAGGCTGAGCAGCATGCACAAGACCTGTACAGGTTCAAACCAGACAAAATCTCGGCACAGAAAAGGAACACTGACACAGAGTCCCACCATAAACCAGGAAACTATTTGTGATCAATATCTGCTTAAAAAATGGGGGGTCGATTTTCTCCAATAAAATGTCACGGGCACATCACCTACACCCTAGGGAATGCCTCATGCCTGGGATTAGTTGACCCACACAAACAAGAAAGACTCCATGTTTTTTTTTGTGTGTGTGTGTGTGTGTTTCTTGTTTCGTTTTGGGATTTTTTTTTTTGTCCTCTTGTTTTATTTTTGTTCATTTGAGTTTGTGTTGGTTTGCATTTTGTTTTGAGAAAGAGAGAGCATGAGAAGGAAGAAGCATGAAGGGTCCGTGAGAAGTTGGGGTAGGGAGAGAACACGACCCAAACATATTGTGTAAAAATGTTTAAATAAGAAATAATTTAAGGAAAGTTTCAAAATTTAAAATGAAAAATTTAAGATAAGTAGTAAGTAATGCAGTGGATAATGCAGAGTAATATGAAAATATAAATAACTTATACAAATATATTTGAAATGTATGGCATTTGTAGAACACTACATTTTCAAAACTGGAATCAAAAGAAAAACTGAACTGGCTTATACCATTCAAGAAATTAATAATAAAGATTTTTTTTTCTCACCAGAAAGATCTATACAAAATTATCTCCCAGACTACCAAATAACCTAGGGGCAAGCACAGTCTAAGGTAGTCCCGAGGGCAGTATAGGAGGGAGGGTACCCCAAAGCACAGCATTAAGTTCAGATTACCATGGGATAAAATCTGATTAAGCATATAGGAAAGAAGCTGGATGTGGTGATGCATTGAGACACTGAGGCACTGAGGCAGAAGGATGGCTGAGAGTTTGAGACCATCCTGGACTACACAGCAAGATGCTTCTCTATCTCTCTTTCTCTCTCACACACAGAGGAGGGGGAGGGAAAAGAAGAAGAAGAAGGAGAAGAAGGAGAAGAAGGAGAAGAGGAGGAGGAGGAGGGGGAGGAGGGGGAAGAGGGGGAGGAGGGAGAGGAGGAGGGAGAGGGAGAAGGTAAAATTATGTATATTCACAAAAGAACAATGAAATTAAATGCCATGTCACAGCATATTAAGACATCAACTAAAATACATTAAAGACTTAAATGAAATCTGAAACTGTCAAACTACTACAAGAAAAGACAAAAGAAAAGCTCCCATGTCATTCATTGGTTTAGTCAAAGACTTTTTTGATATGATCCCACAGCACCAGCAACAAAAGTAGAAGTGGGCAAGTAGAATCACATCAAATGCAAAAAACATCTGCACAAAGAAACAATCAGGTGATAAGAGAAAACTTACAGAATGGGAGAAAATAGCTGAAAATCATACATTTGATAAAGGGTCAATAGCCAATGAACAGAGAATTCAAACAACTCTATATGATAAAAACAAATAACCTGATTTTAAAATCGATAATTGGCCAGATGTGGTAGCACACATCTGTAGTGTAAACTGCTTACAAGTCTGGAACAATTGGAAAACATTCTTCTAAGCTTAAATCTACCTAAAAGAATAAACAACTTTGACCCAACACTTCCAGAGTAGAAGGCTTTCAGTGAAATTTGCTCCGACTAGTTTCTCTTAGGCCATCACTTCACCCTTTAGCCAATCACTGTGACCCCAAAACTTAAATTTAAATTATGCTTCCATGCCTGACCTTCAGGATCTTGCCATAATATTGAGGGAGGGATGGATACAAAATAACGATATAAAGAAATGACTTTGTAGAGAAAGGCTTTGCCAAAGGAAAAGCCCCTCCCCCTTGAGTTTGCATTGCCACTTGGACTTCCGGGAACAGCTTGGAGGGAGGTATATAAGAGAGAGAGAGAGAGAGAGTTAAACAACAGTTGTTGTAGGACAGAGAAAGCAAGAACAAAAAAGCTGATGTCAGGGAAAGCAGGCAGAAATAAAGCTCAGATAAAATGAAATAACTGGGTTTTTAGAAAAGTTACAATTTAGATCTTTCTCAGGAATTGCGGTGCTGGGAGAAGCTGAACCAAGGTGGAATAGAGTTAGACCAGTTTCCCAGGTTTAGACAGATTAAGACAGCGAGAAAAGAGCTGTGAAGCTTTTCCTTCCCTTCCCTTCCCTTCCCTTCCCTTCCCTTCCCTTCCCTTCCCTTCCCTTCCCTTCCCTTCCCTTCCCTTCCCTTTCCCTTCCCTTCCCTCCCCTCCCCCCTCCCCTCCCCTCCCCTCCCCTCCCCTCCCCTCCCCTCCCCCCCTCCCCTCCCCTCCCTTACCCTTCCCTTACCCTTCCTTTTCTTCTTAACCTTATGGGCTAACTGAGTTTTTAAAAAACGTTAAAAGATAGAAATCTTTCAGCCGGGAACACCTGTGAAGTCAAGTTGCCTGTGAAAAAGTAACAGCTGCCTTTGAGAGCCCAGGTTCAAACTGCAGGAAGCAGCCACACCCACACTCCATTTTAAAAGAAAAACTGTTACTTTTTATGTGACTTCTAAACAAATACGGAAGAAGTGAACTTGTCTCTGATGGTTGCTGATTGCGTGAAAATCCTAAAGACTGATAACAACAACAATTGTTCGAAATGATAAATGAATTCTGTAAAGTAGCAAAACACAAAATCAAACACCAGAACTGGAACACTGCACTGCCTGATTTCCAAAGAGACTACAAAGCTTTGGGAAGCAGAACCATTGCTGACATAAAAACAAAAGTGGTCAATGGAATGGGATGCAGAATCCTGGAATAAAACCATATAGCTACTGGCCAAAAGATTTTTGACAAAGGTGTCCAAAACACACACTGAGAAAGGAGAGTTTCTTCAATAAATAGCGTTAGGAAAGCAGACTATCCAAAGGAGAAAGGAAGAAATGGGGCCCTAATCTCACCCCTCAAACAAGAATCAGTTCGAAACTAATTAAAGACTTAGATTCAAGTCTTAGCTAGAAAAATCATAGGGTAAAAGCTCTATTAGGTTGGTTTTCGGGGGGTATAATCCAAAAGTACATTTAGCAAGAAAAAAAATGATTTTAGGGTTTTTTATGATCTTATTAGATGGCTTTAACTATTCAAATTGTGTTTTACTGCTAAAATTGTGTCTTGCTTTATTCAGATTTTTACCCTGCCATTTCGCTCATTAACTAAAGAGGTACTTTGATATTACAGGAACACAGCTGAAAGATTTTTCAACTTTAAGAGCATATTTTAGAGCTAATATTGTTTGTTTGTTTTCAAGACAGAGTTGCTTTGTTGTATCTCTGGCTGTCCTGGAATTCACTCTGTAGGCCGGGCTGGCCTTGGACCTATACCTATCCACCTGCTTCTGCCTCCTGAGTGCTGGGATTAAAGGCATGTACCACCACTGCCTGACATTAGAGCTAATATTCTTAAGCACATTTAATTTGGATCTTACTAGATTATGATTTTATTAGATGGCTTTAACTATTGAAATTATGTTTTACTGTTAAAGTTATATCTTGCTTTACTGAGATTGTAATTTTACCCTGTCCTTTCTCTCTTTAAATAAAAGGATATTTTACTTTTAATATAACAGAAACACAGATGAAAGATTTTAAACTCTAAGAGTAAATTTTAGAGCTAATATTCTTAAGGAGACAACTTTTAAATTTATAAAACTATAGGACATTTTATGTTAAACAAAACAAAACAAAACAAAAGCACAGGTGTGTTTAAAAATAAGATACACAGACTCCTGGGATCTATTCAGGCTCACAGCCATATTTGTTTGAACTTTAGTTAAATAATCTGAGTTATACAAAAACTGATATTCTATAATTACACACCGGTCCCTCTATAAACAACATTTTTGGGTTTATACATTTATTGATTATGTTAAATCTTCAACTCAAATTTTTAAGGCTCAAACTTGACAGATAAAAGCTGTAACATCCTAATTCTATTCTTTATAAGACTTTATAGTATTTAATATATAACAACTACTAGATAATTAATACATTATCTACTATATTGGTGATATTAAATTGATAATATTATCTATAACATCCTAATTCATAACATCCTAATTCTATTCTTTGTAAGACTATGTGCTATATAAAATAATTATTAGGTAATTGATACATTATCACATATATAGTTAATAAATAAATAATTGACATAGGACTTTTAATTATATGGTATATTATTAAATATTATTAAATTGATGTTAAAATTAATTATTATTAACTTGTAGTCACACAAGGTGCTAAGATTTTTTAATATGTCAGATATATACTTATAATTATACATAGTACTAACTGATACAATTAATTCCAAAAATGAGCTTTTTTTCAGCTTCTTGTCACATATTTTCTAGTCATACAGAGTACTAATTAATTCCAAAAGCAAACTTCATATAAGCCCCTATATGTGTTTTCAAATTTAAGTCTAAAGCAAGTAAATAAAAACCAATTTATGCTTAATATATATAGACACACTTAATAGATTATAGATATACTTGAGAGGTTATGGGCCTCAAATCCAGAGATTTTCTAAATCTACAGTTTGTCCTTCTTCAGATCTCTGACGGCTTGATGGCTAACTGTAGTTTTGGTTTAACAGCAACATCTACCAGCACCTCCCTCATACAGCTCCTCTCACAAGGCTTCAGCTGCCTTCCCATTCCTCTTCACATGTAAAATGAGGCCTCTAGCCGAGAAGACAGCTCACCTTGTTCCCAGACCCTCAGGAGGTAAACTCAGCTAAAAAGTAACTTCTGCCACTTCTTTATCCAAAGGAGTTTGCCTTACAATATCTGTACCTCTCGTGGTAATTGATTCAATAAAGGTCTAGACAAGCTCTGAGGATGAAGAAAGATGTTTTAATGTTATATAGATACGATTTGTAACATATTAAGATATTTATAAATGTTTTGGATTTCAAATACTCAGAGTTTTAACATTGACAAAATTCTGGATAAGTGTTCTTAATGGTGTTCTGATGACCTGGTAGCACTGTTACAGGGCTTTAAATTTCCTTTGATTGTCTCCAAAAGATAGACTTAGAGATGCTTTTCACCAGACTAAAACGTTTCTCTCTGATTTGTATATCCAGTCCTCTAGACAGAAAATGTTCACGCTTCTGGCCCAGGGCCATGACTTTTGATGACTCAAAGGTGTGGATCTGCTCCATTTACAAGTTTGCTCCAACTGCTTTACAGACACCCATTAGCTGCGTTCTCTATATGTACATATACATGGCTTTTGCTATGACTCAAAGGTATGCGTCTGCACTTCAGTACAGCTTACAAACAGTGGCATCTATCTCTTCTTATAAACTTAAGACACTTCTTGTGAGCTTTAGGAAGTCGACTTGATTCTACCTCACACAGGTCAGACTCAAGACTTTAGTCTCCCCATCTGCTCACTCATACGGTTATGACTTATCTCTCTCTTCCCTGGACCTGGGAACCCCCCCTGCCAAAACTATGGACCTAAAAGTTCCAAATGTAAGATTTTCCTCTAAGTCTCCTAAACTGTAACCCCTGTTCCAAGCATATGTTTCAACAGATTTCTACTCAGCTGACACACACTGCCCAAAATCAGTTCTGTGCTCCAAACAGCTGCTAGCCCTGGACTTGCTGAGAACTGATATGAGCCAGTTCAGTCAGTTCAGCCGATGCCACTCCTGTCCACCCGGCTGCATCAGTAAACCAGATGCTTCTGAAAAATACCCCACTGCCTAAAACCCCTAGCTTTACCTTCCTAGGGCCCTCTGACTACAATATCCCAGTTTCAGCAGGAAGCAGTCTAAGAAAATATGGCATCCTGTTTCCTCAGGCTAAAAACTTTTAGTCAAAAAAAAAAAAAAAACAAAACCGACCAAACAAACAAAAAACTCCCTGACACTGGGGACGTAATAACTGTGTTGTGTTGGGGGAAGAATGCTGTTTTTATGTTAATGAATCTGAGCTGGTAGAGCAAAATGTACAAGTGCTCAGAATCCTCACAGGCTTGTTACACCCTAATGCCTCTATGCCTTGCTATTCAAATCCCCTAAATGTTTGGCTCCTTCTCCTCCTTGGCCCTATCTTGGCTATTGGAACCCTCCTCATCCTAGCCCCTTGTGTCCTCCAGTTTTTACAGCAGCAGATAAACAACTTTACCAAAACTGCTACCAATCGAGTTCTAATTTCAATAACAAACCATCTCCCAGATAGAGACTGATAAGAATGATGATTATTTCTCCCTCTTATAAATAAAAAACAAAAGAGGAGCTGTTTCCCATGTGGCTCTCAGCCTCAGACCTGGCATGGACCTGCCCTGGGCTTTCTTCCCAGAAGGTGAGCTGACAGCCAGTGGCTTAGCTACCACCTGGGGAGGAAAGCCGACAAAGATCCACAGCAAACCCGGAAATAACACGATTTTAAAATGTGTAAAAGGCCTGAATAGAAATTTTTCGAAAGACATACAAATGGACAACAAAGACGAGAAAACGCTTAACATCACTGAAAATCAAAGAACTGCAAACTAACACCACGGTGAGATACCCACCTGGTATGATGACTTTCATTTAAAAAGTGAGAGGCGAGGTGGAGAGGTGTCTCAGCAGTTAAGACACCCGGTGTTCTTTCAAGGACCCAGATTTGGTTCTCAGCACCCACATCTTGCCCTACAGCCGCTGGTAACTCCATTTTCAAGGGATCCTACCCTATCTGGCCTCCAAGGGCACCAGGCATGCGCACAGTCACACACATACATGCAGGCAAAACACTCATTTACATAAAATCTAAAATAGTAAATCCTTTGCTTTTTTTTTTTTTTTTGAGACAGGGTTTCTCTGTTGTAACTCTGGCTGTCCTGGAACTCACTCTGTAGGCCAGGCTGGCTAGAAATAAATCTTAAAAAAAAAAAGACAGGAATTAAGGGCATGAAAAAAAGGACTTTTATGTACTGTTGATGGGATACACATCAGCACAGCCATTTTGGTAAACAAAACAAAGCTTCCTCAAGATTTTAAAGGTACAATTAACATATAACCCAACAATTCCACTACTGGGTATGCATCCAATGGGTATGAAATCAGTATGTCAAAGATAAACCTTCATTCTCACACTCATTAAATTTTTTATAATAGGCAAGATAGGAAATCAACCTCTAACTGTTCAGCAGTAGCACTGACACCATCCAAATATGATTTAGCTTTTTTTTTTTTTTTAAAAAAAAAAAAGAAATTCAGTCATGTGTGCCAACACAGATAACCCTAGAGAACATTATTGACTGCAATGAATCAGGCCCAGGAAGATACATACACTGCGGTCTCCCTTAGTAAAATCTCAAACAGGGAATCCTAGAGAAGTATCACACTGGTTACCAGAGACTAGAGGAGGGTGAGGAAATTGTGGAGATAAGAGTTTCAGAATATGGAATTTGGGTTATATAGGAAGAAATATAAAAAGAAGAGAAAACGTGGGAGTCTTACAGAACAGATTCTGGCCTCATTGGCCAGTTTCATTTGGCAGGGAGAGAACGTGAATCCCCCTCTTGGAGGTAGTGGCAACCCTTGGTCTGATAGCAAAGCTTCCAGCAGTTCTGTGGATCAAGGAAGCGAGTATCCAGACAGGCTCTGAAGCCGCCCGAACTCGAAGACACCACAGTCAGAGTATAAGTTCTAGATTTTGAGGCAGGAGGAATCAGAGTTCACACTGCTTGTGATTTACAAAACAAGGAAAGATGCAAACAGGCACAGGAGAGCCATCCTGGTGGTCTCGTGCGGTTCAGAATCAGCTGTAATTTGTGGTTTATTTAAGAGGCAAGGCATGAGTGCTTCCCGGTTTGGAAATGCTCATTTGCTTCCTCCCTGAACAGTTCCTGGAACCCCAAGGATATCATCCACATGCCCTTCTCCCGGTTTGTGGGGAGAGGAGCTGGGTGTTGGAAGTGCATGGAAATATTTGTGCCTTAAGGTTCTGGGATTCTCCTGTCAATACTCATGGCTTACTGGCTTAAGGGACAGCAATCTTGACTGTCCCAGGGTCTGAGCAGCTCAAACTGAACAATGGATTTAATGATAACTCAGTAAAACTTACTCACGTGTTCTTTCCGTCCCACCTACCTGGGAAAACAAACAGCTATTTCGCACACACCAGCCCTTTCTAAAGAGGAAGTCTAAGGGACTGCAGTCCAGAGGATAAAGGAAACAATGCCTTCACAAGCCCACCACCCAGGAGCAGGACAGGAAACCCTGCAGTTCTGATCATCACGCTTTGAAAGCCTACTCATCAGAAATTGTGGGATCTCAGATAATTTTCCTCTCTTTTCAAAGTAGCCCGATTTCGCAGGTAATCTGTCCCTCCTTATTCACCAGTAAGACATACTGGCATCTGTTAAACTCTAGATTCCCTTTGGAGTCTCAACATTGAGTGCACTGCCCCCTGCTGGCCTGACTCAGATTTGTTCCTTGCCTTAACTTGAAGGTGGGATGTCTCCTCTTGGTAAGTACTAGACTTTTACTCCTATCGGTAAGTATCAGATGATAGCTTTGCCTGAAATCAATTTTCTTGACCAACCTGCTTGTCTCTGGCTGGCCTTAATCACAGGGTGAAACTGTCAATCAGTACAGAACCTGGGAAATGTTATGTTCTTAGGCTCTTTCTTGCAAATGTTTTCTAAGACTCCTGAAAAGAGAAGCTTCATTTCTGCAGGGCTCCTCCGCTCCTGGCCCAATGCCTATATCTCTATTTTCCTCCAAGGCTCATGTGTGATGTTTTCTACTAAAAAAAAAAAATCAATTTATTATCACAATATAGAATAAGTCAGAGATGTGTTATTGACAATTTACCTGATAACTCACAATGTCCAATAATATTTTTTAAATGTAATAAGAGCAGGGTCTTCTTTGCTTTCTAGGCTTTCTTTTCCTTCCTAGACTCAGATCTTCAGAAATCTGTGAATACTCTATCTGATTTGCTGGCTTACATGATTGAATGTTCCACTCAAATCTACTGCCCTTCAGAGTAACATTTCAGTCAACACTCTGAGATTGACTTGTCTTTTGCCAAAAACATTTTAAAGCTTCCCATTCTGCATACACATCCATCCTCATATTTTCATTGACCTTTCTGGGTTTTGTCGGTTATCTCTCAGAGGAAAAAAAATGATACTTCTTATGCTTGTGTGAGCATAACCTGGAGGGTGGGCAGAAGAGCCATTCCAAGTATAGATGCAAATATCAGGACAACCAATCAGAACCTCATCTTGTTTTTTGCTTTAATAATAAAAGTCCTTCCCAAAGATGGTAGTCACTTAAGATACATGTGCATGTAACATCTGTGTACAAGGGACAGAATCAAACAATGGGATCACAAAAGACACAAAAGATATGAAAACATCATCTTGTCCCCAAACACTATCAATAACTATTCTCAGGATTTTACTGCCTGTTTTTGGAGAAAGTCTTAATGATATTTATTCAGTGCTTGCTACATTCCAGGCACCATGCTATAAACGTGACTTACACAGTCCATGCACCCAAGGAAGGAACAGTGCCAGGCAACCATGACCTAGTGCTTTAGAACCTTTAGTATGTGATACTGTGGAAACCGTTGCCCCCCGAGTTTTGGAGAGATAGCAAATTGCTCACAGAAGTAATATTTAAGCTGAAATCTCAAGAGTGAGTAAGGATAAAGCAGTTACAGATCTGGAGGGAGGGTTGAAGTGTGGGAGACAGCAGTGAGTGTTTTGGGAACATGCTGTGGGGATGGTCGGGGGGGCTAATATATATAACTGAGGAAATATAAGAGTTCCATGTTGTTGGTCACATGTGCAGATCAGTGCAGGAGCCAGGAGAGAGGAAGCTGGAGGACAAAACAGGCCTCCTATATTCCTTGTTAAAAGGGAGCTAGAGCAATTGTGTAGTGACTTTATAGTAGATCACTCCTGCAATGTGTGAGCGTGATAATGTCGTTGATGTGATGGGAGGGGGTATGCATGAGGATGGAGCTTGCTGCTATAACAAAAGTCCAGTGACCCAGGAATGGAAAGTCCATTTCCTTCTCAAGTTCTAGGACTCGTGGTTTCAAGACAGCACGCAAAGGCAAGAAAGAGGGAAACACCTCAGTGTCCTGCAGAGACTGGCTGACTGGAACTGACTAGCTTAAACGCGTGGATTCTAGTGTTGGCACTTGGCAACTGGGAGTGGGAGAGAGGCTGTGGGTCTGTCATGGGTCAGGCCTGGAAGGAGTACGCATGGCTTCACTTCTGTCCTGTTTGTCAGATCAGGTCTGGCTACAGCAGATTTCAAAGGAGCCTGAAAACAAGCTCAGCCACGTGACCAAGAAAAGCAATGGACTTCAGGGACAGCGGCAAGCCCCTGCCTCAGCCAGGATGGGAAAGTCTGCATATCTCCCACTGCTCACCTCCTTGTAGAGCCTTTCCTTTATTGCCTCTGTCTTCCTCATGACCCTGGTCTTTATTCTCCTCCAATTCCCTCATGTCGGCATACTGAGACCCTCTTGGTTGAGTTGTTTCTGCCAACCTTGGTCTTCCTGCAGTGAATTTCACGCTTTGGTCAGCAACAAGCTGTTTACTTGCCCAGCTTGCCCAGCCTTGCTGGTCAGCTGGAGTAACTAGACATGCCGGTTGGTGAATCAGCAGGTGGCACTCTGTGCCAGCCATCCTGAACCACACACACACACACACACACACACACACACACACACGTAGTGAACACCTGGATTCAGTCACGCTCAGGGGAACCCAACAACACTGGCTCTCGTGGCCTACTTCCTCAAGACTCAACTTTCAAAAGAGCGACTACACCCAGGCTGACCAGTGGGTTGTTAAAAACAGGGATGTCAACATGCTCTGAACTGACTGCCAACGAAAACATTCTCTTTGTGTTGCTGCTTTCTTCATAATGGGCTCGGGAAGGACAAAGAAGTTTGACCTGTCTGGGTTGGAGAGCAGCAAGCCACCGTCCTCTGGGTTTCTCTCCAGAAGGTGGAGAAAGAGGCCTGGGTGTTTTAAAATGAGAGTCGAGTTGACTGCTCTGTAACCACTAATTAGTCCTATTTGCTATTAGGAAACAGCTCCCCTTCAAAGGCCTTATTGTTTGGCTGCTCTTTCTTTCACTGTGTCACCTGACGAGGTATCCTTTCCTTCAGCAGCATCTTCTGGGTTGTTTTCCACAGATGTGGATGAAAAGTGGCCAAAGACCTGGAGCTGGGTCTCTTCATCACGCTCTCAGGTAGTGTTGGCAGAGGTAAGGGGAGGTGGGGACAGGAAATGTCTTGACGAGAAAGTTCTCACCTGTGTATGCCTGTGGCTCTGTATCTTTTTGTTTATGTCCAGGGCAAACACTTAAAGATCATATGCTCGTGTTCACGACCCACAGAGGCCCCCGCAGTCATGACAGGAACATCAATTCACAGGTAACATTTCTCAGATAATACGAATGTTAGGGCTCTCTAGTCGCCTTCATGTAATATGCAAGCGCCTAGAATTTCAAGCAAGGAATGGATTTCCTCTGATGCTAATTTGTGGCAAGCGCTATAATTATGAGAGATTAGTATTATTTATTAGTATTAGTATTTTTCTGTCACTTAAAAGTATCACATCTGATTCTTGGCCATAGTTCAGATTAAGCCGTCTGTATGAATACAACAGTGCGTCCATGCCCAGGGTCCATCTTTCATCTGGTTAGTCTCTACAGAAATATGTTTTTCTAAAACTTCTCTTCCAAGAATCGCCCTTTTAATTTACCTCAATTAAATGCAGAATTTTAAATACATTACATCTGTAGCATAGATGTGTCTGGCCTCTCAGAGCATTCAGGAGGAGGAACATTATATAGAGTTAGCAAGCTCGTGCTCCGTGTCCAGTGTGGGTAGGACAGGGGCTCTGTGCCTGTGTAGTCAGCCCAGGACCAGATCCAGGGCTCCATCCCAGTGTGTCTGCCACGGCCACTCGGCTCGAGAAACTCTCCTTAGAAGTGTGTGCTGCTTCTGTTCATGCCAGGTTAACAAAGGAAAAGGCAGGGCCACAGCTAACTGCTAACCAGTAAGAATGCTAAATGGACAGGCACCTCCGTCATTCGGATACACCTCACAACTTAAAGATGCCCACACATTTCAGAGAGGCAGGAAGGGTAGGTAACATCTTTATGGATATATAATATACATTTTATACATAATAAACCCCAACTTATATCAATTTTAAAAGTTTAAGATGCAATAATTTTCCCTTTAGATTGGATTGTCACGATTGCTACTTCCTTTTCTTCTGCATTCTGTACACTTTTGGACGTTGTAAACTTGATGTTCTGTAGCCACAAAGTCTCTATCTACAGATTCTCCCAACTGCGGATTGAAACTTTTTGCCAAAACAATTTCATCTGTATTGAACATGTCCAGATTTCCTCTTGTCACCAGGCCCTGAACACTCAGCAGAACATTCGCTTACACGGCTTTTACCCAGTGTCAGGTCTTACATTACATTCAGAGATGATTGACACACACAAGAGGATGTGTACAGATTAAATGCAAATCTCAGTCACCTTATGTAAGGGACTAAGCAATGGTAGATTTTGCTTCCCTGGGCTTGGTTAGTGGTAAGGAGGCATGGATATTGTCTCTTGAAGACACCCAAGAGGTGACTGTATTTGTAATGGTGAAATTAACAAGCACCAATTTGTGACCTAACCCTGGTGCTTAGAGTCACAGGAACAATACTAGCTCTAGTCGCCATCACAGGAGCTGAGAGGACTCCGAAGCTCTTTCAGAGTCTCTCCTCCTAACTAATTCCAGGTGTCACCAGTGATATTTATTGAGCACTCATAAATGTGGTCAGCCAGGTGCCATTTGGCTACCGTCCTAGCTCTGACCTTCCAAAGCCCTGGCTCACACTGAGCCCTGGAGCTGGAGCTTTCTCCTCCCAGAAGGACGCTGACGCCAGGAGAGCAGGCCAGGCATCAGAAGAGCTGTTTCTACTCTCATAGAAAGCCAGTACCTCGAGTCCCACCAAAGCGGAAAGAGATCCTTCAGATTTTATTGACCTTGTTCCAGTCCTTTGTCTTTCAGAACCGAGTGTGCGCCCTCTGACACGTGCCCATCTGCGATCCGGATCTTGCGCATCAGACTTGGGGGCCTCGACTCCCCCTTTTCAGGCGTCCATGCCGTCAGACACCTGAAGCCCACCTACCTTATGTTTCAGACTTGCTAAAACTTCTCGGAATGTCATTTCAAGCAAACCCACACATGCTGCAGTACTTTGGAGAGGGGTAGAATGATTTCTCTATAATATGGCCGAGGGAGTTGGCTTGGTAGGTTAGTGTACGTCGGTGAGCGCTTCCGTGTGTTGCGGAAAGGGTGCTGTGTACATCCGGGGCTCTGCCTCCTACACAAGCTTGAGATTGACTGGAAAAGAAAAACAAATTCTGAACTCCAGGGCCCAACTTACAGTGCAGCCCCAGGTCTGCCTCCCTTTCAGTGATGCCGGGAAAGTCTCCTATTCCTCCTAGTTCTTTTCCTGCTTGGAAAGTGAAGGCAGGAGGGCGGACGAGGCTCTGAGGACTTTTGCAACCCTGACCTTTGTGATTGTGGACAAGACATTATTTGCGATTATTGTCAACAGGTGGCAGCAGACGCCCAGCTTTCAGTGTGTGAGGAGCAACCCCAGGCCATGGCTGCAACATTTCAGACTCAGTTAACTTTATTCCTTCTCAACCTGACAAGAAGATGAAAACCCCACAGTTAGTCTTGGGCCATCTCATCTGGGTGAAGCGAATCCAGAGGCAGGGCTTGCAAAGGAAGAGCCATTTTTATTTTAAAAATGAAAATTATTTATGTCATAAACAACTGAACTGAGCGCTTTTCTTTCGGTCATTTTGTCTGGTTAAGCGTGCATAGGACGCCAGAACTTCCATGGAAGGCGATGTCCAGAGTCTGTGTTCGCTGTCTTTACTGTTTCAGCTTAGATATTGAGGATGGACTACAGACTCTAGGAGTTTCTTTTTCGGTTAAGTATAGTATGCTTATAATAAACGGGGTGTGTGAGGGCATATACATAGCAGCTCTACGGTATTATTCCGTTTATTTTACAGTAGCTCAAGAAAGGGACTCTTAAAGCCTTTTGAAAAATGTAAATTCTAAGTTGTTTACTAAAGTGTTTCTGATCTTAACATTTTAAAATGTATAGCTGCATTGGCAACTTTGAAATTATTACTGTCCACGTTTTACTGCAATCAGTGAGAACACTAATTTAAACACACCTTGTAGGCTGGAGAGATGGCTTAGTGGTTAGAGCACTGGCTGCTTTTTCAGAGGATCCAGGCCAGTGTTTGAGTCCCAATAACCACATGGTGACTTATGTTTGTCTGTAACGCTGGTTGCAGAGGATCTGACACCCTCTTATGGCCTCCAAGTACACTACATGCATGTAGTACACAGACATACATGTAGGCAAAACACCCATACACATGACAAAAAAAACAAAAATGTAAAAATTAAAAAAAAAGTTAAGCACATCCATAGGTGTACTTAAAATACCAAGCAAATATATTCATGCCACTTGATTTCATTTCATGCAATATTGTTAACAGAACAGTTGCTTTTGAAAGTGGTAAAATGCTATGAAAAAAATCTCTGACAGATAGTGACCATGCTCAGTAAGAGTCTGCTAAAGCAATTTGCAGTTTAACAAAGTAAAATGTTAAGATGTCATTCTGTGAACAGTAAAGAGATAAATTAAATAAAAATAAAACACCTTGAACTCTGTTTGTGTATTTAACTGCCTCTTGAGTTCTCTGCTTATTTTGACTTAGTAGAGACAAAAATAAAACTAATCCAATGTGAGTTTAGTCTAGGAGAAGCAAGACCTTTAATCTGAAAATTGTATGTCATTTATTAGCAGTGTTTGAATGTTTACTAATTTTTTGGTATAAAAACATAGCAGGTTAAATCAGCTGCTCTCAGACCGATCACTGAGATTAAAGAGCAACCAAGAGGCAGAGCAAGAAAAAGAAGAAAAGACACAACTGTGCTGGTTGACTGGAGACGGATGATGAGTACAAATGCCTAAAAAATGGTTGCGTAGCCTGCTGCTCAGCTAAGTCTCAAATCCCTGTTTTATAGCTGGAGAAATCTGATGGCACAATGACCAGCCCACGGTGCAGAGGCCGCAGCCTGTGCTTGTGATTGTGTAGCTGCTAGTGTGGCCCTCAGCCCGTGCTGTGCACCTGCTACTTCCAGACAGGATAGAACCCACTGTCTAAAGCTACCTTGTCCAATGAGACGCCTACTTGCCTCTTATGACTATCCAAGTGTAAAATTAGTACAAACAATGTCAGCTCAGTCGCAGTAGACACAGCTGCCACCCCCAGATGTGCCTCATGGCACTACAAAAAGCCCCGGTGGCTGATGCTGTGGAGGCTGTGGAACACCATGGCTGCCTACCTACTCAGGAGTCTTTTCTGTATTTAATGCTTGGATATTTACAACTAGAAAGAGTCTGGAAGGTACATTGGAAGGAAATGGTATGTTTGATTTCAAATTACTCTTCCCAGCCAGTGGTGTCTCCTTGTACAGCGAAGTTGACCGTGTTCGTTCTAATAGAATGGCTAGGGTGTGCCAGAAGTCAAACTTTGTGTTGCTTCTGAAAGGCAATGTCTCCGAGGAATCCTTTCCTAAGGTAATTTCCCGCCACTTACCTCGCTAGAAGGAGCTCACTATTGTCATTGGCCCTAAAAACTACACGTACTCAGCTACTGCTCGATAGTTGTGCCATTAAATAGAAAACGGGTGGCAGCATAACAGGCCACCCTCTGATCTGTTTCGCTCCTGAGTGTCTGAACTGCCCGAATTAAGGAGTTCAGGCACAGACACTGGGGTCAGAGTAGACTCTGTGATATCTGGTCCTTGATCTGTGAGTCTCATGAACGTGACTACCGCTTCCACTTGAGGGCATCTGCAGTCAGTCAGCCGATTCAAAGTAGCTACGTGTTCTCTTTCAGAGCCTAGACTTGAAGAAATTTGTTCAGTGAGGGTTTTATTTTACCTTCAGTGAACATAATTATTTTTGTCCTTATTTGATATGTTTTAGATTGGAAGCATTTCAGATTTGAGGTTGCTTTCACTATTAGCATATTTTGAAATATCCTTACGGATAGGACCCAGGTAAAATTACAAAATTCTTTTATGTTTTCTACAGGGTGTATGCACAGCTATAGTTTGTACCTTAAAAGTCTCCCCCAAAGGCTCACGTGTTGAAGGTGGGGCCTTTGGAAGCGATTGTATCACAGGGCTCTAACTGTGTCAACGGATTCATCTACCTAGGTATTCATAACTTAAAGGGCTCTGGGCAGGTGGTGGGAACCCTAGGAAGTGGGGTTAGAAGACGGTCCCTGAGGACATGCCCTTACAGACTGTATTTTCCCAGCCTCTTCCGCTCTCTTCCTGTCTCTTTCCTGGCTCCGTGAGTCAGCTGCTTCTCTCTATTTCCCATCATGATGTTCTGTCTTGCCACAGGCCCTAGCCATGGGTCACTATGGACTGAAACTTCTGGAACCGTGAATAAACAAAGCTTTCCAACTTTTAAGTTATTTTAGGTATTTTGTCATGGCAATGGCATGCCAGTGGAGGTTATTTAATATAACAGTTTAAACAATTTTGTGCATGGTACAAAGTCTGTGTATACTGAACTTTCATGTTGGAACTCAAAGTGCTTAAGAAATTAAGGCATTTGAGGCTTTTGGATTAGGGAGGCTGGACTTACAAGAAATAAAAAGGATTCCATCAATCCTAATGGCTACAATTTAGTGTCTAGAGGACCTGACTGATACTGGGGAACACGAGAGTCTGTAGAGTTGGGACACTTAGTTCTTGAGAAGCAAGGTTTAAAAAAAAAAAAAAAACTCTAGTAATTCTCCTACAAGGTGGACTGGGTTAGTTTCATCATTTATCAGAGATCCTGAGCCACCCCAAGAAGCAATGAGAAAGTGAAAAAGAATGCTCTTTTCCTACAGCTAAGATCCAGCATTCCTGTGGGGTCACGGGGGGAGGGGGCTGAGGGAGCATGTGTGACTGGAAGGCACTGTATCGTTTTCTCTCTCTGGCATGTTTCTGGAAGTTGCAAACTTTTCTTAGACTGTGAGTGGGTAGAATGTCTGGGCACACCTGACACCCCAGGCATGAAGAGCACTTTTAAAGCAAAGACTCAAGAAATGTCATTTTTAAAGTCCTCCGTCTAACGATGCCAGTAGGTCAACTTAGAGTTTAAAACATTGGCAAATCATTCACATTATATAAGATTTCTAGCTATGATGATGATCTTTTCTTAGGAATTAACAGACTAAAAAAAGTAGTCATGAGCAGAAGTAGGACTCTTAGTGGATCCAACACATTCAGTTTTGTGGTTGGGATTATTTTTAAGAACCTTAATATTATCATATGTATACATGATGTGTGTGGGCTTGTGCATGCCCCCACACTCGTGGGAGGTCAGAGGACAAATTTGTGGAGCCCATTCCATCCTTCCACCATTACATGGGTGAAGGGGTTGAACTGGGGTCATCTCTACCTACCGAGTCATCTCAAGTGCCTGTGGTTGGGGTTCTTGATAATCAGGCCACAGTGCCAAAGGGCCTTGTCCATCAGCCCCTTTCTAGTTATTTGTGAACTAAAGAGTTAGAAGAGTGCACTGCATATCTTTTAAGCCTCAGATATAATTCTTTTTATGTACTAACATTTATTGTAAGTACATGTAATAAAAAAATTAACAGTGAGACAAATAGAACTTACATGCTTAAAGAAATCTTTAATCCCTAAAATTAGAACAAGAAATTGCTCATCTCTTGTCCCTACTCCATTTAACTTTTAAAATTTAATTTTTGTGTTTGAATAGCTTCAAATTTATGCAGAGATGGCATTGAGAATTTTCTGTTATGAATATCTTGTATGCTTACAGTATGTTTGTGTAAATGAGCCAATGTTAATGTGCCCATGTCAAGACCCATGCCTTATTCATCTTCCCTTAGCTTACTTACAACTAACTATTTTGTTTTCTGCTCCTGCCATGTCTCCTTAAGGTCTTCTCAGATTGACGTTTTTGATGGCCTTGACAATTGTGTGGAGTATTGCCAAAGTATTGCAGAAAACCTCAACTGAGATGTGTTGGACAATTTTCTTACAATAAGGCATTTGGTATGGGTTTGGAGAACCCATACCCATGTAGACCCATGGGTCTACAGAGATGGAGTTCCTGTCTCATCACGTCACCTGCTGTTATTGGACTTTGTCACTCTTGTGCTTGACTATTTAAAAAATAATACTATTATTAATAACTTGAGTTTCATACAATGTATCTCAGTAACACCCTCTTCCCATTCCTCCATGATCCATCTTTTTTTTCTACCCTTGTGTCCTTAAAAAAAAAAAAAGAAAGAGAGAAAGAAAGTTAAGCCAAGCTTGTGTGACAGGAGCATGGATCTCGGGTATCACCATGGTTTTTGGAGGCAGAAGGCTGTTCTGATTGTAGACATTTACCTGGTCCATACTAGCCTGAGACTAAGCATGACAGAGTTGGACTCAAAGTTTGGCCTCATCACCCAAACACAAGCACTGAGCAGGCTCCCTGGTATCTTGCAAGCACCCAGACATCCTGCAGGCACCCAGACGTCCTGCAGGCACCAGGGAATCCTACAGACACCCAGGGATCACGCAGGTACCCAGCTAACCTACAGACACCTGGACATCATGCATGGATACAGTCATCCTGCAGACACCTGAACATCCCACAAATACCAGAACCACTCACAGGCACCCAGACATCTCACAGGCAGCCAGACAACACACAGGTATCTGGACATCCAACAGGCACCAGGGCCTCCCACTCTTGGCCAACATAGTGTTGTCAGGTATCTCCAATAGCAAATTACCTTGTGTTTGCCCTCTCCTTTATAAAGTCTTTAGAATAAAATCACTTTGCATAGCCCAACACTTAAGATACGGTAACCTACTCTTAGAGCAAACTGACCCTTCCTTTCCCAACAGATAACAATTGCTGGTTGCTCCACAGCTAGGCATGGGACTGCTTACCCTACTCTCCTCTCCATGAGGAGTTTTGGTCCGGTTTGGGCTTGCACAGATCTTGTGCACACCCTCATACCCACCATGAATTCATGTGCAGTTGCTCTGCTGTGTTTAGATGTTTCTTTGTAGTCATCTATTGCCTTTGCTCTTACACTCTTCCAAATACCTTTTCCAGAACAATCCCTCCACTGTGTGCATCTCCTGTCTCTCTCCCTCTCCCTCCCCCTCTCTCTCTCTCCTTCTCCCTCCCTCTGTGTGTGTGTGTGTGTGTGTGTGTGTGTGTGTGTGTGTGTGTATGTATGTGTACATACAGTGAATATGTTCCCCCTAGGGCTGAGAATTCTGCAATTTCTTATTCCCTATACCTTGGCCATTTGTAGTTCTCTGTGTTAGATACCATCTACTGCAAATAGAAGTTTCTCAGACGAGGACTGAGAGATGCATTAATCTCTACAAGAATTCCACATATCCAAACACACTGAGTTTCAGGACATCCAGAGCTAGTAAAGAGACTCTGTCTCACTAAATAAATAAATAAATAAATACCAAATAAACAAAATAATATTTGGGCACCACAAAGGACATTTTTAAGGTTTTGTTTTGTTTTTTTGTCTAAAAGACACAAAGCTGGGTAGAAACAGAGGCAGATCTGGGAAGAGTTGGGGCCCAGGAATAAGATCAAAGCACCAAAACTTCAAACTCTCAAAGAACCATTTTTTAAAATGTAAAATAAAAATGTGGAAAGGTTTATATCATTTCCAAGTCACAAGAAACTAAATTTCAGATTTAAATACCTTCAGCTGTATAAATACCTTTTAGCTGTAGCTTTCAGACTGTTAGATACATTTGGTGGGAATCTTTTAAGTTCTGAGCAACTGGAAATAAAAATACTGGGAGGCAAAGAGGCATTGAGGGAAGGGAAGAAAAAGGGAAGGCAAAGATAAGAGAAACATTGTCCCACCTTTAAAACCTTTTCTTCCACTCCTCTCTTGAGAAGAGCTGTAAAGTGCACTGTAACTCTAGCAGGACTGAGGGTGGAGACTGGGGTGAGCCAATGTCTGTAATACCAGCACTGGGGAAGCTGAGGCGGGAGGATGGCAAGTTCAGGAGATGGCCAGCCTTGGCTACATAGTAAGGAGACAATATAACATGATTCTCCCATCCCCACCTACCCCAACACATTAAGACTGATGTATTACTTTAGAGGGAAACCCACTTCTCCTTAACTTTGTGAGCAGCACTGAGGAGACAGCGTTTTTCCCAGTTACATGTTTTAGCACACAACTCAATGGTTTCTGGGCTGTAACACCTGTGACATTTTTGTTGTTGTTGTTCCCACTCCTTTAAAACAACAAATTCCTGGATCATGACTCCTCATGCCCAAACAGAACATTTTCAGTCTTTATTTTATAAAACTATGTAGGAAAACATTTTTTTGTTTAAAAATTCCAGTGATCCAGAGAGATACATAGCAAGAAAGTTGACAGGGCTGGTGTATAGCTCAGTGCTTGAGTATTTGCCTAGCATTTGTGAGGCCCTGGTTTAATCCCAAGCCCTGGGAGAAGTGGAGATCCTCCCTTGCTCTGTCTACAGTAGAATTTGCTCTGTTACTAAATACTGATTTCTTCAGACTCTCCACCAAACGCGGTACTGCTGTTTATTAAATATATTCTAATAGACCATTGTATTAAGAAATTCAATGAAGAAAAATATTTAACGTTTGGCCTGCCCACTTGTTACTTACTTAAATAGATGTTCATTGAACACTAGTTGTGTGCTGGGTGCTGAAGGTATCTAGGGGCATGAGTGGAGAGCAGAGGGAGCAGAAACAAACGATCCGCCCTTAACAGAGACTGCAGATGGGCAGACTTGATCAAGAACAGAAGTAAAGACTTCTCCTCCGCCAAGCACCTTTGTTCATGGAACTTGAAAACAAAAATGAGTTTTTACTTTGAAGATAAAGCTGTGCCTTATTCAGTGTATATCTATTAGTTTGTTTAATTATAATTTGGAACAATAGTAAAAGTTCAGAGATGATTTTGAAAACAGGTGTGAATTGACCATTTGATGATATGACACACTGGCAATTATTTGAGGCAGCACCTATAATTTCTGGTTTCTTTTCTCTAAGATGATGAGAAAAAAAATTATTCATTGGCTATGCCAAGAATGAAGACGTTAAACTGAACACCCCACTTTTCTGAGGTGTGTGCAGTGTGCCAGCCTGGGTGGTTTGGGTGATAATAAAATATCACAATGGAGTGAGTTTGGTGCCTAAATCAGGGTTCTCAAGATGCTCTCATCTGTGATGGTACAAGAAAATAATCCTGGGAACAAGCATTCGTTTAATAACCATGACTTAATTTCATTGTGAATTAGTCATGATTAAATCAAATTGGAAATACTACATCAGGAAATTCTAAAAGAGAAAACTAATAATAATCTCAGGCTGGGGACACAGCTCAGTGGCACAGTGCTTCCCTGAGACGTGTGAAGGCCAGGGGTCAGTCCCCGGCACTGAAAGGAATCATTTCCGTTTTCACAGGTCTTCTAATACATGGAAAAGAATTTTGTGAGCATGGTTTTGTTGCATACAGTATTTTACACTATTTTCCATGTTTCCTAAGTATTTTTTCACACTCATCTACCACGATTATTCTCACGGTTGCCTGATTTTACTTGGCATTGACACGCTGTTATTTAGATGGCCTTAATTGTTGAAAAATTAGACTTGTTCCAATTTTAGATAGTATATGGCCACTGAGAGCACATCTTGTCATTTAAGGTGCTTCTAATAATATAAATGTACGCTTTTGAATTATTCCCTTAAGATAACTTTCAAAAATAGTATTATTATATAGTTTGGCATTTGACACGCATTCCCAAAGTGTGGGGCTGGCCTAGAGCTAAGAGGGGATTGAAGCATGTTCGAACCCTGGATTTCTCACCCTGAGAGCAGAAGGGATTCAGTTGTTCTTCCTTTCGTACTCTGATAGATACCAGCTAACACAACAGCTAGCAAAACTCCTCCAACTGACTCATAGCACCTGATAAAAATCCTGCCTCTCCAAGATATATGGCCTGATTAATGTTTATCTGATCACTGCAGCTGGACAGCCTTGGCCTGGACTTCCTACCTCCCTATATGACCTTATAAGGTATTTTCCCCTGGCCCTTGCAAAACCTCTGTTTATGCAAAGGAGGCTTCCTCAAGACTTTGACCCCAGCCAATAACACACGACCACCCATCTCTGGTTGTGTGCCCCTACCCAAGACCTCCTCGGACCCCAGACAATTCTCTCCTTGAGGCTGGGCTAGTGACTTGGTTATTACCGAGAGGGAACCAGGAAACAGGACTCACACGCAACTTGTTCTCCAAAAGAAATCCTGGCCATTGATGAAGTCTGGATGGTAAGTGGTCAGAGCCTGGGTGGTCAGTAGGTAAGGCCTCGCCAGTTCTGCAGCAGTGAGGGGCCATAAGGAGGACAGGCAACAGAACTCGGACTTATTTTTTATGTTTCTGGTAAGTCTTGGTGTTATTTGGAAGTCTCTCATTGCTAACACAGGATACACAGTATCAATCCACAGATCATGCTGCTGAACCCAGGACTGAGTGTGGAGCAGAAACCCACTACAGGCTGCTAAGAGCCTCCACTGAGACTGGGTCCAACGTCTCTCTCCTTCCTTTCCTTCCTCTCCCTCTCTCCCTTCCTTCCTTCCTCTCCCTTCCCCTCTCCCTCCCTTTCTTCTTTAAAAAACAATTAGACTCTGAACTGCTGGAACAGACACAGGACCAACAGTGATGGAAACAGTTTTGAACTTCAAAGTAATCCCAAGCTGACTGGCCTTTGGTTTCCTGAGAGCAGTATGTAAGTTTTTGGTTCCTACATGGATAGAGGCGTGCTGCCATCCTGTATCCCTGGCAGCCTTCTCTGCTGATAAGAGCAACTGAATCTCTATGGGGAGTTCCCACTGTGGGTTGCCTCTCCCTCAGCGAGTACGCACACATTCACAGGTGTCAATTATAAAGACTGACTGATTGCTTTGTGCTAATTTGCACAAAGAAAAAACCCTCTTCAGAATATATTGTGAATAAAGCAGGTTACTGAATAAAGAATGTTCTGCCAGCTCAGATTGTCTGGAAGAGTCCACTGATGCTAAGATATAAAACGATTGTGTCTTCAGATATTTAAAATTTAAAAAAATGGTCCTCTTGAATTTTCTGATTCTGCACTCTGAACTTTAACAATTATGTGAAACAAAGGACAAAGACGGGGTTATCAACAATAACTTATCAATGGAAGTGTGTTCTGTACCCTTCATGTGCCTCAAACCCTTCAAATGATACCATTGTCTTCTTAGATGGAGTTGGTCGGGCAACCTCTGGGGAATCTTTGTAGCCTTCCTCAAAAAACATTTGCAACGAACAAGCTCCTTTCTCTTCCCGCAGACAGTACAAGCAATATTAACGGTTATCTACCTGTGATAAGCACTCTGGTCTCATTTTACAGGACTTGAAAGGGTCATCTGCACTGTCAAGCCTAATTAACCTGTCTCACTCTCACACAAGAAAGAAAGGTTACTGAGAGGTCACATCTTGGCTTCTTGGGTACAATGGCCTGATCAAAGGCCATCAAAGCATTAGGCCAGTAAAGCAGACCTGAGTTTTTAGGACACTATCATAGTGCTGACATGGCAGCTTCTGGCTTCTTACTGGAAGGCTCAGAAACCAAGAAAGGACTTAGATGTATCAGCACCCCCCCACCCACCCAAGACTAAGAGGCCTCAGGCTGCTTTTCAATTTTATAATAGGGCTATATTCTAGATGCTCATGGTTCATATGTTAATAGTTTTAATACAAAAGCAATGGAATGTAATTGAGATTTTCATAAAATAATTACAAGATTTATAAAAAATGCTTGGTTCCGTGCACTATAGGCAGCATGCTATACTGGGAAAGAAGCCTAGAGTTAAATGATGAATATCTTTTATCAACAGCATCTGTGTATTTCTTAGACTTCTTTTGAGGAAAATTACCCAGTTCCAATTTGAAAACAGGTGAATAGGAACTCTGAGTAAGTTGCTGATAGCTCCCTAATGGTGTGCTCCCCAAATAGGTCCTATGCGTGCATATTTCAAGCTAGCCAGAGACTTACTTATCTGTTCCACAGAACCTAGACCAACTACAACCCCCAGGAACCTCAATATCTGTTTGTACATTTGATTATAGAAGAAAGTAACCCAAAAGCTTGTTCAATTATCTCGGTTATCGTTGAACTGGATCAAAATTACACTAGATGCATAGTTACATATGTGTACCAATGTGGTACTTACTTTCTCCTAGTGATTTGATATTTGACATTTATAAATCTCAATTTTTGTAGCAAAGTCAAAATGGAACTAGGATTCTTTGATTAGAATAAAAGAGAAGTTGGTCAACTGGATGAGACTCATTTCTCCCAAATTCTTTTTCTAAAAAAAATATGCTCACATATACATGTACACACACTCGCACACACATTTGCACACACTCACACACACTCTTCAACATGTGCTCACACACATTAATATTTGAGTCCAGAATAGACACTATAAGACATTAATGTTAACAGAAGACATGACCACCTTCTTAGATTCACATTTGGCAAATCTAGCAAAAATGCAAAGGGATGAGGTCATTAACCATCTACACAGACTCTATTCTTCTACTAAGAGTGGAAAGGACAATGGTTTAAACGAGGTTAAATGAGGACTACATTCCAGACAGAAGTATTGTCAAGACTCCATGGAAGTTCTTTGAGGTGTAGACTTGGGTCTGGTTAATTTTGGCGTGTGATTTTTTTATTTACTTATAAGTTTTTTTTTAATTAAAATTCATAGAATTTTAGAAAGAAAAGAAAATCTATGGAGGGTCACTGAGTGGGTAAGGCGCTATGACGAAGCCTGCAAATCTGATTTGATCCCTGAAACCCATGTACAGGTAGAAGGAGGACCAGCTCCACAACTGTGACCTCTGACCTCCACACGTGGTGTGACACCTACGCACCCATGCGTACACACCCATGAGCATGCGCACACATACACTGAAATAATCATAAAAATTAAAAAAGAATATCTGTTGATTACCTTTACAATAGTAAGTGATTAGATTTCTTTGTACAAAAGTGGAATGGATGAAGACTTCTCAGAACTTTAAAGTGTTATAAGCGACAATTCAAAGTAAAATGACCTTACTGAAATATTACTATAAAATGAATACTATAATATGTATGTTTTGGCAGGAGGTAGGGAGGCTATTCCTTTCTCATGATTGCAATTTAACTGTAAAGACCCAGTCATGAATGAATTTTAATTTTTTAAAAACAATTTTATTATTGTGTTTTGTCTGCATCTACAGAAAAGCGCCGTGTGAGTGGCTGGTGCCTATAGAATCCAATACAGGGACTCAGATCCCCTGGAACTGGAGTTGCAGACAGTTCTGAGTCACTATGAGGGGGCTGTGAACTGAGCCCAGGTCCTCTGGAAGAGCAGTCAGTGCTCTTAACTGCTGAGCCCCCTCTACGGCCCCCCAAACTGAGCTTTAAACGCAAACCCAAGGCCAGTTGCAGTGGTGTATACTTGAAATCTCAGCACTTAAGAGTCACCTTGGGAATACTGCTAGAACTTGAGACATAAGCGAACTTATAGAGCAAGAGCTTGTCTCAAAAACCCAGGAACACCCATGTGCCTGCCTAGCATGCACAGGGCTCGGTGGAATCCCTGTCACTAGGACAAAATGAAAAGAGAAAAGTTACCCTATCATTACAGGTTTTAGTCAGGCAATGTTACACAAACCCCTCTCAGCACCTGGAAGGTTGGGTGCAAGGAGATTGCAGGTTCAAGGCCAGCCTGCACTGAATAGTGAGACCCTAACCCAAGGAGGAAAACAACAACTCAAATGTGTCTCTGAGTCAGGTGAGAGGATGAGTTCTGTTGTCCTAAGGCACTTTACAAAGTCCAGACCTAGAAAAGGGGGGCAAGCACCGAGAGCTGAGCCTCGAATTCTCAGGAGACCCCTGGCCACAGTAGAGAGAGTGCAAATGGTTGTGACAGGGCTCATTAGGGTTTGCACGGAAGCTCTTGCCAAGCACTTGGAATGTGAGCTGTTGGCTCTCCTGGGTTGGGGCATGCCCAAGTATATGTTAAAGACAAGGAATGTAAAACGTGGGGCAAATGATGAACATGTGGCTGTGACTCTTTGTCGTGCTTCCTCAAGCTGTTCAGATAAACGCTGACACCGAGCTATCTGTTTCTGGCAGGTTGGACAATTTTCGGGAGGTGTTTTGTTACAGATTTCAGTAAATCACAACTCAACCAATCAGTGGCTGTGTTGTGCAAATGATTTTGAAAATATCCACTATCTACTCAGGCAGGCGGAATTTCAGTCTCAAAGATGTTCCAGGCGCTAATCTCTGAGAATTAAGACTGATAGTCTGCTAGCTTTAAAATAGAGATTCTCTTGGATTTTCTAAGCGGGGCCAATGTAACCACCAGACTCACTGAGCAGGGAAGACAAAGGGTGTAATGTAGGTAGAAGGAACATGATCTGAGAATGGCTCAATTTTCTCTTGCCAGATTTGGAGAGAGAGGCAGAAGATCTGGAGTTAAGGAATGAGGGAAGTCTCTGGAAACTGGGAGAGACAAACAATGGCTTCCACACCCCTTCATGCAGCTCTGCCAACATCTGGCGGTCAATCCAGGAATAACCATGTTTACTGTTATACACGGACTGTGCTGTTCCAAATGATGCTCCTCTCACGACTCCAAGCTGTCCACTGGAGGAAGAAAATCTGTACCACAATTATTCAGTAGCCTGCATACATGACCCTTCACCCACACCATAAAAGCTGTTTGGGGATCCACTCTTCTACCTCAAAATAGAGCCCCTGACCCACTAGACATCACTGTGTATTTGCTTTAATTTCCCAGCAAAACTCTGTCCTGTGGTCCCATATTGGTAACCTTTGTGTTCTCCTTTCCAGAGTAAAATGGCAGAAAGCTTTCCCATGCATGACATGTTTTCTTGAGACTGCCCAGGGTTGAGTTCCTGTGACTTTAATGACATTTCTTTATTTCTAACTCAGACTTGAAGACATAACTGAGATGTGAGGTTTTACAGAAGGTTTTATGGCCAATTTTGAACTTAAACAGAATAGGAATTATGAACAGCATATACTTGAATTCTAAGACAAAGAATAGACTGTGGTTCAGGCTAATAAGAAACAAATTGATTTTCTTATCCTGTAAGATGTTTTTATGTGTGTAGTGGTGTATGTGCACATGTGTATAAGATGTTCATATGTGTGTAGTGGTGTATGTGCGCATGTGTGAGAGATGTTTTATATGTGCAGTGGTGTATGTGCACATGTGTATAAGATGTTCTTATGTGTGTAGTGGTGTATGTGCGCATGTGTGAGAGATGTTTTATATGTGCAGTGGCGTATGTGCACATGTGTATAAGATGTTCTTATGTGTGCAGTGGTGTATGTGCGCATGTGTGAGAGATGTTTTATATATGCAGTGGCATATGTGCACATGTGTATAAGATGTTCTTATGTGTGCAGTGGTGTATGTGCGCATGTGTGAGAGATGTTTTATATGTGCAGTGGTGTATGTGCACATGTTTTGTAAGTATGTGTGCAGTGGTTTATGTGCACGTGTGTGTGAGTATGTGCTGCTGGGGACTGAGCCTAGCACCTTGTACCTGCTAGGTAACCACTCTGCTACTGAGCTACATCCCTTGCATAAATGGAGCTTCACCAAACTTACCAGTGCTCATCAGGGAGACCTAAGGTTACCCCACGGAGAGGAGCAATAATTCATCCACTTAAGCCATTCTGTCAGTTTTTGTTTTGATTTAGGTTTGTTTTATTTTATGTACATGAATGCTTTGTCTGCATGTGTGTATGTACACCATGCCTGGTGCATAAGAAGGCTAGATGGCACTGGGTTGAGAGCTCTGGAACTAGAACTGTGAATGATTGTGAGCTACTGTGTGGGTGGGTGCTGGGAGCCAACTCAGGTCCTCTGCAAAAGCAGCAAGTCCTCCTAACTGCTGAGCCACCCTCTTTAGTTTTTGTTTATACAAAAGAAGAGTGAAAATTAGAAGAATTCTGGCAGTGTGACCCAAGATTCAGTAACCTCATGTGGTAAGAAAATAAAAAGAAAAAACAATACTTTCCTCACCGATTGGTTATCAGGATAAAGAGCTCTTGTTTTGAAATGTACGTGAGAGTGCCATTCAAATACAAGGCCTAAAGGAATTATGTTAAATCAACTTTGAGTTGTATCTTTGGAGACCATCTTATTTATGAATGCATTTTCGTTAGTGCTCCAATGTGCGGTGAAGGACTGGCATCGGAGCTGATTGTCTTTGTAAAGAAAGTCCCAAGTGAGTTTTAAAAGGGAACTTGGAGTGTCTGCCTACTTGTCAGACAATAGTGAGCAACTCCACAGAGTCACTGCCTTAAATTAGAGTAAAGAGGGATTTGGTCCAGACGTAAGGAAATGCTTCATGAATATAAAGACTGTGAAACCTGCTATTAAGGGAAATCATGGAGACAAATAACAACCACAAATAAGTTACTTTACGCTGCCAAATTGACCAAGGAGAAAAAGAAACATGTTTAGTTTTCAAAATGTGGATATTCTGAAACACTTAAACAGCTTTCTTTATTAAGTTCACATAATTTTGGTCTTGATGGTAACATAAAACTAAAATTTAAAAAACGAGAGACGGCATCTCTTCTGGGGAAAAGCAAAATGAAACTATTAAGAACAGAACAATTCAAGGATACATAGTTATAAATGACTATGAAAATTTATATGAAGACAATAAAATCTCTAAGACATTGGCTTAATGAAATCAAACGCAGCCCATATCAATTCCTTTTCTGTTTTCTTCATAGCGCCCCCCACCCCTGCAACAAGTCCCCCATCTTTGTATTTGAATGTCACCTCATCATGTTAACACAGGGCCCCAGCACCCACTTGGCTCAGCAGTGGAGCACCCAGACGCCCTGTTGTCTCCCTTACTTATGGGTGCCTTGTAGAGTGGGTGAAAACCCCAATGGTCTCGCAGCCCTAGCTTTAGTTGAGCTATACTTTGTCATTCTTTCAAAAGGGGCCCATCTCTGTGACAACTCAGTAACCTGAGTGCAGTTAGAGGTCACTGACCAAGCTCCGTGCTGTACAATAAGCTTATCAGGCCATCTCTTGAAATAATAGCCACTTCCAGGTCCCCTTCATCTTTTTCACTCTTTGCCTCCCCCCCTCCCAGGGCCCTGCCTCCCCTCTCAGGATGTATCCTTCAGCAAGGTTCTCTTTTTTCTTGGGCTTTTCCTGTTACTATCACAAAGCCCCAGTGTCCTTTGCGAAACATTTTCATCTAAACTTGAGCCAAAAGTCATTCTTGCCTCAGGTAAGAAAAAAAAGAAATTTCCCTGTTTTAAGCATCTTTCTTTAAGAAGGGAGTGATTTTTTTTAAACATAAATGGTAAATCAAACAGATTAGACAAAGTTTCTAGACAAAGCAATGTCATTTCATAAGTTCGCTCAGAGAATGTGAATACGGAAAATGTTTCCGCCCATATGGGGAATCTTCTGCAGGCAACGTTAGTTTGATTTCCTGGGCAATCGACACACTGCTCAACAGAAGTAGATTGTCCAACACTTGCTTCTACTGAACCTGCCGAAATGATTACCAAAGCCGACTTGGGTCTTCTGTCACTTATTACTTTGATTAATCTAAAGACAGAAACTGTAACTGGTTTGTTGCCAGAGGCCAGTTTATTTATACAGAAAGTCACCAGGTCTCTTTCAGAGCTATGTCTCCCTAATGCACTTTCTATTCAAGGGTTTTCCTGTCGTTATCCCAGTTTCTTTGCAGGGTGAATACCTCAAGGCCCTATACAGACTCTAAGAGGACTTGAAGCGAGTCACCTCCTGCTCTCAGAGCCCTGTTCTGATGCTCTAAGATCACTGAAGCTGGGTCCATTGGTCCTTCACTATGGCCTACACGGTTCCTGTATCATCTAATTTCATCTTGAATAACTCTACCCTGTGGAGGGTAATCCTGACAGTCTCCGAACCCTTCCTGCTCTTCACATTCGCCAAGCAAGTTCCAGCTCAGAGCTTTTGTCCTTGGCTGTCTCCAGACACACTCTTGCATGGCTGCTGACCTCACTCACTGGAGTTTCTGTTCAGAATTTTCTTCGTTGGAGAGCCTTTCTAATCACCATGAAATCCTGCACAAGCCTTACCTGAGAACTCCACAGATGGCAAATTCAGCAGCTTTCTTGGTTAGCACCTACTAAATTGCTATTGAAAGATTCATTTCCTAACAATTTTAAATGGAAACATTTTTACAAGACTTTTGCCTAAACAGGTTATATATTTTGGGAATATAGAGAATCAAATTGAAGTCTATTTTGCTAAATTCTTTTGTCTGAATAAACTTAAGAAGGAATTTAGCTGTGACAAGAATTTGATGACCTCCTCTCGGAAAGAGTTTTGAAACTTCCCAAATCCCGACTAAGGCTTGGAAGTTCGTTGAGGACTACCACGGTATTTGAGAAGGTTCTGGGAAGTCCTGTAGCTTCTGGGTCTGTCTCCAATGCTTCAAGCATTTCAAGAGCTACAGAAGTATGCATGCTATCTTCTGATTGACCTAACATTTTATAGCCATATGCTGATGTTTTGAATAAGATTATAACACAGCTGAAAAGTTTATATTGCCTAAGGGTCTTGTAGTTCAACATATGCGCACATGCAAAAACAAACTTGCTGTGCATATAAAGGTATAGAGCATACAATTCCACACGGGCCACAACACTTGAAAAACGACAATGAGCAGCTAGATTATTGGTCTGTATATTACTATATTAACATGTTTAATGTACTTTTATTATAAAAAGTTTCCAATGAAACACCGTGCTGGGTTACTCAGCAGCAGCCCCACACCATGCTCACCCTATGCCTTGATTGCACAGAGAGGCCACGTGGAGTAACTTGCACAGCATCTGTGTTTACGTTAGTGTATTCAGTCATGCCTTTACAGTAATACAACCTAAATGATGCACCCGCAGATCTGATCCCATTGTTAAGATTCATGCCTGTAGTTGTCACAGGAGCTAAGAGGCTGTATCAATGTACCAACCTAAATAGCATGAGAGTTATTTCCACTTCTAAAGACAGTGCAGAGGTACTCTGACGAGGACGCATGGACCGAAGACATCGTCCAGGAACTAAGCTGGGGGCTCTTTCCTCCTTCACAACATACGTGTCCATAAGCAGACCCAGTTACCACCATTTCTAAGCCAGGGGAGTGAAACAGCTCCTAGGCACCAAGTGCTTTCATCTTTGAGAAACCGATGCAGGAGCTGCACGTACTCTGTTTTTCTTAAACCTCAGTCATGTGACATTCCTGCAAAGGAGCCAGGAAAGGTGGGCTCTAGCTGGGTGACCAGGTGTCCAGTAAGCCTGGTGGGAGTTAGAATCCTAAGAAAAAGAGAGGCGTTTCAGCAGAGTGCTTAACAGTTTTGACAACCTCGATGATTGCTTAGATTTCAGGATTCAGAAATAAGCCCTCGGGGTGACACAAAAGACATTTTTACATTCTTGGCTGAGTGGGAGTTTTCAAACAACTTCCCTGCATTTGAAAGTTTTCCTACTTCATGCCTCGTGGTTCTACCCCAATAAAGGCAGCAGCTTGCTCCCCAGCACTTCCTGGGACCATTTCCTGGGGGTGTACATGTGGGGGCAGCACCAGCATGCTGGGGAGAGTGGTCACCCTGGTTCTGGTATCAGTTAAGTCAAACCCGAGTGTGTGAGTGTCCAGGTAGACCTCGCGGTGTGCATTAGGGAGGCTGCGCTGCTTCTCGGCCTTCCTCGCTTGTCCCACCAAAGACTCACCTGTTATTCTTTAATGTTTTTTGTTTTGCTTTGTTTTGTTTTTTTGATGTCCCTGGTGCTTGAGTTGTTCTCAGCAGCTAAGGCTCCTACTAACAGAGGAGAAGAGAGGTCCCTGTTCTGTCCCTTGTTCCCTGAGATGGCGTCGGATACGGGCGGGGAGGAGAAGTGTTGTACACTTAGTCATCGGATGTACAGTCCTGATACTGACAATGGAATACTGCGACCTGTAACGGGAAGGGCAGCGGTCGTCCCTCCCCTTGACACTGGTTACTTACATTCTGTATCCCAGAAAACTCTGCCATACTGGACTTGAGGTTCTGTCTCCAAAGTCGGAGCGGGATCCTCACCTATGTGAGGGTGGTCATTCCGGGCTTTTGGACCAGTGGATTGTCAGGCTAAAAGAGAAATTAATTACAGAGGAGGCAACGAGCCTTGATTGCGATGGAGAACTATCCGCACTTTTGCACACTGAGGGCAATGGGAAGAGCAAGTGGTTTCTGACGTTCCTGAAATACTTCTTAGTGGTTTCCATGCCTGTCGCCAATCACACAGGAGCCGTTGCAACAAGACTTGGGAAACAGACATTCAGCTTTCTCAGCACTGGGGGTCTAGGTTGCTCTTCCAGGCGAGCAGTGTTCACTGGAAAAGTATGGCTGCCATGAAGTAAGTCTGGGTGGAGGAGGAAATGGCCTCGCTTTCGGCCGTGGAGTAAATGGCAGCACTGAGGACTCTAGCGGTGTTTAATAAGTCAATGATGTGACAGGATGTGGCACAGTTAACGTGGGCGCAGCGGATATGAGCAGTGCTCGGGCTGGACGATAATAGATGACGCCTCTGTTGGGGTACAGTCCCCAGGAACTCACTGCTTACTGTGTATCGCCTGGGTTTCCAACTGACAGAATCTGCAGTGCTCTCTAGAGGCTCTCTGTGGCCATCAGGGCCCACTCTTACCCATGAAAGTAGGGCAGGAGAGTCAAAGAGTTAGACCCTCAAGAAAGAGCATTTAACCGCATGGACACTCATCTTTCTCTGCACTTTCTTGGGATAATTGGAAAGTTAGGGCTAAATAGAGATTCAGCGTCGACTCCCTCTGTGGGAGTAAGCTCCAAGTGTCCAGGTAGCGACCTGTTTGATTATATACACATTGTTATCTGCCCTCCTGGGGTGCTTGCAAGCCCCAGGCCCTCAGACCCAGAGTTCTATACTTAGAGAGCCTGATGCTGGTTTACAGGGTCTGCGCAAACACCTCCCTCCACTCTGTTTCTGAGCATAAATGAACTCTCTGGCCTGAGGAGCAGCTTGAGGACTTTTGGACAAAGTGTCCTCATGCATAAAGGCAGGACCCTCTGTGCACGGAAGTAAGCGTGTACTGGCAGTAGAAGAAAAAGGCCCGTGGAGTACAGTTAGAATGCTCTGGTACAGAATTCCAAGGACTCTAAAGGTTCTGAAATGGTACAGGTTCCCAGGTCACTTTGCTGGTAAATTTGTCAAAGTAGGATAGAATCTGGTTTATTTGGCAGTTTGTTGACTTATAATTTAAATATTTGGACATTTGAGACATAGCCCTCAATTTGTAATCTTGCCCCAAAGCCAGGAGATGTTAGGGACGGGCCTGGAAGTCACTATGTAATCAATGGCCTTGAAGAGCAAAGGGGAGCCCTGTGCAGGAGCCCAGCCTTTCAGATTCCTTCCCAGAGCTTATTCACTTTAACAGCCTCTGTTCCAGTGCCTAAAGAAAAAGCACAGGAACCCTGGACGTTACTGTCCTGATGAAAAGATGGAAGTCACCGGTGATGATTAATCACCAGCTTGTCTCTTATTTATTGTTACTGCTTTTCACTAAGGCAGCTGGTAATTGGATCCACCACTGCACTCGGCTCCAAAAGAGGACAGCTGTTGCCATTAGCACATTCCTTCAGCTATAAATGGCCAAGGCCATCCCCTGAAGTAAGAGTCATCCATTACTTTGCCACCTCCAGGCGAGGCTGTTCTGATACCGTCCATATATGGAAAAATGTCCAGCTTTGCCAGCAGCTCATGTGTGTCTCTTATGCTCAGCTGTCTTCACTACGCAGGGCATTTTCATACTGATAGCAACATGGAATGGCTAATCTGAGTAGCACTCTAGGAACACTTCAGTGTGGACAAAAGAACATGCATGTTTTATACATGGGCAAAGGGATATATGCACGCTTAACTAGATATATAAGTAAGTATGCTAGTCAGTGGCGGAGAGCTAATATCTCCCTCCTCTCTGTTTCCACCTTCTGCCTCAGGCATTCGTACAGACATTTTCCAATCTAGCAGGGTTTGACTTAGGATGTTTACTTTATAATGACATGAAAGTGCAATGGGCAGCTTCCTGTAACTGTGCCAGAATACACGAGAATAAGGGAACAGGTTTATTAGCTTCCAGTCAGAGGTTTCCGTCCATGGCTCTGCTGCCTCTGGGCCTGTGGTGAAGCAGAGCTACAGCAGAGTGCACAGCAGAGCGAAGCTGTTCTGAGAAGCACAAAAAGAACCAGCGTCTCAGTGTCCCCTTCAAAAGAATACCCAGCGACCCCCCTTCTCACATTAGGCCCCACCTCCTAAAAGCACCACTGCCTCCCTGAGGGCCACAGGCTAGTAACCATGGGCTTTTGGGACACACTGCTGACTGTAGTAGAAAGCAAAATACATTCAGTAGAAACTGCATTTTTATCTTATACCCACCTTCTAACGTGAATTAAAGTATAAATTGGCCCCCATCTAGACCCTGTTGTCATGAACTGACTCTACTGTAGAGCCATCCTTGCCACACACTATAATTTATAAGATGATTTATGCAAAAACACATTGCTCACGCAGGAAGGCTCCCAGCGAGTGCCTTCTCCCAGCCTCTGCGGATGCTTCATTAGGCACCATGCAGGGTTTTTCCAGAATCATGATACTTTTGCCTCCTCGTTTCTGGTCTGTGCTTGGATCCTCTGATGGTCTTTTTGACTGATTTGTGTTCCACCACCCAGTATACGCCTCTCTCCTGGACCTTCACGCTTCTGTTTGCCAGTTCATGTATCCTTAGAAGCTTCTTCCCTTTTCATGTGTTCAAATCTGGGTGAGAGAGGGAAAGAGAAAACATGCCTAAGGAAATTCCACAGTGGTAGACACAGACGGCTCAGACACTTCAGAACGGTGCCACTTGTGTTCCAACACTCTCTGTAATGATCCTGGATTGGTGTTGAGGTAAAGAGCTGGGACATTAGAACAGAATCACCCTGGTGCTCTCCAGACGCACAAAGGCTTTCTACTTTAATTAATTCTATAACAACAGAAGAGAAAGAAAAACAAGAGACTTACCAGTCTGTGGCTGTTCATCCTCCCTCGGAATCTGCTTCAGTATACCTCCGGCCTCTGCTCTGCTTCCAGCAGCTTTGCCTCTCTTGATGTGCTTAGTGAGCTTGCAGAGATTAAAACTGGAAAGCAAGACCCAGGAAGGGCTGGTGGTTTGACTCAGTGGCAAAGAGCTTGCCTTGTATTGGCGAGGTCCTGTGTTCGGTCCTCAGTACAACAAAACCAAAACCAAGGACCAACAGGTTTGTCAGAAGGTAGTCCATATGACTTACGGTGGCACAAACTGTGAGAAACAACTACTGGGCGAATTTCAGCTACACGCACGGCAGGGTGTACCTGCATTATCTCCAGCTTTTGGTACCCCATGATACAAGAGATCAATGAGTTCTCAAGGGTGAGGCAGATAATCAGAGAAAAAGAAGAAACTGATATACTCTTTTTTGGTGTGTGTGTGTGGGGTGCAGGTACACACATGGAAGGGGGCAGAGGATATCAGTATCCTGTTCTTTCACTTTCCTAGAGCCTTAAGACAGCGTCTCTCTCCGCATCTGGAGCTCGGTTGGCAGCCAGGAAGCCCCAGCAACCATCTTGGCTCTGCTTCCCACAGTATAGAGGTTTCAGGGGTCCACAGCTTTGATGGGGGTGCTTTTGATTTGAACTCGGGTCCTCAAGTTTATGCAGCCATCACTCTTACCTACTGAGCCATCTTCGTAGCCCTGAAATTGATTCTTTAAACGGCAGAGGAACTATCAAAGGTGGGCATCAACTTCAAGTGGCTCAATTTCCATCTATCTGTCTGTCTGTCTGTCTGTCTGTCTGTCTGTCTGTCTATCTATCTATCTATCTATCTATCTATCTATCTGTCTATCTATCTACCTATCTATCTATCTATCTGTCTGTCTGTCTGTCTATCTATCTATCTATCTATCTATCTGTCTATCTATCTACCTATCTATCTATCTATCTGTCTGTCTGTCTGTCTATCTATCTATCTATCTGTCTATCTATCTATCATCTATCTATCTATCTACCTATCTATCTATCATCTATCTATCTATCTATCTATCTATCTATCTATCTATCTATCTATTTATCTATCTATCTCCTCGCACTATGTAGCCCTGGTTGACCTGAAACTTAATATGTGGATCAGGCTGGCCTTGAACTTGAACTCACAGAACTTCACTTGCTTCAACCTTCTATGTGCCAGCATTAAAGACATGAACCACAATACCCAGATAAATATGGGTAATTTAAATACAGAAAACAGAATTGGAGTATTCAGCCCCAGTATGACTTAGCCTCTTTGCAATTTTCAAATATGAAGATCAGTATTTAATAGGACCACTGAGATTAAGAAGTTAATCAGAGAGCGTATACATGTAATACACACATATCCACACAGCCACATGCATGATCAAGACTGAAGTATTTTCTGATATTACAATAAATTTACTTCTATAAAAATAAGGATGGAAAACTACTGACCCTGTATAACTGGGGTAGAGAATTTATGTTTTAATTTGCTATATGCGTGTATACACGTGTGTGTGTATGTGTGTGTGTGTGTGTGTGTATACCTAAAACTTTTGGATCTGATCTAAAATGTAAGATAAAGAGGGAGACATGCATCTAGGAGAAAAGTATGTGTAGGTTGAGTCCTTGCTTGGTTCTTACTGTGTTTTCTCGACTAACGTTTTCTGAGTTTCAGTGTTTTAGTATTTGAAACTCACCTAATAATAGAGAATTGACAGCAGGCAGGGCTCCATAGGGTCTCGGCAGGTTCTGCTCCCTGAGCTAGCGCTCGCCATTCGGTCTGTAGATAGCAGTCAGACATGATCCCACAGCGGCTCAGGAACGTTGTGACCCTTTCACAGTCATTACTCAGGGAAAGAAGACATGCGCCAGGAAGGGAAAACCTTCTCCTCACTTTTCTAACACAGGTCTCTTTGTACTCTAGGCTGTCCTTTAACTTAGCAAGTTCCGAAGGGACTCTGGAGCTCACAGTCCTGTCACCTCAGCCTCCCGAGTGCTGAGATTACAGGTGTATACTACCACACCAACTGAAATTTCAATTTATTTATTTTTTCTTTTCTTTTTAGAAATCATTATTTAAATTTTATTCCATAAAATGTATTTTGATCACATTCTTTCCAATCCTCCAACTCCTCCCAGATTTTCCATAACTCTCCATCTACCTAACTTCAAGTTCTTTCTGTCTCTCAAAAAAGCAAAAAGCTCAAAAGAACAAAAATCAAAACAAACTAAAATCAAACAAGTAAACAACCCAAGAAGACAGAAGCAAAACAAAAAGCATGCAAAAAACATAAAAAAACATGGAGTCTGTTTTGTGTTGGCCAACTACTCCTGGGACTAGGGCCTGCCCTGGGGTGTGGTTGATATACCACTCTGATTTCCCATTTCCCTGCAACTATCAGTTGCAAACAGTTTCATGGTGAGGGGTGGGACTTTGCGTCTAACTCTTCTCTGTGCTGGGATTTAGTCTCTCTTGAACTTGTTCTGGTCTTGTATATACTGCCACTGTCTCAGAATTGTCGTGTCTGAAAGATAACGGATTCCTTGGGGTCATCCACCACTACCCCTGGCTCTTAGGGTCTTTCTGCCCCCTCTTCCACAGAGGTCCTTCAGCCTTGAGAACAGATTTTTTTAAAAAGACATTCCATTTAGGACTGAGTTCTCCAAAGTCTCTCAATTAATTAATTACCATCCACAGCCAGAACAAACTTCTCAATGAGGGAAGCACTGATCTAAGGGTAGAGCAATATGCACATATTAGGTCATCCAGAGTCGTTCTATTACTATGTTCCTTTAGTAGAATAAGAGTAGTAGGTTTCCCCTTAGGGCTTATGATCTAATTTTAGGTCCTTGGCCACCTGAGTCGTGTCCGGTGGGAGTTCTTTTTCATGCAGTGGGTCCCAAGTCCAATTTAAAAAGTGATTTGTTATTTCCTTAACATTTGTGCCTCTATTGCATCAGCATGTCTTTTTGTTTGGTTTTGTTTTTTTCCGAGACAGGGTTTCTCTGTTGTAGCTCTGGCTGTCCTGGAACTCACTCTGTAGACCAGGCTGGCCTCGAACTCACAGAGATTCGCCTGCTGCCTCTGCCTCTGCCTCTGCCTCTTGAGTGCTGTGATCAAAGGTGTGCACCACCACCGCCCAGCTGCATCAGTGTACCTTGAGGACAGGTCACTCACTGCTGGAGGTCACAGGGTTGGTAATCGAATGATATCAATGACTAATTTCCTCCTCTGGTGTTCCACACAGTACCTTCGCGCACCACAGACAACCCTTAATCAGGGCGAAGCTTTTAGCTAAGCGCCAGCTCAGCTTCTCCATGTTTGATGGCGTGTGTCTTCAGCAGTAAGGCCTTACAGTCAGGTTGTGAAGAGCAACCAGTAGCCATGACAATAGTAAAACTTCATTTTTAAGCCAAGAAATTTCTGTGTTATTTATGTTTACTTACTATTTTTCAATAATTAGGAAAACAGGTATAATGAAAACTCTTAATAAAAATATTTGAATTTAGAAAAATTAAGACATTCAGAAAAAACAAATTCCATTCCATGTATATTTTTATCCCATAGAAAACTAATTCTGTTTCTGATTCTGTGTAGGTCCATCTCCAGGACCTTAGACAATTGATTACTGCTCCAGGTTAAGAGTTGAAAAAAGGAATGCCCCCAAGGTTTTTTGTTTATTTGTTTGTTTCTGTTTGTTTTGGAGACAGGGTTTCTCTGTTGTGACTCTGGCTGTCCTAGAACTCACTCCGTAGACCAGGCTGGCCTAGAATGCACAGAGATCCACCTGCCTCTGCCTCCAGAGTGCTGGGATTAAAGGTGTGTGCCAGCACTGCTCGGCTACCCCCACGTTTTTGGTTTTGTTTTTTTTTTTGTTGTTGTTGGTTTTGTTTTCTGAGACAGGGTTTCTGTGTTGTGACTCTGGCTGTCCTGGAACTCACCCTGTAGACCAGGCTGGCCTCGAACTCACAGAGATCAGTTCCCAAGTATTTTTAAGCATAATACTTTAAAATTCCTGGAAGATCAGCAGCCCACCACTGAAATGACTGAACCAGAGAAAAAACTGCTAGCTTCTTCCAACACCAACTCACTCTCTCTTCAACAGCTTTCTGTGTTAAACCAAAAGCAAAGAAAATCCAAGCTATACATAATCTTTACAGATGCCTGCAGACAACAAGATGATAAGAAATGGCCATGCTGCCTTGAGCATGGGTAAGAACAGGCTTGTGATGGTTGGTTTTAAACTCCTGAGGTTGACAACACACTTTGTGCTCTAGGTCAGGAAACTGTCAACACAGGACACTTTCTTCACTTTTGAATCTTATTATCAAGAGATACCAATATGCTGCCAAGTCAGGATGTAAGTTTAGGCACAATGCAAACAATTTGAAAAACAGAGACAAAAATAGAAATATTCTTTGCCTCACCAGAGAAACAAATGAACATTTAGCTTCCATGTGTCTTTTATGCTCTGGAAAATTCCAAATTGGCCATTTTTGTAGCCATTAGAGTAAAACTGAAGAAAATGGCTAGAAGAAGATCACCCAGACTTTGGACTGGGAAGTACCTTTAGGACTGTTCTAGATGGGAGAGTATCTCGTGCATGCAGCCACATGTACATTGAAATCGAGAGTTGGCTCTGGAATGACAACGTCTACAAAGTTCATTCTATATTTGTATAAATTTTAATATTTTAATAACAAGGTATATATGTCATCTCTCTTCACCACACCCATCCCATTGGCCAGACACATGTGTACTTAGCTTTCCTTCCACAGTCAAAGGCAAACAGTTGTGTTTATTTTTGGTTAGCAGATGTTATTTAGAAGCCATTCTTATAAGATTCAGGTAGGGACAAGCAGGAACAATGACAGAAGCATTTGCCATCACTGGGAGCTCAGCCACACTTCCTCACTGGCTACACTGGCATTTGCTGTGCTCAGAGTGGTTTGTTTCTGGGTCACAGCTCAGTGTTGCCACTCTTTTCTGCTCTCCGAATGACTCAGATTGTTATGATCTGTTGCTTTGGGGTAACACCGATGACAAGTAGGACACAATGGTGCTAGGCTGGAAAGAGCGGACGTGACAGCTAGCACTCACATTAGGAAGGAGCATCTGCAGGCTAGAACTCTTAAGCCTGGTGATCCGGCAACTGTAATTTCAGATACCTACATGGTATGTGCCTATAAGCATTTGAAATCTCCTCCAACAACGTGGAGGAGGAGGGGTAATAAAGTTTAGGACAAAGATTTTGGTGTCTGTAACTCTCTGCTGGGGTCATTAGCCACAATTATGATCAACTCTGCAAATGGATGGACTGCTATTAATGGCTCACAACTATTCAAACAGCACCCTCCAGGCACTGCACCATGGGAGTATGATGATCAGGTCTTTTTCCTTTTATTGAAAATAGATTTATTTCTCACATGAAGTCGAACTTTGCTTTATAATTGGCCATTAGCACTTCAAAGTTAGTTCAAACCTAACGTGCTCTGAGTCCGGTTAGATAGAAGGGAATTCTAGGGGCATTCATAGCACAAGTGTTATTAGAAGAAATCTTATTTTTGTTTTGTTTGTTTGTTTTGGGGTGTTTTGTTTTGTTTTTTGTTTTTCGAAACAGGATTTCTCTGTTATAACTCTGGCTGTCCTGGAACTCACTCTGTAGACCGGGTTGGCCTGGAATTCACCGAGATCCACCCGGCTTTGCCTCCCAAGGGCTGGGCTTAAAGGTGTGCACCACCAACTGCCCGACCTTAACAGTTTTTTGTTGGTTTGTTTTTGTTGTTGTTGTTTTTAGAAGAGATCTTAAGAAGACAAAAAGAAAATTTTTTTAAAAAGTTAACATGTATCAATCCTTAACTCAGAGTAATTTATGCATGCTTAGAAAGTAAAACACTCAATAGAAATCTAGAACACAAAAATATAAAGCTGCTTTGGACATGAATTCAACCTCTATAGTCAAGTACCTAGCTCTCCAAGGACTGTAGTAACTCTGGGTCAAACAGCCCAGGAGTGCCATTTGATTCTGGATTTCCATTCAGAGGGACAAAGAATCTGAAGGTTTTGACAGATAAGCAGAGAAGCAAGGGCATTTCATTTTAAAAGTGCTTTCTCTGGCATAACTATAGTGACTATTAACTGGCTAAAATTTTCTTTCCTCTAAAAATCTTCCACCATACACTGTTCCCTATCCTGGCCTCTCATTCACATTTTATTGATTTGTATTTATGCAAAAAAAAAAATCTGTGACACCATAAGTGTTCATGTGTCTTCAGTGGCTGTGGCAGTACGCTACAATCTTTTACCCTCTATTTAGGGAGGAAGAAAGGAAAGATAGAAAGAAATCTATACCACTTGCAAGTGGCCTTGACATAGAATGAGAGAAAGGTAGAAACCTTCACAGCCTCTTTTAGGCTGTCTTAAGCTTGAAGAGAACTAGCTGACAGTGAGTCAGACTAGCGTCTCAGCTCAGTTTGTAAACTCAATCTCCCCAACCTTTTTTCTTTTAGGAATTAACACACTAATGATGACAACCCAACCAAGGAACCACCAACCAATACCCACACCCACTCTCAGGGCTTCAGACCTTTTATGACCTAAGCCAAAAGTTCCCATAAACCCATGCAGCACGCAGTCCCAAAGACAAGCTACAGGTGCCAGAAGGACTACACCTAACCAAATTACAGCCACCTGCACTGAGTATTCCAAATCCAACTCAGAAACATCTACCACACCTGGGGTGGGCACACAAACCTAATCCAAATGCCATTTTGCATTTTTAAAGAAACCAAAATAGCAAAAACTTCTTCCAAGTGTTCCACTACAAGTGGCACCGCTTCCTGAGGTCAGAGGTCTGTCTGTGACGCTGTAAGTGTTCATGTGGTTCCACACTTCCTAAGGTCAGAGGCCCGATATGCTCTCCTCTGTAGATTTAGTTTTTATTTTTTATGTGTGAGGATGTTCTGCTTGCATGTACCTGGTCTATGTACCATGTGCATGGATTGCCTGCAGAAGCCAGAAAACAGTGTCAGAACTGGAGTTACAAGTAGTTGTTAGCAGCCATGTAGGTGCTGGGAATCAAACTTGGGTCCTCTGGACAAGCAGCCAATGCTCTAACCATTTAGCAATCTCTCCATCCCCTGGTATTCTTCTTTGTGTTTACGTTCCTGCTCAATACCAGATACAACATTAGGTCTACAGCTGGCACTTGGCTGATCAAATACGTGCTGAATGAATGCATTCGAGAGGGAATGACTAATGCATTCATTGGAAGTCTTGGAAATAAATACTGCTGACTATGGAAAAGAGCAGAGAATGCGCAGCTGGACTTTCAGGCACGTATTCCATTTAGTCATCACCAGAACCCCATGACAGATGTCTTACTAACATTGCCACTTAATGCTAGAAACTGAAACTTGAAGAGATGCAATCAAGGCCATGCTTACACGGCTGCAATGGGCACGGTTCAGAGTCAGAGCCATTTGCTTCTAAATCCTTTGCTCTGTGCTCTCTTCTAAGCTACTGAAGTATTGGTCTGAACTTTTTTCTACCCCAGGTAATAGAAAACTAGGTCGAATTCACTTGTGCAAGAGAAGGAGTACGGCTTTGCTGGGAGAATAGGGGCAGTTCTGCAGAAGCTGGAGTTGTTTTTAGAGCATCAGTGTTGGAACTGATTGACAGAGCTTATGAAGCTAGGCCGGTCTCCGCTCGGGTCCGCGCTGCCTCCAAAGAGTGCTTTTCACTTTTGGTGAGGGGCGGGAGGGTGGGGGAGAGGTCTGACTCAAACCCTTCCTCCTCACGGCTCTAACTTAAGAATCTCATTTTCAGCTGGTTTTAATGCCATTATGGTGCTAGAAAAATCAAAGTAAACCCCTCACATTGTTTTAGAATATAAATTCCTTACAGGGCGCAGACTGGCCTAGGCGATGAGCGGCCAGCCTGCTACCTGACAGCAGAAGAAAGGCCAAGCACCATTCCATCCCCAGGCCTCCATCCAGCTCTGCTCACAGCTCTGCGGCTTTGCTGGTCTTAATAACTTGGTTTCCAGGAGGTGCTGATATCATTAAAAAATGCTTATCAAATGTCGTGGTAATTGATGATTGGTTGGTTTCTTCATATTTGTAAGGACAATGCAGATGAGATTTTGTTTGTTCTGTTGCAATTGGCCTTTTCCTCTCAAAGCAACTTACACAGTTACTAGTACTAGAAGAGCGACTGAGCCATACTGTGCCAGCCTTTCCCAAGCTTTCTTTCTTTCTTTGTGGCTTTGGGGATGAAACCCAGCTTCTTACACAGGCTATCCCAGGGCTCTCCCCCTCACTTGCAGTCCTAGCCCCTTCCCAGGCACTAAGGCAGTGTAATACTTGGTCTGTGATATCTTTTTCTTTCTCTCATAATTCTTTATTTTTTAAAGTTTATTCAGTTTCCCAACATGCAGCACAGATGACAACAGAGTAGGTGAGCATTCATTTGTTCTCATTCACTTGTTCATTCTTTTATTTTTGAGGGGATTCTGAGAGGAGTACAATACCCCTGCCTTCCTTCCCCACAGAGAGACTTCTTTCAGGTAGTCACGTACGGTCTTCCTTAAGAGAGAATTTGAATACATCTAGGGAGTGGGAGGACCCTGCACTGGAAGGCCGGACGGGTGCTGAAGATCTGGTCCTGCCAGTGGTTAATTGTGCAGCCTTCAGAAAGATATTTAACCTCTGTCATTTTCCAGTGATAAAATACACTTTCCCTCTCCAACCTCCAAGTTACTGTAATAAATACAAAGGTGCTTTGCAAAAGATAAAATTCATATAAACATGTAAAGTGAATGAATGTCTCATTGCATATATATATCAACAATATTTGTTGGTGTAGACAGAACTTGGTAATCTAACAGGCAAAGATAACCAGTGGCACTGTGCTCAAAGTCTTTTGTGGTCTCCGTGGCACTGAGATTAAATACATATAAGGATGCCAAAATGAAACAGATGTGTTTTCAGTGTGTAAATAGGACAGTACCAATTTTACTGAGCACCTATAGTGAGAAAGGGGATTGCCACTGGGAAGCTTGTCGCTTAGTCCTGAAGACGAGTCAGTGGAATCAAGAAGAAAACGAATCTGGAATAAAAGGTAAAATTTACAAGCAGTTGTTCAAGGTCCATGGCCCCTCTGGGAAAGAACACTTGGATGTCATCACCATCAACCGAAGACTGTCGATTGCTCCGGTGACAAGGTGGAAACCCGCGAGGAGACGGGGGACTGCAAAGGATCAGATGGAGCGTGCTGTTCAAGCGCTGCTTTCTCCTGACAAACGCAGCTAGTAGGACCACACTTTCATGTGCTACCCTGGTAAGTGAAAAAAAATCTCAGCGGTTCTGTGTCATTGGTTCAAATGCTGCAGGGTTTTTCATGAAAAAACGAGCAATCAAAACAAAAAACAGCAACAAAAAAACTTAAGCTGGGCCGCACAGACCGCACAGTGGCTGCTGTAACTTACTGGAGTTCTGAGTCCCGGACCTGTGATGGGGGACGCTTCACAACCGCCCGTAACTCCAGCTACAGAATCTGACGCCCCATGCCCACACAGAGCCACCTGGAATAAAAAATAAATAAAATTTTTAAAACTTATGAAGCATAAATCCATTAAGGAAAGCAATAGGTTTATTGTCTTCTTAGGCTGCGCATTTGCACAGACCTCAACCGTACTACAGCACAAGGCGGCCTCAGGTTGAGGACTGCGGGTCTCAGGTTGGAACAGGCCTTGTAATACCCTGCCCAGGTACGTAGCCCATCTCGCCTCACACCAGTAAGCTGTGCCTCTTTGTGTCTGTATGTTACCAGAAAAACAACTGTTCCCAGCTCGAACATTTCAGTTTAATTTGTTTTTTATTTTTCCACTTAGATCTGTTCTGTAGTTATTTCTACAATCATGAAAAAAAAAAATCTAAAAACAATGCACAGTTTCTGTTTGTCATCTCAGAAACTTCCTGAAAACACCATTTACATGTGACATAATTTTCCTCAAGGAAGCCAGCTTCTTCTCCTCCTCTTTCTTCTTCTTGTTCTTCCTTCTCCTCCTTCTTCTTGTTCTTCTTGTTGTTCTTCCTTTTTTCCTTCCTCTTCCTCCCCCTCCTTTTTTTAAAAAAATAATTCCAGAGACTCAAAGAAAGCAGCCTCTCTTCCTGTTCCACAGATCTCAGTGGATTGGTGGGAAGCTGTTTATTTCTCGGGAGAACATTAATGCTACCAAACAGCAGCAGGAGCCGGCCACACTCCAGAAGTCCCCCAGGTGGTGCTGAGGGTCTGCCAGTCACTCCTGACCAGGTCACTGCGCTGAGAAGGAAAAGGGCTCTGGACACTTTAGGGTTAGGCTACTAGAAAGTCAGAAGTGTTGAATTACATAAGAATCCTGGGATATTTGCAGTTAAGGATTACTACAGCACACTGGGTTCTCATGTTTTCACAGCCCCTTTGACTGAGAAACCACACACACACACACACACACACACACACACACACACACACGGGCACACACGGGCACACACATGCATACACGTGCACACACGTGCACACACACACACACACGAGCACACACACACGAGCACGCACACACGAGCATGCACACGCACAATTATTTTTTCTGCATGAATGTTTTAATCTAGACTCTTTCAGTCTTTGAAGACTTATTGTCCACTGCCAGAAAAATCGCAGTTTTTTGCAGGAGTTAATGTTTCTTTGCAGGAAGCAATGGATTTCTCAGTTGAGATAGCTCAGCAAGCAGAGCACCAAAGCACTGCTTCAGGTGAGTCTCACACTGAGGACTGCCATGGCAGCCAAGCAAAGCCACACTGGAAACACAATGGATGGTCACTCCAGAGAACTGAGCTCTCATCTGCGTGGCCACCGTGGCTTTCCCCAGCTGTGCACTCACCGTGAATCTATTTGCCACACTATTTCCTGAAGCTGTAACAATTTCTCTTGTTTATTTTTCCTTTATGAATAATCTTGAACCTTATTTTTCCCTTCTCTTCCCCCTTTTTATTGGAAATAGGTTTTTTTTTCATATGATACATTCTGAGTATGATTTTCTTCCCCCACTCCTCCAAGATTCTTCCACCTCCCTGAGCACTCAAAGCCACACTCTTTCTTGCTCTCGTTAGAAAACAAATAGACGTTAAAAATAATTAGGATAAAATAAAAACAAGCTAGAATAGGGCAAAATAAATAAATAGGAAACAAAAAAAAGGGCAAAGAAAAAGCACAAGAGACATGCAGACACAGACACACAAATTTGCATACATAATAATCCCATAAAAACATTAAATCAGAAATTATAGTATCAAAGGAATAAACCTGAAAGGTCAAATAAATAAACAAACAAATAAATAAATAAACATGCTCAGACAAAGCATTGAGACAAGAAGAGAAAAGAAAAAAGAAAAGAAAAAACCCTCCGAAAATACTATTGAGACACTAAAGCTATCCCTAACTCCAGCTAATGTAACCTTCCAAATCTACAAGGGTGCGGTGCATGGTTCACGTCAACAGGAAAGGATGGCTGTCAAGCAAGTCATCGGTAAACTCCCACCTCCAATGCACTGACGTCACTAAGACGCCTTGAGTGCGATTAGGTCAGCGCCCTTCGTATGGACCTTTCCTAGTGCCGGTTCTTAATTCTTTCGTTTGCTGTGCTAAAATGTTCTGCAAGTACACACCACTAATCCTGACTGTGGTGTCCTTCACGGGGAGTTTACGGTCTTTCCAGTTGATATATGTGTATTTGTATACTACGATACAGAATATAAAAATATTAATAAAATAGGCGAAGCAGCTAGCTACTTTTTTTCTCAAATGTAAGTCAGTAGAATAATGAACCTCTGCAACCAGAGTTCTCCTTACACCGTTTTAAGATTGCCCGCGTGCTTACTGAAACTGTTCAAGTATAAAGAGCAATTAAAATACAAATGACTTGTTACCACTGTGGCTTTGGCTGCAGATTTCCTCCACAATTTCTTGGTCATCATGCAGTGTCCGTATTCCAAATATGTATTAATATACATACAAGTACTGTAATATACAAGGGTTAGAGGGTATTACACTTCTCCCAACAGTGTAGACCATGCTTTCAGCTAATGGCTCCTCTATTGGAGGGGTCAGACTTTTTTCTTCCCTGCTGCCACTTCTATTAATATTATTTTCTCAAGAAACAAGGCCTGTCCTGTATTTCTTGATGTTTCGAAGCAGACTTCATACGGCATCGCTGCCATGAAAAGCTGCCAGCCTGAACCGCGGTCTGGCATCCCGACCCGGGCACGTGGTAATTAAACATCTCTGTACACTTGGAAAAAAAGGAAATAACACTGAAATGTGCTATGCTACATATGTCAGTGAGCCTTATCCAAACCTGGACCATTTAGTTATTAGAACCAACGACACAATAGCAATGTTGCAGAGTCATTTTTTCCTGTGAACAACTGGGAGAACAGTTAGATCATATTCTGTCATGTTCGGATGTATTTTGGATCAATAAAAACTGATTTCCTCAATGATTGGCTCTCCATAGAGTGTACAATTAAATTAGCTTTTTCTGTAAATATATTTAAAGCCAACTACAGTAGGAGATGAGGAATTTATTAGAAAATGCTTTATTTTTATCTGCCAAAGAGTAAATGCAAAATTTTCATTTTTGTCAAATAATCTCCCCACCCATCTCTCTCCAGTGTCTCTCGCCGAGCTCGAAGCTGGATTACTGGCCAGCAAGCCCTAACTAGCCTCTTGTTCCTGCCTCCCTGGTATGACATGTGGACACATGAGCTTTTTACTGTAGGGCTGGGCACCTGGACTCAAGTCCTAGTGCTTGAGCAGAAAGTACTGAATCCGCTGAGCAATAAATTAGTCTTTTTACAAACATAAAAATAACAAAGGTTTGCTGGGTGGTGGTGGCATTCGCCTTTAATCCCAGCACTCAGGAGGCAGAGGCAGATGGATCTTCGTGAGTTCGAGGCCAGCCTGGTCTACAAAGTAAGTTCCAGGACAGCCAGAGTTACAACAGAGAAATCCTCCCTAAAGAAAAAGAAGAAAGAAAAAGAAAGAGATTTTAGGTGGCCAAAAATGCTCAGATTATAGGTGAAAATTATCGAGACTAGGTTTGCAGGTAATAAAGGTATTAAGTTACTACACAACTTAGTATGTAACAAAAATGTGTGCTTTCAACTTCTGAACTGAGTGAATTTCTCTGTCTGTTCCAGCTCAGCAAAGCAATGTTAAGACTGCATCTTTACAAATTGGTGCTAATTGATAATGGAAATAATTAGGAAGAGACTACGTAGGGTATTAATAATGAAGCTGTACATCTATTCTTGGTACATCTATTTGTTTCATGCGTGTGCATGCATGTGTGTGTACATGTATGTGTGTGTGTGTGTACGGGCATGCATATATGTGTGTGCGTGCATGTGTGTGTACATGTACGTGTGTGTGTATGCACAAAACAGACGCACAGTGCACATAATGGAGGTCAGAGGACAACTTGCAGGAGCTGGTTTTGCCTTCTACCGTGTAGGTTCCTGGGATTGAACTCAAGTCTTCAGGCTTGGTGTCAAGTGTCTTTTCCCGCTGAGTCACCTCACTAACCCATAGACATTTATAATTAGTCATTTGCTAAGTCACTTTACTTAACTTTGAAGAACAAAAACTGTTCAGTTTTAACAAATGATAAAATCTTACTAAATTAGTTTAATAATTGCAATGTTGTTCTGTAAGGTGGAAAAATACAAGTGTGCTTTCTTTGTTTCCTTCAGTGTGAAATAAAACTTGATTCTGAAAAACAACTAACAAACAGCAGCAGCCAGAAAAATTCTGAGAGGCGGTCAGCACAGCCAGACTTTTCAAACCAGGAAGTTGTTAAAGGTCAGAGGAAACAGAGGAGTGCATGATCTTTCCAGAGATACACAGCTAACATTTCCAAGACACTGGAAAGTTCTCCATCTCTGGACTATGACAATCCAAAGCATATTAACTCTCCTCTTTTTCAGCTCAACCTTAACTTAGTCTATTATGTGGGTGTACAGTGTGAGACTTCCTCCATGAACAAACTTTGCTCCCACCCTTGCTTGGGACTCTCTGGGCTGCTAGTCAACAGGTAGTAACTCATTCATCTTCTCGCACAGACAGCTTCTCACAGAGGTGGTGTCAGTAGACATCACCTAGGTACTATTTGACACTTCTCCAGTCTATTCACACATGTCCTTCCCACTTGATGTCAAACTTCTCCAGTGCTTAACTTGTTAGAATAATTTTGGAGGTATTAAACTCCCAGAGCGTTTCACGCCTGTAGGCTTTCTATTTTTTTAAGTGAAAGCTGAGAACAGTGTCATAGACAGCAATCCAATTTTCTGAAGTTCTGTGGTTGGAAGAACAATTACCTTAAATAAGTTCATGTTTTAATCCCTGGACCTTATAAGTGCTGCATTAAATGACAGCTGGGTCATCGCTATAAGACCAGTAATCATAAGAGGGATACCAGAGGCCATCGGAGGAGGAGACCATGTGGGCATGGAACCAGAGGTAAAAGGGGTAAGAGACACAGGCCACCCCAGATGGCTACTAGGAACTAAAGAAGTCAAGGAGACAGGCCTTTCCCCTAGATCCTGCAGACAGGAACAGCCCTGTGGACACTTGACATTGCTTAGTGAAACGATTGTGGATCTCTGACCTTCAGAACCTAAGGGAATAAATTACCGTTTTTAGCCAGTGAGTCTACAGTACCTTGCTGTAGTAGAGCATAGGAGACTGATACCAAGAATCATGAAGACCACTTCGAAAAATGGAAGAAGTAGAATAAAGTCTGAAAAGTTATATTTCTCCCCATCTGAGCTGAGGTGATACAGTTTGTGTTTATTTTTATTTTCTGGGTTTTTTGTTTGTTTGTTTCTGAGACAAGGTTTCTCTATTGTAACTCTGGCTGTCCTGGAACTTACTCTGTAGACCAGGCTAGGCTTGAACTCACAGAGATCCGCCTGCCTCTGCCTCCCAAGTGCTGGGATTAAAGGCATGCACCACCAGTGCCTGACTCTATTTTCTGTTTTTAAAGTTCTCTAGAAACAGTGGTCCCATTTTAAAATTAGTTAATTCATTTTGCATTCTTTTACTTTGTTCCAGAATGGCAGGAACTGACACTCCACTTAACTTTTATTCACCTAAAACACTTAATTTATTTTTGTGTGTGCTTTGTTCAAAGGAGAAACAGAATAAAACAGAAGCAAACCAGACCAAACCAGACCAGAGCTGAGCTGGGTGGCTGGTGGGCAGGCTGTCCTGTGAAGATCTGGGTCTGGAGACAGTGGTTGCAACCAAGCAGTAGAGCCCAACAAATGGACTATTTTGGAGACAGAATATATATATTTTTAAAAATTAAACCTGCTCCCTTCTGCTGTGGTCTGGCTCTGCCCTCAATTCTACTTTTAATCCTGAAATTTGTGAGGGGTATGTGTGGTGTGTGTGTGTGTGTGTGTGTGTGTGTGTGTGTGTGTGTGTGTGTGTGTGTTTTATTAATCTGAGCTAAGCCTACCCTTGGTTTATGAAACATGTGAATTGGAAAGCTGTTCTCAAAATGGGCTCCCTCTTGGAGAACTTCCCAAACCCCAGCTTGCTTTAATTACTTACCGAGAAGTTTTCAATGAACTGCTTTGAACCTGGCATTCACAATGCACTCGCCTTGTACTGAGCGATAGCTTTATGACAGGAAGCTTTGTTAGCTGGACCACCCGGGGGGATGCAGCTTGAGTAGAAAGAACATGGCCGCCAGGACACTTGAAAGTATGGACTCTTTTGGACATAGCACACCTGTGTATCCTTGGCTGCCTGTTCATTTCCCATGCAATTCAAGGTGTTGAACTTAGTCCTTAGAGATTTGTATCAATGGTTTCATTTATAGATCCTTCTGCCCACATTCCAGAAACTTCTTCCTGTGTAGTTTGTAGGTGCCAAAAGGCTATGCAAATTACACATTCAGGTAGTGTCTGAGACATGATGCAACTGTGCTTATGCAACAGCTGCAGAAAAGTCTGAGATGAGCCTTCAGTGTCCCCCACACAGCCCTGGCTCCCTGAGGGCCGGGGACTGAACCCGGGGCGTTGTGCACGGTAAGCAAGAGCTGTAGTTGTGAGCTAACCCTCAGTCTCTCATTTTGGCTTTCGCTCCATTTATGATCTTCAAAATCAAAACAAAGATAAAGTTATTATTTAGGTTAGAAGAGCAGTGGTTGAACATAAATTCTGATGGAGGGCCCTCTAACAGCTCTGTTTGTTTCAAACAATTGACCATCTGCCTTGTTACTTTACATCTCTTGAAAGGACATAGTTTGCTCTTTAAAAACAATTTATTCATACTGTTATTTAACAAGATGTATTTATTTTATTTCATGTGTTCCTGTGTTTTGTGTGTGTGTGCCTGGCGCCTATGGAGTCCCAAGAGGATGTCTGCCTGCCTGGAACCGGGCTTACAGAGGGCTATGAGCCACCATACAGGTGTTGGGTGCTGAACCAGGGTTCTCTGCATAACAAGTACCCTTAATCCCTAAGTCATCTCTCCAGCCTTGGGCGGGGGAGAGGGGACCGGAAAATCTCAGATCTCACCAAGTCACCAAGGCAGGCCTTGGACTTGTAGTAATCCTGCCCCCAGTAGCTAGGCTTACAGGCCTCTAGACCTGGCTTGGAGATAAACACATATGTCTGTGAGGTGCATCGTGATGCTTCCAGGTGTTTATGCATTGTGCAGTATCCAATCAAGCTAATTATCATATCCCCCACCTCATGTGCTCATCATCTGTTTGTGTTATGAATAAATAAAAATGAATCTTGGTAACTCTCGCCAGATACCATTAGAGCTTCCAGTCTGACTACACCCGTGTTTGGCACAGCCCTTCCCTTTCTTACCTGCTGCCAATCCCCAGTCTTTGGTAACTACCATTCTGTTCTCTACGTCTTGGCCTCTTTTAGACTCCACATACAAGTGAGACCAAAACATTCATGTTTTTTCTGGGCATGGTTTATTGAGCTTAGCTTCATGTCTTTTAGATTCATTCACATCACAAACAACAGAACTTTTGTTCGTTCTCTGACGCAGCTTCAGTTGCATCTGTATCTTGCCTACTGCGAACAAGGAGCCCCATAAAAACGTCTCTTCTACATGAGTGATTTACGTCCCTTTGCACACATATCCCAGAGTGGGAATTTCTGGATTCTCTGGTAGCTTTATTTTTGCTACAGCTATTTATTTATGTGTATGAGTGTGTGTTCACACATATGTGTGGATTCATGTGCTACGGTGGAGGTCAGAGGTCGACTTGGAGCTTGGAGAAGTTGGTTCCCTCCTTCCACCACGTGGGTCCCAGGGACTGAACTCAGATCGACAGGCTGGGCAGCAAGCGCCTTTTCCTATGGAGCCACCCTCACAGCTTTAATTTTAGTTTTTAATTAGGCTTTATATTATATTATTTTCCAAAATGTTTCTATGAGTTTACACATCTATCAGCAGTATACAGAGTTCCTTTTTTCTTGACATTCTTATCTTAATGCTCTCTCTCTCTCTCTCTCTCTCTCTCTCTCTCTCTCTCTCTGTCTATGGAAGCCATGTAACAGACGTGCTACGGTTTTTGTTTGCATTTCCTTGATTATTGATGGTGACAATCATTTCTACACCCCTGCTGGGGATGTCACAGTTTCTGCATGTAGGCAGCCCGTTTTCTCAGCATTTTTTATTGGAGGACCGACCTTGGGATTGTGGTAACAGTTCATTGACTTCCTTGGTCACTGTGTGTGTGATGGATGTTCTAGAATGTCTGTTCTTTCCAGTGACTGGGCAGAGCTATCTGTTCACCCAGCATCTCTTCAGCTTCTCTTACCAGTATGAAATTGAAACTTTTAAATTGATCTTGAGAGGTTTATTCTGCCTTCCTTCTAAAGATGGTTGACCTTTGAAATAACATGTGAGATTGTTGAAATTTTTATGTCTGTGATGGATTTGAACTCAGGTCCTCAAGCTTTTTCCTTCCCTTCCTTCCCTTCCTCTCTCTCTCTTTTTTTTTTTTTTAAAAAAAAAACAAGATCTATCTACATAGCTTTGGCCATCCTGGAACTCACTCTGTAGACCAGGCTGGGCTCAAACTCACAGAGATCTAGCTGCCCCTGCCTCCTGAGTGCTAGGATTAAAGGCATGTGCTACCATGTCTGGGCCTGTTGACATTTTTTTAATGAGTTTTTAGACTAAACATTTCTCCTAGAGAAGATGAATTAAACGTCAACTAAGAGCATATAATGGCCTAATTGTGCTGTGATAAAATGATTTTATACATCTATGTATCTATGTATAAATATGTATATGTATGCATGTGTGTATGTATGCATGTGTGTATTTACGCATGTGTCTGTCTGTCTGTCTGTCTGTCTATATATATACCAAACATTCAAGTGAAAATAATGTCAACTCATGAGCATGTGTTGGTGGGGGTTAGGGTGTGACCACTATGATGCTAAGCTGCACTTGTTAAGTAATATGGACCCTCTATACTGTAGCCTGTGATGTCAGTCAAACACCCAATCACAGAGTAAGGCAGAAGCAGCAAGATAATTTTGGACTGTTCCAAATATTTTATTGGATTCTAAAAATTAAAATAGTCCATGTATATAGTGAAATTGAATTAAAATTTTCTTTTATTTACCTATAGCTTCTACGTATTTTTTTTTTTGTTTTTGGTTCCCCTGATTCTTTGATACTTTATTCTGTTTTTAATTTTGCTAACTTATTAGTTTGAACATATGAGTTCAACATCCTTATAGAGCAAAGGCAGTTCAACTTTTTAAAAAGAAATTTCATGTAGCTCAACTTGGTGTTATTTATCCTTAAAAGAAATTTCATAGTTTTAGATTTCAGCTCCCAGCTTCTTCTTTCTGCCATAACATTTATAGATGGATTCTATTTCCAACTGCATTATGACACTTTTCTAGCACAGAACAAAATAACAGTTGACTATAGTTGTCTGATAACCTCCATGCAAAGCTGTTAAAGTCCTAAGCCTCAGTATCTCAGAATATCTCATTTGAAATTGGGATCTTTACAGGTAGTCAGGATAAAAGGGGGTCATTAGGGTGAGTCCTTATGCCATAACCACCATTGCTGCCCTTTCACAAGGCAGATGTCTGGACATGAGACAGCACAGAGGGAAAGCCACATGAAGACACAGGGAGTGATTGGAGAATTGCTGGATACCACTCTGAGCTGGAAGAGGCAAGGCCAGACTGGGCTGCATAGCAAGTCATTATGTCCAAAAATAAAGTAATAATTAATAACAGTGATAATAAATTTATAAATCAATTTTAGAATTTTAGTTTCTAGTCCATACTCCTTAGGTTTCTAAGTCAGTATGCCATCATCATCTGATACTTAGATTTTATCTTTTTAATTAAAACTTTAATATAATATTTTTGCTAATTCACCCTAACTCCTGGCCCTAATTCCCTCCAGATATGCTCCCTGTTGCCTTTCTGATATCTCCCAACTTCAGGTCTTCTTCTTTTTATTAGTGTGTGTATATATATATATATATACTATATATATACTATAATATATAAAATATCTATATTAGTATATATAATATAATTATATTATATTATATATTATACACTAATATTATATATATTAGTATATATAATAATATGTGTATATATTAGTATATATACACATATATAAGTAATATATATATTATATACGTATATGCACACACATTTTTATATATATATATATTTTTTTTTTTTTGTATAGTGCTGTCTGTCATGTATTCATGGGTGCGGGTGCTTGGTTGCTGTAACCAAGAACCACAGCCTTAAACAACAACAATACCAACAACATAACAACAACCACATCAGCAACAACAACAACAACCTGGCTGTCCCTAGAAGCCATCAACTTCCAATAGTTCCTCAATTAGGGATGGGGCTTGTGAGCCCAGGCTGCCTTGAACTTAAGCCCTTCCTGTGGCATGCTCCCAGTGGCTGGGAGTCTGGGCATCCGCCACCATGGTCCCAGTGGCTGGGAGTCTCACAGAGTTACCAAGGCCGAGCTGCATATGGCTTTCTCACCTTGCATACCGAATATAAAGCAAACTTCTATTTCCTTTGTTCTGCTTGAATTAATTTGTTAAATCACTTATTGATAAAACTCCCACATCTGAATCAGTGTCCAAGCCTGCGGGACTTGGCCGGGCTGCTTTTGTCTTTCTCCAGCCTTGCAAACTGCAAGAGAACAGGTAAAAACAACCTCACTAATCCTACCTGCGTATGGAATCCGTTTTTAAATACACAAAAAGTGGTAGTAATATTATTCGTACATTTTTCGTTTTTTAGTGTTTGACCTGATTATGTTTGTCTTAGAAAAACTATTTGTCCCCCAAATCTGTGTTTGTAATTATGTATAATTCCTCTTAATAAAACCTAGAACGTGTGAAAAATCAACTTTGAAAAGACCATCGTCAGCTTGATTCTAGTTTATAAGGACAAATTATCAATTCTAAAACGTTATAACACTCTCAAGAACATACTCTTGTCACAAGTACATTCATACTGTTCTCAGTTCCTTTTGTCATTGTGGAAACCATCGCGGAAAAACCATGGTGGAAAGTTATTTGGAAATGTGTGTAAAGTTAAACTGTCAGAAGGAAGGAATTAATTAAGAGTGAAGAAGGTAAAGAGACCGTGCTTGCATAGTCTTTTTATCTTCGTCTGGATCTTCTATTTTGTAAAGTTTCGTTGTTACTTTAAACAGCCAGACTCCTCTGCACCCATTATCATCCATTATCACGCAGCCCTCCAGCCCCGCGGAGCGCTGAGATAGTGAGAGGAGATTAGGCGCAACGCATACCGAAAGGCAGAGTAATTTGAAATGCTTCCAAAATCAATTAGGGATTTGCTGTGGGTTATCCGTGTGAGGTGGGAACAGAATGGCAGCTAACCGAGGACTGCCTGTGCTCATGTGCCCAGCACACACGTGCTTTTGTACTTCTGTGAAATAAGGGAAAAGTACAAAATTGTCTTGCTGCTTCTGGTATTTGGCTGACATCACTGACTACAATGACAAGGAGCTAGTATTAGTTAACGAGGTGTGGACCTGCTGGATCAAGTGCAGAGTGCAGCTTAGGACTTACTCGGTGGTGGTATGGCTCATCTCCAAAACACGCTCATGAGCTGACATTATTATTTTCTCCTGCATGTCTCAACCTATAATGGGCTAAAAAATGTGACTACCAACTAATAGAAATGCAGATTGTACCCCCCATTGCGTCCCTCCCCACCCCAAACCATGTGCAGCCTAGTACTCTCTGGGTTAACCAGGCCCCATACGACACCAGAAAGAATCTGAAACCACTAAACTATGGGGGTATTAGTGTCTTTTATTCCCAGTATGTATGTGTTCCTCAGGAAGCTTGGGAAACTTTATGTAGAAGCTGGCTGTCTTGAGAAAATCAACCAGCAGACTGGCTTTTGTCTAGACCGTCTTGAAAAGGTACCTGAGCTAACTCCTTGGCAGACTCGAGTCAGGTGATGGCACGTTTTCACTCACTTTCACTTTGATAGACACAGTTTTGAAGACTTTCCTCCTCCTCTTCCTTTTTTCAAATTGGATGTGTCAAACATGCCCCCAAGTGCTTTCCCAATGCCTATCTACTGTGAAGGAGAGAGGGAAGATTCACATTTGAACCACACTGCCAGGAGCTCCTAAGGATGTGGCACCGAAAGCTGCTGGCCCAGAGCCAAGTGTGTTCCACCAGGAAGGGCAGCGTGGTCCTAGTGGGTGGGGAGAGGGGAAGCAACAGCCACTCAGATTTTGCGTATTCCTTAGAGCAACGGCAACACGTTCAGGTGCAATGTTTAAAAAGCTGCCTTCTTGATTTCAAAGTAACCATTTAGTAGTCAGTTAATCCTGATGCCTAAAATAATAGCTCAAGACGTTTGCTTTAGTTTAGACAAAACCCTCTGAGTGCCTACTTTCATTTTCAGTTCCAGTAACTGTTTGTGGTTGCAATATTGGAACGAGGTTTTAAAATTGTCTTAGTAAGGGAATGCCATTTTTTTTTTTTAAATTGTCAAACTTAAATTTTTAAACATCTTTTTCCTAAAGACCTTCACTTTGTTCTAATGACACAAAGATTGACTTTTTCAGCTGTGGAACTCCTTACAGGCTCTGAAAAAGAGAAGGTTAAACAGAAAACAAAGGGAAGGAGGCAAGCTTTGCCTGTGTCCCAGCTGCCCTGTGCATCTTGCCCTTTGTGAACTTAAAGCACGGTCGTGCCCGTCTGAGGTGGGAGGACCAGGGAGACCACAGCCAAGGAGCGAGGTACGGTGATGCCGGACCACATGCCACTTGACAAGGGGTTGCTTATGGGTGCTGTGTGTTCTCTAGTCGTCCCTCAGTGTCCTCTTATAATTACAGCATGGCTGGGAGGTGAAGGCTGGGACAGACAGATTAACACGACAGCTTTTCTTCACAATAAAGTCATTTGTTAAATAAAATCCCTGGGAAAGCTGACATCGTAAAAGCAGTCACACAGCAGTGGAGGCGGTTACCACCCTCGCTGCCCTTGAACTCCAGAGACTTAATGATCTGCAGATAAGTAATATTTAGACAAATCCCTTTGCAAATGAAGCGAAGGTCTGTGGAGTTTACACGATAATCACCACAAACTTTAAGTGGCACAGCAAATTCATGAACGATATTTTGATAGCAGTGGCAGCCATTGGGTAGGCTCTTTACTCCTAAAAGTTAAAGGCACTTTTGTTACTGTTGTTAATTTCTGAATTTTACCTTTCACTCTGCTGGGGAAAGATGATTACTACTACTTTCGAATTTTGAGCGTAAGTGACCTTTGTAAACTCACGTGGAGGGAAGCTGGTGAGCAGGCATTCTCTGTACCAGCAGTAATGAGGACTACCTGCACCCACATTCCCTCGAGGCGTAAGCGGGGCACCAGCACTTTTTCTCTAGCGCAAGATGCACAGGGAAACCTGTAGCTTGGAAGGCTAGCATCTGCTTCATGAGGTCTGACAGACACAGCTGATTGCTCTGCAGGGCTCTCCCCAGCACAGTCTACGAAGAGTCTGGGATGACTCTGAGGGAAATCTGTTAAAATGTGACTGGTTTTTGTCTGTGTGCATATTCCTGTACAGTCCGATTTTTGTTTGTTTGTTTGTTTATTACGGGGCCCTTTGAAAATCCGATTGAAGCTAGAGGAGCCAGAAACAGACAGACAGACGTACAGCTAAACATCTTGTTAAGGAGCTCCACAAACCCCTGAAGCCTGCACCCCAGCCCCTGTTGCACATACAGACTATACTTTGATTGATGAACTCATCTTGGTTTTTTTTTTTTTTAATTTTATTTTTATAGCCTTTCCAGGCTGTATGCATTTTATTGCTCCATTTTGGTAAGGGAAACTTAAGAAAAAAAATTCAGCAGAATGAGATTTCTTGAAAAGAAGAAGAAACAAAGAAACAAACTTAAAACCCCAACAACAACAACGCTTGAGATCCAGTCCTCTTAGAAAAGAGTGCACACCCCACCTCTCCAGGCCTCTCTGTCTTTTTCAGGCCTATTGTGCCTCTGGCCTCCAGCTTGCCCTCCTACCTGCTGTCTCACCCCAACACAGCACATTCTTATCTGTGCTCAGTTAAGACTGCCACCGGAGTGAAAATATTTCTAACCGAATTCTCATTTAACATATGAAACTAGGTCTTTTTCCTCCAGCCTGTGCAGTTTTGGTCAGAGGATGTTGTCCTCTTTCTTTTAAAAAGACCTCTGAGAGGAATAAGTTCTGAACTCAAGAGTTTATTTTCCTTTCTCAAATTAGCTCTAGATAGAGTGCACTGACTCATTTCTCATGCAAGAGAGTGTGTTTGCTTTCGTCAGCGCCAGGTTGTCCTTTAGCCCACAGAAAGTTAAGAACAAGCCAGTTTCATAGCCCTCTCCTTTTAGCACTCCCTCAGTCTCACACCTGAAAACCAGCCTTGTTTGGAAGCTCTCACAGGCTGGCGTCATGCAGAAGGAAGCCTGATGGTCATCTCCCATGGAAACTCATCCCATTACACGCAGTTTCCCAATCACCCACTAGTTGGGGCTCTACACAAGGAAAAGAAAACAAAGGGTCCCTGGCGGGCTTACTAACCAAACAGTCCGCATGAAGACTTCAAACTGTTTTCTGTGTTCCTGAAAATGCGGTTCTAGTTTTATGTTGGTTCCAGCATATCCACCACAGGTTTTAGGGTCAGTTTCATATGTTCTGCTTACCTTGATTTGAAAAGTCTGAACCAAGGTTACTGTTTTGGGCGTAGTTTACGGGTTGTTAGCAGAGTTACTCCAAACTATGAAACCGGCAAGTGCATAGTACACCGCAGCAAGTTCATCTTCTCAGGAAGATTTTCTCCACTGCTCTCTTAAACCCACAGCACCAAATGCTTAACATAATAGATATTTAATAAATGTTTGATTTGAGAGGATTCTTGTTTTGTTTTTTTTTCTTGACTTGAGGATTTCTGCATCAGGCTAAGGACCAGCATTTGAACAAGATTATCTAATAGCAATTTTCTGGGGAAAACTGTTAGGAAACTGTATTGGTCTATGCTAATGTTTCTCTCCCTCTCTCTCTCTCCCTCTCTCTCTCTCTCTGTTTGTCTTACTTTGGTCAGGATGAAAGGTCCCCGTGGACAGTCATAAACAATCAAGGTCCTCAGTGCTTTGCTTACACTTGTGTTTCTGTTTTAGGTTTGTTTGTGCTGTCTTTCTCCACCTCCCCGGAGATCCTTTGGCAAATCTGATAAACAATGCCTTTTTCTTGCTTAAGGCAGAAAGACCAATTGAATACAATGGGAGGCCAGACTTGGCTGAAGTGCTGGCTGCAGGTGCTCTCAGCATTGTGGTCATTTAAACCAGATGCTGGGGAGTTGAAGCACCTGTTTCCCCTCTCTGTGTACAGTTCAGAGACTGCTCCTGCTTGGGACTGGCCAGTGCACGGTTAAAATGATGCCCCCACTGCAGCATCCTGCTCGCGCATCAAATGACTTGTACCAGGAACAGTTTCCTACAGAGCTTCTTTAAATCCTCAGTCATATATAGTTTAATTTAATGCTCTCTCTCTCTCTCTTTCCAGACATCACATCACTATTCTGTACTCGCACGCGTGCGCGCGCACACACACACACACACACACATACACACACCTCTGCAACAAAGTCTGCTTAAGGCACACACTAAGGTACAACTTTATTTTCCTCTGGGTTATGTTAGCTAGAAAAAAAAAGACCAGCTAGGCACGAGAGGGTGATGATTTTTATGGTTCTGATAACAATGAGGCAGATGCCAAAAGTCTTACATAGCCTCAGATTTTATGAACTTCTCTACAGGTCTCATAAATCTTTGAACAATCCTCAAAGAGCATTAAATCTTCTACCTTGAATGTTGAACATGAAATAAGAGATCAGGGAGACACTTACGGTGGTGACTAGACTCAAAGCTGTAAGAGGTTGGTTTGGGTTTTTTTTTTATTAAAATTATTCTAAAGCATAATAGTTCAAGTCTAAACATTACTGATACATTAACTTCAGGCGTCTGTGAAAGTGTTCGAAGTCTTTGTGCTATGCTTGTATGAATCAGGTCTTGTCCTGCTGTTACTATTTTATTTTCAATGTAAGTATTTCTTTTCAGCATAAGTGCCTGTAGAGCAGAGTTGATTCTTCACACTGATGCAGGGGGATATTTCCTCTGTATTTATGAACCATGCTCTTCAAAGTTAATTTGAGAAAGCTTTTGTCTTGAGACCTAAAGTTCTGTCCAGCTAACTCCTCTCTAGAGGTTTCTGCGCAAACACCAGCATCAGAGCTGAGGTCAGATGCCTGGAGGAGAGCCAGATCCTGAACCACAGAGGTCTTTGCAAGATCTATAATCCACCCTCCCAAGAGAAACTTGTCTCCGATCTGTGAGCCTCTACTGGTAGCAGAGTTTGAAAAAACCCTTTATATATGTTTCCCATAGCTCTTAATACATGGATATGTATTTTCTGTGCGTGTGGTGGGAGAAATGGAATCCGGAGCCTTGTATATGATCAAGCACATACTATACCACAGAACTACACCCTCAGTCCGTGAATATGTCCTTGTTGCTGCCTGCTGAGCTTAATGCTGGAAATGAAAGTCCTTAGGCTGGCTTGTAGGCCTGCATGGGAAGGAAGGGTTGCAGGATGGCAGAGGGTGACAAGTCAAAGAAGCTAGTGGAATTAGCTTTAGACCAGGGGCACGTGGCTTTGAAATAAATCAGAGTCACAACGTAATTTTTCAAGGGTTGTCTGCGTGGGGTATATCTCTCTTTCACCTCTCAGGCCCACATTCTTCTTGGCTAAGAACTCTGTAGAGTGATACCAAGATGTAGGAGAGAGGGAGGGGGCATAGAGAGGAAGAGTCAGAGAAAGAGAGAGAGACAGAGACAGACAGACACAGTAGGTATTCTAACCTGCAGATGTGTGGTGCGGCAGGGTCTGGACTTTACTTGGGAAATATAACAGGGTGGAGAGGAAGGCTTAGACTAGATGACTATGGGAAGAGAGATTACATCCTAAGATAAACCTCGCATCTTGTATTTAATATCATTGGGGCTGTTTTCACTTATCGGCGTGACTCTTTCTTTTGTGCCTCTTAATTTCTCCTTGAAGTTCTGTATCTAATCATTAGTTGAGCAACCAATAATTCTCCCTCAGTCCCCCACCCCTTTTTACAACCAACTTTAATCTTTCGACTCAGTGAAAAACATGTTTCCCCTATCATAACTGGTTTAACAAAAATTCTCTTTCAAGTTTAGATTACACAGATACAACGGCTTTCCTGCAGCGAGCTCTGCAGAGAGGAATTTACATCAGAAAAGAGATTTACGATAGCCTTGGATTTCCATTTGAATATGGAGCGTTAATAACATGCATATGTTTTTTTTATTATTATTATTTTAAGGTTTAAGCCATGCCATAGGCTAAAGGAAAGCTGGAAACTGCGGGGCTGGCAGATCTCAATGAGTGCTTTTATCTGGATTTCATTCACAAACAGCAGCTCACTCCTAGGGAAAGGACCCAAGCGTCTCCCCAGATCGGAACTGGAGTGAGTGCCAGGATTTCCTGATTTGTTTATATTTCTCAAAAACCTTTTTTCTCCCCACCGGACCAGGCCAGAATTAGACTTCCTTTTCCACTTTTGGCTCCTTCCAAGCTATTCTTGTTCAAGGTATTCACCCCCTTCCCTGCATTCTTCTCTGTGGAAGTCTCAGCTGGCTTCTTTGTCTCACAGAAACACCGAGAGGCAGTCAACGATGTGGGTGGAAGAATAATGGCCACCAGGACAACAATAAGCCCACCAGAGCTGGCTTTTCCCGGACACGGCACAGTTTGCCCATCTTTAAATTCTACTGGGAGTCTCCCACGGATGCCTGGGGAAGGTGCTGAGACAGCCACGTGTGGACATCTTGGATGACCTTGCCGTGGTCCTTAGGTTCTGCAAGGAGGGCTCGAAGTCACCTCTCTTCTCGTGTGCCCTGCTGATGAGATCCGCCACTTCCATGCTGAAGCTTCAGTCAGAGGACGCCCAAGCGTCTAGGACACTGGCTGGGCCTTCTGTTCTCCCCTGTTCGGTTTCGCTTTCAGCGTCTTGATCATCTATAATTGTCACAAGCTTATTTGGAAATTTTACTCTTAAACTCATTTGTAAGCAAATGTTTTTGGTGTCTGGGGTGTAACACTTTTCTTAACAAGAAACAAAGTTGTGGTAAGTGGCCAAAATGAATGTTTACAAGGCAATCAGATATCTCTGGGGCCCACAAACAAGGGAAAAGCAGAGAAACATAGAAGGAGGGGCGCGTTGACAGGTGCGCTCCTGCTTAGTGGCATTTCCAGCTCTGTTTTCCTTTACTCTTGTCTCTAAGGCTGAAGGCCTCTTTGACTTCCGTCCTTATGTCATCTTTGCTTTGAAAGATGTCTGCCGTCCTGGCCCAGCCAGTCTTGGAGTAAGTCCTTCTCCTTGCTGGGATTCTCTAGAACAGTCAGTATCTTCTTCCTTCCTGTTCCTTGGGAATCACACTCAGCTCTTGGTTTAGAGATGGGTATTTCACTTGCCTTGGGCCTTGCTGTTCTAGGGCTGTTAGCATTAAAGCAAAAGAAAAAAATTAAGATGAAGGAATTCATCTTACTATTGAATTATTAAGTTCATCCAATAATTATTGAATCCATGTGATTGACGAAGGTGCTTGAGGAAGTTCAATGCCTTCCAAGTGCTCTTGAAATCAAATCATATTGAGGACAGCATTAAGTAAAACCACTTATTTTTCTTAAAGTCATTGCTTTGGACTGAACTCTTTCCACCTGATTCATCAGACCAAGCTAAAAATCAAAATGGAGTCACCTGGGCTAGGGTCATCAAACTGAAACTGAAATCAAAATTGAAGTGATTACACACAAATTTCCTAAACAGGCCGAAAATGAAGCACGAACATGAAGTTTCCTCTGCCTTAACCCTTCGCAGGAAAAGAAGGCTGAAGTAACCTGAGATTGGCCCAGCTCCTTTTCTGCTGTTGTGTCTCTCTGTTCCTGCCTGAAGGAAAATGGCTTTGAAATGGCCACCCTCCAGCTTTAAACAAAGACAATGTTTGTTTCTGCTCTTTCTGTCTATAAAACAAAAGTCCTCTGCTTGGAACATTTTTTTTCCCTCTTTTTTGGAGTGAAGTGTTGTTTGAGTCTAGAATAAAAAAATAAAGCCAATTAAGAGCATTACACTGGCTGAGGATGTAGCTTATCTGGTGAGGACCTGGGTTCACTGGAAATCTGAGCGGGTCTGTGTGCTAGCTTCAGACATGGGTCTGAATTCTGACAGACAGCTTCACTTCAGAGTTGCTCTGTAAAGATTACCCAGGGTGGAAGGCACCCTGGCCACCCTTAGCAGGCAGACTCGAGAGCTTCACATGTTCCAGGCCCGCATTTCTGTCTCATTACATCACTCTCTTAATTCATAGCCACAAACCTGTTTTTGCAGTGAATAAAATGTAAAAATACAGGAGTTTCCTATTTTACAAAGGTCTTCTTTTAATAATAGCCACACTTTTATAATTCTAAATTTGTACGTGGGTAGAAGTGTGCAGATCCCAATGGTGGCTAGGGGTTCTTCTTCCAAAGGGCATTTTGAACTGTGTTACTCGGAGTCTGCAGCGTCCACGAGCACTTAGGAGTCTTCATCCGGTGGTCAGCTGGTTTGATCCTTAGGAAGTTACTGTCAACATGCCCTCTGCCTTTTGAGATGCTCAAGGAGGATCAAGGAGGATTACTGACTGACTGCAGCCATGGCTTCTGCGTGGCTTTCGCCTGCCTGAAGCCAGGTGAGAAGCAGCTGTTTGAGTAGCAGACTCCTATAGGCAGACAGGTCTTGTCCAGCCTGTCTCCTCTATTTTGTAGCCAGAGTCTTGGCGTAGCCCAAAGCAGTGTCTGAGAGAATATAGTCAAGTGGGAGAGCAGAGTTAGTGTGACCAGCATGGGGATTTGGCTTTCCAGACAAATCGCCACATCCCACCAGGGACCATTCAATAGAAAGGCTCCATTTCCAAGAAGGGAAAGCCTTGTGATAGCTCAAGACCGCTTTGTGATTCACTGACAGAACAAGGTGAAGTCATGGTTTCCATAAGGAACCTAGGTAGTTTTGAGCCAATGACAGACCTTTCTTCCTTGTTTTCTTTACCACACCCCACCCAGCTCTGGGTTCCTCCGCCCCCTGCAGGAGCGCGAAGGACCTTGGCCAGGAAAGAATTCACCTCTACCTGCTCACTGCCTCAGGCGATGCTGTCATTTCTCCAGTGTGATCTAGTAGCACAGGACATTAAGATATGGCAATCTAAACTTTCTATGACTGGGGGAGATTCCTGGGTAAACATGTTCTTCAGAATAGCTCTGTTGAGGGAATGGGGATAGCTCAGAGACAAGAGTTGGATATCTTAAGTAATGCAAAACTACATTAAAGGTCTGCTCACTCGCTAAGAAAATCCTTAGACTGGCAGCCACCGAGACTGCACCTCTCAGCTGCTCTCACCTACTTGCTGCTTTGTGCCCAGTCAGCTCTCTAAGCCTACACGTTTCGCTCTTAGGGTTTCCTGCTACACACTCAGTTTTCAGTTACAGATTGACTGGCCAGCTGGAGATTATCTGACTGGAGATTGTAGGGGCTGCTGCTGTGAGGGCTTCGCTCACCTCAAGGCCAGGACGGGCAGCCATTCAACTCCACTGCTTCTTTGCTTAGGCGGCCGGTCAATATGGACAGAACAGAAAAGCAGACTCATCTTGAACAAACCTTCTGTTTTTAAAATTTCATAAATTAAGCAGGCAAAACAAACAAAAGCCCAGACAGACAGATAGACAGACACACAGAATTTCTAACTACATTCCACAGTGTTGGTTGGAATTTATGAAGCTGAAGAGTTCAGTCTTTGTCCAAGTCAGTGACTGATAACTGACAGCCGACTCTGGGATCCTTTCCCTCTTTCTCAATAGTGAATGGGACTCTCTTTTAAGGACTTCTTATTTATTGTTTAAAATTGGAATCTACAAATTCAAAGCGGAGCGAAAGGAAGTCTCCAAAACAATGGCATTGAAATTCTCCCAGGGCTTTTTCAATGGTGAGAATTTAGTGCACCTGAGAGGCTAGGCTTCCCGCCTGTGTGCACAGCTTGTTTGCAAATCAGACCCAGGGAGATGGGTTCCTTTCCTGGATTGAACATCCTTCAACGTATAGAACATCTCCCAATGTATAGAACATCTCCCAGGAACTAAGGAACAGTCGGGCGAAGCAAGACCTGTTCATAAATGAAAATAAGCCCTAAGTGTGTTCTCTACGCCAGGCCCTGTGCCTCATGCGCTTCTAGCATTTGGTTGTCACAACAGTATTCCGGGGAGCAGATGATCTTCAGAAGATGGTTTTGTTTTACAGATAAAGGCACAGGGAGATTCAGTCACCTGCTCAAGGTCACAGCTAGTGAGTGGCAGTCAGGGTTTCAGCTTTGACAGCCTCATCTCGTGCCAGACTGTTAACCCCTTGGCATTACCGTCTCCTTATATAAGGGGATTATAGACTCAAGGATATTATGTCCTGGAGACCTAGTGGAACTGATCTGGGGCCCAAAGAAGCCTCATATGTTTTAGTTTTAAAGATGGATCCCCTTTCATTCTACTGCTGAATAAAGAGGCAAGCCAGGTAAGAGCATCCATTTAAATTTTTATATTTATTTACTTACTTGTTATCTCTCTCTCTCTCTCTCTCTCTCTCTCTGTGTATGTGTGTGTGTAGGTCAGCCCAGGACAACTTGTGGGAGCTGGGTTCTCTTCTTCCACCATGTGGATTCTGGAGAGGAAACTCATGTTATCTGGTTTAGCAGTGAGTGCCTTTAACCCCTGAGCCACTCCTACATCCTCAATTCAGTTATTTCTATTCCCAGCCTGCCTGTTTCTGAAAAGCGGTGGGTGCAGCTCTCATACAAATATCTTGTTTTTCTTCCAGGGGTCTATAGAGCACCAGTCTTGTTTTATCTACTGTATAAAACCCTGATTTCAGGTCTTTATGCACCTCAAATAGCAACACTCAGGGCTTTCTAGCCCCACCCAGAAGCAACTCTTTTCTTCGCCCTCCCTTAACTATAATGTGTAGTTCAGTCACCAGGACTCTAAAGCTCAGGGTACACTTACACTTCTATCTTTTCTGAATTGTGTTTTACCTCCATTCCCAACCCCGAGCAAACAAGCAATTGAGTCGCTTTGCTGTATCTGGCTCTACTCATCACTATAGCAATGAACCAACTTTCCAAAGCCAATTTTGTGTTAAATTTCCAAGAAGACTTCCTACTTTTAGAATTCTGCCTTGGAGAGAGGTATCAGGTTGAAGATGGGATTCAACACCTTTGGCAGTATTATTATTATTATTTTAATATAATTACATTCCAGAAAGTGCTCTAAGTTAGAGACACATTTTTGAAGAAACAGACACAAATCCTGATCTAAGGAAGTCCCAAGTGACTACATAATTCCTACTTACAGCAAACCAGATCGAAAGGGAACATTCACTGAGTTTCTATTTCCTAGTAAATTAATCCTAATTTTTTTATTTGGGAACCAAGATCCTGCAGAGTTTGGATTAATGTCCTTCTTTCTAGCACTCTTCATCCCTACAGATCCTGCTTTGCACCCCACAGAGCCCGTTTGACTTCTTCCATGCAGAGTTATCGATACCCCTTCTCTGCTTGGCTCTTGCTGTTCCTTCTGCTCAAATTCCTTCCCTCTTGACTCCTTAGTATCTCAAAGTCTAGCTTCTAGCTATAGGTGATTCCTCTGGTCTGTCAAAGGGTCAGAACATAGGATATCTATGTGCCTTCCCAAGCTCTTGTCAATCACATACTGATCAGAGCAGGAAGGGCTGAAAACTCACAGCCCAGTAATTTCAGTGGCAGAAAGTGCACTTGTGATGTAGCCAAATTCTCTAGAATTTCTGCTTCAATTCTAGCACCTCATAGTAGTTCTCAGTCTTGGCACCTGAACTGTGCCACATATTTGTTTCCCGAGTCCCTCTTGGTGACCTACTATATATATCTTAGTGTACTCTTAACACATTCCTGCCCCTGGAAATTCACCAGCATGTCTGAGAGTCCAAGGTCCCAGAAGATTCTGTTGGCTTTGATAGCCTACCTACCTCCTGGAAAACAGAAACATTATGATCCATTCATTCAACAATTAGTAAGTGCTAATTGAAGCCCTTCTATGTGCCAAGGGCTGGCCACATAACACAGAGAATTCCATTTGCATAATGGGGCAGGTGGTTAAAACAATCAACAAGTCTTCCAGCCTCCATTGGAACCAGACATGCATGTGGGTATACAGACATACACGCACCCAAAACATATATACACATAAAGTTTAGAATTTTTTTAAAAAGGGACATGATTTCAGTGACCGAGGAAACCCATGAAGACATGCAGGCATTTCCAAGTCAACGGAAACAATACACCATGCTCATAGACCTGGAACTTGGAGCATAGGGCTCCAGTCTTTCATGTGTAGACAGAAGAGGTTTCTGGAGACACTGATTTCTGAAATTTTTGTAGGTATAGAAAATGACTGTAACTTGGAAGAACATCCTGAAAGATCTTAGGAAGTTGAAAAGTCTTGTCTATTGGTTATTTTCCCCGACTCGAGGGCCTTGGAGAATCTTCTCTGGTAACTGAGAATATACAGTCTGGTATTTTCAATAACAAAGCAATTATATATTAATGTGGACAATAATTTATGTGTTTGATTATTCCGTTTTGAGCTAACACATTATAACAATTTTCAGATGTGCACCTGACTGCCAAGTGTCGTCAAGAAAGTGGGGAAAGAGAATCTGTCAGGAGTGTGTGCCTCACTCAGCACAGCCTCTGTGGAGAACACTTATATCTGTGATGGTCTGTGATTTGGCAAAGCTGCCCTGGCGAGACTCGTGCATCTGCACAAAAGGGTTTATTTAAGAATACCCGTGGAAACAGTAGAGAGAATAAATTGTAGTGCATTCATCTGCTTCATTGAAATAACAAAGCCGACTTCCCAAATTTCTACTGGATAAATCTTGAAAACATAATGTCCACAGAAATTGCAAACTGTATGATTAAAATACATTATACTTTTAAATAAAGTGAAAAGCATGCGGTATACAAACATCAACATATAATAAAATTAAGAACATGCTTGTGAAACACCACATTCAACATTGTGGTTAAATCTAGGAGGGACGTAGGAAGGGAGACGGAGTTAGGAATGAGGGGATTTAACTGAAGATGGATGTCTGGTTTTTCATTTTCTTTAAAAAAGATTTGAAATAAATAGACCAAGGTAATAAACTTTGATAGTGTAGGGTACATAGGTCAGAGCTTATCACTACTCTGTCCTTTTTATATGCTTGTAATAATAAGAAAAGCAGGTCAAGCTAATAAAATATGACAGAAACTGGTTGGGTTTGAAAGAAAACACAGCTTAAGCTACAAGTGAAGTGGCTATCGAAACACAAAACAAAAACCTCCACAAATTCCTGCTACTTGTTTTCTTGTTCGTGTTGGGAAAAGGTTTGGATCTGGGGTTTGACAGCAAACAGCAATAATGATAATGTTAATGAGTAATATGAAAATAATGAAGACAGTGTGTCTGAAAAACATTTCTTACCCCACATCCTGGAAGTGTAAGGCTTTCCTTTCCCTTTAGACAGATTTTATCTCGCCAGGGGCCGTGTAGGAACCTAATTGTGTATTGTCTTTGCTTTCATTTATACTTTTCTCATACTTCTCTTCCCGACTAACCTGAACCAGACTCCTGATCATGCAGCTTTCAGTCTGGAAAATTTCCTGTCATTACCCATATCATTTTTTTCCCAATAAATACTCTTTGAGATGAATAAATCATCATAATTCTAATGCATGATTTTCATTGTCTATCTGTACACTTCAGGCACACAATGGAACACGATGGAACCACTGACCTACTGAAAATGTTGATTTTCTGCAGGATGTGGCCCTCATTGCCATCCTTTCTCTATATGCAGGGATCCCATTTGCAAAGCAACAGTGATCAACTAAGCAAACTTCTGATCCCGTATTTCCAAGTGTATAGAATGCACAGTTCATACTGCTTTCTGGACAGGGCATGGCTTGCAGCCTGCACCCCCACCCCCAGCACTCTGGAAATGGTCTCTTCCACAGTGTCTGGGCCACTCCTCTTTCTTCTCCAGGAAACACACATCTTGCCCTTCTCTGTTCTGACACTTATATTTTTCAAAGACACACTCAGAATTTAATGTTCAGGCTCAATATTCATTTAATTTTCAACAATGGCAGGAAAAATTAGAAGATATAAGCTCAGTTCTCAGCAATGTCTACGAAAACAATCTTTATTTTTTTCCAATGCTGGATCCAGTTTTGAGCTTCTCATTCCCAGCAATATACAGCCAAGCATTTTTAGTGTGCTTTTGGTGGTTCTTTTTTCTTTTCTTTTTCTTTTTTAAAGCTGGCATCTCTCATGAAAAGATAAAGGCATCAACTAACTATACTAGCAAACTTAAGGATGAAAGCCGTTGTCGTGAACAGGGTTAGGCACGCACATGGTATCAAGTAAGGGCCGGGAAACAGATGCTGTCAGGGGAAGCAGATGTGTGTCTCCTTTAAGGAGAGCAAATCGCGTGTACATTGGCTGTCGCTAATCTCCAGATCGATTCAACGATGACGGCACCGACGGACTAATTTTAGTTGATTGGCATCACCGACATTGGCACAATAAAAATGAACCATGTTTGACCTGACCAACTGGTAACAAGATGACAATAGAACAAGTAAAGGAGCCAGCCGTCCTGAAAGAGAAGATGGGCCCAGCAGGGTACAGGGCTGGAGAGACTTCACGTCCAGTCTCGTCTTGAAAGGCAGAACTGCAGATGTGGTAGGAGAGGAATTCCCCCACATCACAATGAGTAATAAGAACCAAGTCACAATCATAGGGTGCATGAGGCGACGATGAACGGTGTACGGCAAACTTACAGAAGACAATCAATGGCCACTCTCTTCCTTCTGGAATCTACTGGCAAAATTAGAACAGAAAAAAATTTCCACTTGCGGTTTATACGCAGTTTTTCCTGTTTCCTTGACGGAGTTATAAAGAAGAAAAAGTGCAGATGTTCAGATTCTCTTCTGTCCCATGACTCTGCTTCACCCTTTTATTACGCTGCTCGCATTGTTCCTTTTATGTTGTGGTGTTTTTAAATTCCCCTGCACATGCTGCCCTCCTCCTCCTCCTTCCTCTTTCTCCCCCTCTCCCCCTTCCTCTCACACCCCCTCATTTGTTATTTTTCAGGATCACTGGAAGAAGGGTGAAGTAATGAATGCCTACCTAACCCTGAGGATTAAACATGTCCCGCATTATTCTGTCACGTTACACATCACAGGTCAGTTCAGTCCCTGCTGACTTCACACTAGAGGGCTTATCCAGAAATACCTTGGAAGTTAAGAAAGTTTTGCATGACCCAGCCAGTCTGAATCTGGTTTAATTAGCATCAGGACACCCTGACACTCCCCCAGGTATTTAAGGGATGGGCGCCCTAACAGGTATGTTCGCCAAGTGAGAGATTTCAAAGACATTTTTGAACTTCAGTAGGCTTTGTTGTTTCATTTCCTCTTTCTTTGTATCTCTTCCTCTAGCAAGGCCTCGCTCACCTTTGCGTTTGGCTCATGCTCCTTTTGCTTTTAAAACAGAATAGCTTCCTTCAGTCTTGTGAAGTCTTCAGAGATGCTGAGCTCCTCCTAAAAGTCAAGGGAAAAATGAAGTCCAACCGCTTAGCCTCTGCTTTCCTGTTGAAGGCTGTGTCTACAAGATACCAAACACCTACATGCTTCCAGACCTCGGTTATTGGTCTGCCTGATGCCAAACATCTGGATAGTTGAAAACATCAGGATGCTTGGCATCCAGCAGACAAAGCATCTGGATGGCTGCTTGGGTTTTTCACTTTTTAACTGGATGTTTGGTGTCGTGTAGACACAAGCCGAGGCTCCGACTTCATTCCCGTAACAGCCCCAGGCTGCCAGGCTGGCTCCAGATTCGCTTTATTGCAACTGACATTTTTACAAGAAAACTTTGTATTCTGCACGATGCCTGTTGTGCTTCTGCTCAGAAACAGAGTCGTCACTCAGAAAAAAAAAAAAAAAAAAAAAAAAACAAGGAAGAAAACCAAAACAAAGCAGCCCCAACCAACCCTCAAGGGCCGCGTGCTTGAGCAATGGAGCTGGAGAATTTCAGATCACTACTCATTCCGTGAGCAGAATTACTATACCACCTCAGCAAGAGGGGGCGGCCACAGAGGAGTCTCCAGACCCATCCCAACAGACTTCAGCTTGACTCACGTTTCAGTCACAGATACTGCTGCCAGGCTGCGGAAGGCGCTGCTTCCTACGTGACTGGAGGCAGCTGAGTGACACACTCCAGAAGAGAAACCAGATTACGGATTCCTAATCGAAAGAAGAGGGATCGTTTAGGAAACATCCTTTATTCCAGAATTTCTGAGTAAGACTGAACAAATGAGATGATCAGCTTTGCGTAATTCGAGCAAGAGTTTTCTAAGTGAAGGCTCACCGCTCCCGCACTTGGGAACAACGGTTCTAATGAGGAAAGTCAATCGTCAACAACTAGCTGTTGACCACCTCTGTGTAGCTGTCATGAACTGTCTGACTTCACATCCCTCCTCAGCCCTGCTCTTGCCAGGTGTACCTCCTAGCCTCGGATGAGCTCATGCCTGCCCACTCCGTGAGCGGCTCTGCTCGGAGGCACAGGGGGCAGCTCTGCCTTCGAAAGTCGCTGGAACAGGTTCAAACCTCACTCTTCCCTCTTATCCCTCCATGCTTGGCATAAAAGTTCCCTTGCCTGGATCTTGCTCCTTGACTCCTCAGTCCTTGGCTTGTGTTTTCAGTTAGTCTCCACGAGAGTCCATCATCATTGACTCGCTAGTTTGGGAGGCTAGATTCTTATCTCTGGGCTTGGACCTCCCCAGTTTCTGATGATGCTTATTCGCTTTTGGAATCACAGGATCTGCTCCTTCCTGCCTTTCTCTCGCGGCAGCCCGTGCTGCGTGCAGGAGCAGCACAATTTGACTCTTGTGTGTCGGGGATCAAGCCTTACGCACGACAGGCGTGTGTTCTGCCGCTAAGCTATCCCCGCAGCCAGAGATGACCTTTGAAATATTCTTTAATCATCCTATGAAGCTGCTAGTGAGGTTGATATTATAAACCGCTATGTTATAGATTTGGAACAACTGAGCAGCTCGTCCAGCCTCGCGTGAGAGAAGTGAGCACAGGGTCAGAATCAGAGTGTAAACCCTGGAACTTCTCCATCTGGATCGCCTCAGTCTGCCCGCTAGACTCGAAACCTTCTTGCTTCACTCACCTTCATCTTCATCTTGAGCGTTTTGAATTTTCTTTCCTGGACTGTCTTTTTGACACCGTGCTTGGCACTAATTATTCATTTATTAGGTAACGCATTTTGAAAGGCACCGTGCTTTGTTCTAAGAATAAAATGGAAACAAAATAAAACCCAGGTTCTGCCTTCACTGGGAGATTGGCTCAATGCCTACTGGAATAAGTGGACAAGGGAAAAGGCAACTTTGACAGTGTAGTCAGTCCAACAACACTAGTCCCTGCTGCCCTAGGTCCCTATCCTCTGCCCTTTGGTCTTTATGGCTACTTCCCACTACCCTCTCCATCCCCCTTTCTTCTTCGCAGTTAACACTGCGAAGTCACATCACCCTGAACCAAGGCAGAGAGAAGGGCAGAAGGTCAGTAGCTGCTGGGGACAACTTAGAACTGAGCTCTGCCTCTGTAGACCTGAAACTCAGAGGCTGTTGTTTATAACTCTGGAGCTCAGGGCCTTCTTTGTAGCCTGGAAGGGAAGAATTCCAGGGTTCTACAAATGAGTTGGTTGTTTCTTTGACGTTTTCAAGAGTAGTTCATGGGGATTATGAGGGTGTAGTGGATAGGCTGAAGGTCTTAAGTTCTGTCCCCCACTGTTTTCTAGTCATTTATAGTGCTGGGCAGCAGTGTTCCTTCAGACCAGTTTTGTTGCAAGGGTCCTGTTGTTGCCCATGGGATACATGGACTATGACATGACCTGTACTATCCAGCACCTGCACAGGGTGTCTTTATGGTTCAATTTACCCACATTTCATATGAAGTCGTTATTCGTTTGCTTGTTTTTATTTGTTTACAGGGTCTCCCTATGTAGCCAAGGCTAGCTGTGAATTTAGTATGTGTTCCAGGCTGGCCTTGAGCTCACGGTAACTCCTAGGTGTGGAGTTACAGGCATGAGCTCCCCCTTACCCTGCCTCCCTTGTTCGAACTTGCTGCAGATGAATTTACATTGAGCTGGGAACATCCGTTCGGTGTCATTCTCCGCAGCCTAGCCACTTTGCCTGTGCCTCTGCTCAACAGCAGTGGTCTTCTTACAACATTGAGGCCTAAGCGGAAATGTAATCTCTTCCGACACAGTGAGCAAATGTATAAGTAAATAAATATTTGTTGATGGAATTGAAACAGGTAAAGCGAAGGTAAGGACTGAGTAGTAACACAGATCTTCATTTACATCAATCATTCGGTTTGATGATTCAGATTTGTTTGAATTGACTTATCTACAATGTACCTGGGGAGCCAAGATTTATAGATCTGAAACAATCAGTGAGCAATAATAGATAGTACATCTTGGCGTTTCCATTTAGTATCAGCTTCCATGTAGAAAAAGCAGGCAGTCTTACAGATCAGAAAGGTCAGCAAAACACCAAGAGACGATGAAGGACTTGAAATGGACTTTGGGCCATTAATGGATCTCATGCTTTTCAAGATGGATTTTCCAAATAATTATATTGTAGATGTATCACTCCATTAAAAAAAAGTCAGGCTGAGTATTCAGTAACAAAATGATGGTTTCATTCATGTTTGACAAATATGAATTGCTTGCTATTAGCCTTAGTTTATTGCCAAGAGCTATGAAGTGAGCAAAAAAGACATGGCTTTCCTTTGGGTGCAATGCTGTGGGTCTGGGCTATAAATAAGAGACCAAAAGCCCCTGCAGGAAGAAAACAATATAAGACTGGGGTGGGGGCACTGATGACTCGAACTGGCAAGGAACATAGAAGATGCTGAGGCTAGGCAGAGAGGGAGAAGAGGTACTAAGTGCTTTCGGTACCCTGTCAGAGGGGCTGCTGAGGACTACTACAGCAGGTTTCTGTCTTCTCTCCTCTCAGCTTTCCTCTTTTCCTCTCCTTCCTCACCAAACCTGCCCAGCTCTGACTCCGTGGACTCACTTAGCATTGCCAGGGCTGCAGTCCTGTCTGTTCTCCACAGGATGCTTACAGCCTCAGGCAACCTTGACTCTTCTGAATCAAGAGCTGAACTTTGCCTTTGCTCTCAAGGGCAAACCTCTAAAAGAAAGACTTCAGGATGTTCTCACAGAGGCAAGATAATTGGCCTTGCATATTCCTAGTGTTGTCTAAGAGACTTCAAAGTACTTTACTGCAAGTAAGGGGCAGAGCAGAACATGGGTTCCCTCATCATGGTGTTTATCTCTGGATCCTGGCTCCAGAAATATTTCTTTTTAAGGATGGTAAAGGATGGACTACACCTCTTAGTCTACAGACTTACAAATGGATTCTGTTCTCCAAATTGCCAGGCAACTTCACGTCCATTTGTATGTGACACTGGCTTTTACAATTATTCCTTTCAGTAGTCAGAGTAGCTTGGCAGAAAGCATCTGAAAAGTCACCATAGAGAGTCATCCTCGTGGAATCCATGACGCTGTACCCCAAGTATTCCAGGTGCTTGCTCTGAGAGTGGCTCCAGCTTGGATGGCTACACAGCCCATGAAATTGTCTCCTTGCTCTAAGTCTAGAGTCCTCCACAGAGTATTCTCTCTCAGGAAAACGGACATGAGTTTCATCCCTCGGCAGCATGTAAGGAGACAAAGCCCATCAAGGAGTGTCTGCTGATGTGTGCAAGGCTGCTCCCAGTGCTCACTGACTGAAAGGCAGAACTCTCTTCCTTCGTGGATTTCTACTTCATTATTTATTAGACTTTATTTTTTACCTTTCCTGAGATATTTATTCTTAATTTCATGCTTTCCTCTTGTCAGCTGGCACAGCTAGATTTTATTGGAGGGTCTGGTCTCCCTTCCACCTGCCCCTCCTCAAACTATAGTGCATTTCAATTGCCTGTGGATTCTTTTTTTTTTTCTTTTTTTAAAACAGCTTTGAGTCAGGCATAGTGTTGCATATTTATAATCTCAGCACTCTAGTAGCTAAGGCAGGAGGATTATGACTTTGAGGCTACGTAATGAGAACCTCTCTTTCTCTTTCTCTCTTGTTTTTGTTTTTTCGAGACAGGATATCTCTGTGTGTCTCTGGCTGTCCTGGAACTCACTCTGTAGTTCAGACTGGCCTCACAGAGATCGGCCTGCCTTTGCTTCCCCAGTGCTGGGATTAAAGGCGTGTGCTGTCACTGCCTGGCTGAGAATCTCTCTTAAGAAAACAAAAAATTAAAACAAAACCAAAGGAAAGAAAAAAAAAACCCTAAAATCCCTGGACCGATAAACAAACAGCTCCCCCTACACCAAATCTTTTGTTTCAGGAGATTGGCTGGAGTAGGGATTCTGCATTGTACCGGTTTGTATTTAATAATGACAATGCAGGGCGTGGCTCAGTCTGGAGCAGCACAGAGAGTACTGAGCTCCTTCTGTGGAACCAGGCATGGGTGAGATTGTGAGCAACCAAAGGAAGAAAAAGGAGGTCTGCCGGACCCTAGAGGCATGTACGCTTAATCGGTTAATCAGCAGACCCAGTTTTGTTCTTCCCTGAGGACTTTAAGTGACCAACAGCCACTTTCCTGTCTCAGTCTGTTCTACTATAACAGAATTCAGTACACTGGATATTTTAGAGAGGAGCTAATTTTGTTTTTTTGCAGTCCTGGGAACAAAGCAAGGACGTGAACGGCTTGTTAGGATTCTACCCCGCTCTGTGTTCCCAGTCCAAGGAGACACTTGCATCTTACAATTCTGTATTCTGGGAAGTGCAGTGTCAAGGCACGTGGTGAGGGCTGACTCCATTTCATAGCATGGCGGGGGCATCGTATGGTAAGAGATTATCTCTGGAGAAGCTTTTGTAACACAGTCACTCGAAGTTAACTAAATACTCCTATCATAGCACGACCAGTTACAAGGGCAGAGGTTCAACTGCAACCTGTGCTTCAGAGGGGCGCTCAGATGCCAGTGTCAGCCTTTGCAGAGCTGTGTCTAAGAACCAGGGACTTGTAAGCAGTCTCCTAACATTCCAGGAAATAGAAAGTAGCCACTATTAATGCTGACCTCCCGAGTCTTATTGTCTTCAGGATACATCGAACATAAAATGATTTATTTCTAGAGGTGAATGCATTCCACAGAGAGCATTCTGACATTTCCTGGTTGGCTGAAAAGCTGTTATTTTAAAGAAAGGAAAAGGAGAGGGAAAAAAAACGAAAGGAAAGGAAAGGAAAGGAAAAGAAAAGAAAAGAAAAAAGGAAAGAAAAGAAAAGAAAAAGTTTGTTGTCTCTGGAGGTAGATGGCTGCTGTCCAGTAGAAAGTAACTGGCTCTGGGCTGCCTACTGGAGATGCAAGTCTTGGTACAAAGGTAACCCATATTCTCAGCCCCTTGTTTGGCAAACTCTGATTTTGTTATGGTTCCTTAGCTTCAGAAACCCACCTTTAAAATACAAATAACACAGGAAGAATCACAGCAAGGATACACGCACTCAAAGTCCAGTGGCGACTGACCGAGAACTAACTGAGAGCATGTGCACCTGACACTAACCACCAAGATAGAGGAAATTAGCCCAACAACACACCACCCGGACAAATGAGAGCCGAAGTGGGGCGGAACAAGGGGATGGTGCGAAGACAGCACAGCAGTGTCCGCCTGCCTCGGATCTTGTCGATGGCTAGACTCTTTCAGCGCTGACCACTCTCGTCCCACCCTCCCCTCACACATACTGTAAATCTACAGCAACCAAGTTTTTAAAAGCCAAGCAGTAAAATATATGAACAGACATCTGTTTTTGCACAGAGCATTCCTCCCTTCAGTGAATTGAAAGGCAATTCTGTTCAATAAATAATTCTTTTGAGGTATTTCTAAGAAGCAGTTAACACCCAAGCCCATGTAGATTTGTGACTTTCTCCTATATTTGTTTTATTCTATATAAACATTTTCTGTAGAGGGAAAGAATACACACACACACACACACACACACACACACACACACACACACAGTGTGGCAGCCCATACAATCTCTGCAATGATAATTCAATTGCTGCAGTATTGATTGGCAATATCTAAATAAATAACCATGAATGTGGGCCAATAAAACTTTACTTACAAGAATCAGTGGGTCATTGGATTTGGCCTGTGGGTTGCAATCTGTGGCCCCCATTATAAACAATTATAGCTAATAATCTAAGATAAAAGTTAAATGTGGAAAAAGAAAAAAAAAAAACAGTGCCCATGTACTTTTAGGGTAAAATGGACATTCACAGAGGTATAAAGACAGACCCCATTCCCAAATCAGATGCTGAACAGAAACACTCACCCAGGGCCTCTAGAAAGTTGTAGTAGGTCTGGCAAATTGCCCAGAGAAGGGTGTGAAGTGGAGAAATTGAGACTGAGGTAAAGCAAGTGTTCTACTGTAGCTCTGTGTCAGCCCGGTTGATGAACTAACATTCCACCACTCCGCGTGAGTGTTCAGATTTTCCAGAAATCTTCATCAGCCCTTTGCCAAAGCAGTCGCCACATAAGATGATCCTGAGAGCCAGGCATCTGAAAACCGTTGATATAGTTTGAATTTTCATGTTCTGTTAAAAGTTTTCTTTAACCACATATCAATTTATCTGTGTTGTTGAATTGTGAAACTATTATAATTTGATGAAGTATAATTTGATGAAGTAGAACTATTCAGTAGTTTAAATGATACTCTCAGACGTTCTCAAAAGCTGCCAGATAGAGATTCTAGGTACCTAGATAAGTGAGCTCATTAGGATTATAAAACATATACGCATTAATTGTACACATTATTTAGACATGCACACATTTAGTGGTCAAATTTCTCTTCCTGTGTGGCCCTGCCTGCATTAACAATGAAGCTGCATTTTAAACGTAAATTAAAGGCATCTAAACATAAGCATGTTTACTTTAATTACACCAGTAGCAGTTTAACTTCATTCAGTCACGCTTCCATGTCTGTTCTGCTTTCACAGGAGCCAGAGTGACAGACAGACAGAACTGTAGGTAAGACCAGGGTTTCTTGTTTGTAATAAGTGTGCTATTCTCATTATGTCTTTTAACATCTATCCTAAATCAGTCCTTTAATCTAGGAGTCTTTGATCCTAGCTCCTTCCCAGAGTCTTCAATACCAGAGCTTCCCCTAGCTATTCTGGTGTAAATTGATATGGATGCTAGGAGGCAATAAATGAACACTGCCACATCCAGGGTTTATAACAACAGGGATCATTAACTTAATTACCGCAACCTTTTGGAATAACTGGAGAAAGATTATGACTTTGGGGACACAACAACAGCTACCTGATCTATTTCTTACAGAGAAGCCAAGTCTCCTGAGCATTCTACCATGGTCTATCCTGGCAACTGGCATTTGTCTTCACAGAATTCTAAAGCAGAAAGAAGGGGTCAGGACTTCTGTTTGCTATTAACAAGCAAGATTTCAAGATAAAATCTGAGGGACAATGTAAAAGTGTCAATTTTTCATTTTGCTAAGTGAGGTTGATGAGCAAAAATCTCTCCTATCTCGTGCCTATATCTTACAAAAGAAAGGAATTTGAACAGCAAAATAGTATATAGGGAATAATATCAAACTAAGAAGATTCTTATTACATTTCCCCCATACTATCTTTACTTTTTGCATTTTAGTAAGATCATGGAACAAATGCATAAATCATGAAGAAGACAGAAAACTAAGAAATGTTAAAATCTTTTTTGTTTTGTTTTGTTTGTTTTTCAGGACAGGGTTTCTCTGTTGTACTCTGGCTGCACTGGAACTCACTCTGTAGACCAGGCTGGCCTCCAACTCCCAGAGATCCCCTGCCTCTGCCTCCTGAGTGCTGGGACTAAAGGCGTGCACCACCACCACCTGGTGGAAATGTTAAAATCTCATGGAAGTTTATTTGAGTGTTTAGATAAAATTATTTCAAACTAAAGTAAAGTTAAAAGAATGAACGACTTCAGGATTTAAAAAAGTTTTGCTTAGGGGCACAGCTCAGTAATGGATCTTTGTCTAGCATTCGCGAATGTGCTTTAAACCTCTAATACAGAAAGAAAAAAAGAGGGATGGAGGGAGAAAGAGGGGAAGGAAGGAGAGAGAGAGAGAGACAGACAGACAGAGATAGAGACAGAGATACACAGAGAATTCTGCAATTCTAGGGGGTATGTTTCTTCAAAAGGGTACACTTTCTTTAGCGCACCATGCCTGCACTTATAGCGCAAGCAAATTTTAAAAAGTATTTTCTAAGCTTTTTCAGACAGTCAATCGAAAGCCATTATTCAAGAAAAATATTACTGATTTAGTGGGCCTAGATTTAACTAGTAGTGCTCTTACTAGCTAGAGGCAAGCATTAAAGATGGCAATCTTGCTATATAAAGTAATATTTCCTAGTTAGTTTATTTTTACAACATTTTAAATGGAAAATTGTCATACCCCACAGAACAAAAATTTGGAGATGTTTTCAGTGTCTTTCCTGTCCAGTCCCATTTCCTGTCCACTGGCCTCAGGGGTAAAGCAAAATGAAACTTCAAAAGCTCTCAGTGTGTGTGTGTGTGTGTGTGTGTGTGTGTGTGTGTGTGTGTGTGTGTGTATGTGCATGTTGAGGCATAGAGATGGAAGGCCAGTAAAATCAAAACAGATTTAAAATGTCTTTCTTTGGTCACTTGCCCATTTATTCTAAAGGCTCAAACACGCACTAGCTCTGGCTTTGTGGAGTTCACTGTGATGGGCACAGCCTGATTGATGAAGTGTTGTGACGAAAGAAGCATCCAGTGGAAGCATTCACTGAAAGGATGTGAATGGTTTGGGAGACACCAAAGCTATCTTATCGTAAGGGTTATCAATGACCAAGCCAGTATAAATATCAACACCTAATCCATTACACAGTGGAAATCATGGCTGACACCAACTAAGCCCTTATTGGGTATAATTCAAGATTCAATACCCCTTGTAGTTAGAGGCTGTGACTGAGAGAGCATCCCAGCCTAGAGCTGCAGAGTATTAAGTGTAGGGGTACCTGTGTCTAGAGACAGGAATCAATGTATATGTGGGGACAACAAGGGGGTAGCCAAGGAAACACTTATGCAAGAACAGGAGGGGCCATTAAAAAGTGAAAGCTTCATATTGTGAGATTCTGTGGCAATATGGGAAATTGACATTAGGAGCTATGGTTTCCTGTAAACAGAGAAACCAAAAAAAAAGGGAAGCATGGGAGGTGGGTGGGGCAAGTGTGCTAACTGTTAATTGAGATGCTTCCACTCTACAAGTGTCAGAGAAGCACACCTGGAATAAGCTAGGGGGTCAGAGAATAGCAACTGTGCAGGAGATGGACGGAGTGAGCATGAAATAGGCCCTCAGAGCACTGATGAAGACCTGTCAGGAGAACTAGGCTTGGTAATGAGTTATATGAGGGAAGGGCAATGAAAAGTTCGAGGACTGTGCCCCGTGCAGACAGCTTTCTTTATTCAGTCAGCCAAATCTATCATTCTGCAAAAGGAGAGCAAACAAGAAGCCAGTCATTTGTTGGTGACTGCCTGTTGCTAGTGCCTTGGCAAATTTACTATCTTTACTATGTATTTCAAGTGACTAATATCCATAGAGTGTCCTCTGGTATTAAGAAGAAAGAAATCTAAAAACCAATTTAAAAAAAAAGGATAAACAACACAGAGATAAATATTTTGAAATGATCTGGATTTGGAAAGTCCTAATACGTTGCTACACTTTCCACAGTTTCCTTGCCGCAGAATGACTCCTCTGAGAACAAAGTTAATTGTTGACTTCAAAGAATTCTGAGGAAGTTCAGCGGATGGAAAGAATTTGGCTGGCAATTGGGTGATTCAAATCTAGCTCTTCTCTGTATCACGCTTGTGTGAGTGTGTGTGTGTGTGTGCTTATGTATGTGCATAAAGTACACACATATTCTCCATGTTTGAAATGCACTGGAGAAGGGGAATGTCCTTCCTGGTTGGTGACTGCAGAACTGTGCCTGGGTGCTCCATACTTAGGCAATGTCAGGTACAGTCTCCCGTGGTGGCAGAGGGACTGCTCACATCTGGCTCAGTTTGGTGATGATTCTTAGGACTCAATCTGAACAATTCAGTGGGCGCTCCAGTTAAGTGACAGCTACCTCTCCTATTGAAGTTGCTCTCTTAATACCATCAGGTCTGGGTAGACACCCTCAAGGTCTTTGTCTCTAGTAGATTTACCTATCCATATTCATCAAAATCTCACTTCCATCATTGCTTTCTAAAGAAAATGTCTGCCAAGAGATCCTGACCTATCTGGCCAATTTTCTGGAAAGAATTGATATCCCACAAATGGGTTTAGGGGTTACCCTTCAGCATCTGTCTTTGGCAAGATTCCGACACTGACTCTACACAAGCAGCACACACATGGGAAGATGCTCAGATGCTCCTGGGGAACAAGCTCTTGATTCTGTTGGTTTCCTTTTTAGGTTTTTGTTTCTGTGGTTTCTTAGTTTTAATAATGTGCCCTTTATGAGTTCAGATTTTAAATTTATTAGAGTTCTTTAAGTTAAAAATTTATTTATTTTTTATTTTTTTGTGCATGGGTGTTCTGCCTGCATATATATTTTGCCTGGTGCCCAAAGAAGCCTGAAGAGGGTGTCAGATACCCTGGTAATGGCATTATAAATGGTTGTGAGCCATCACATGGGTGCTGGGAATTTAACCCAGGTCCTCTCAAAGAGCAGCCAGCACCCTCCACCGCGAGCCATCTTTCAAGGCCATGTTAAAGTTCTAAAACAGGCAGAATTGAAAGAAAGAGACAGCACACCCAGCTACCTACTGAAAGTCTCAAGACCCCAGTTGCTCTGAGCTTTGGGGCGACTGAGCACCACTCGAGGACAACACATTTTGCTACTTATTTTTCTTTCTTTACAAGTATCTCGGTGCACCAACCCCACCGCACCTTAGAAGGTGTGTTTGCAGTTTGGTAGTGGATAGCCAGACATTTCAAGATCTCAGTGTTCATTCTTTTGTAGAAATGGTCCATCATGAATTAAAAATGATTTGTTCTTGACCAGGACATTTTAGGACCCAGTCCATTTCTCTTTTCAATCCAATATCCTTTTAAAAAATCTCAGCAGTTATTAGGGTTAGCAAAAATGATCATTAATCAATGTACCCCAATATTTACTTCTCATTATTATGTGCTAAGAATTCTGAGAGATACAAGGTGAACCACAGAGAGAATAAATTATACAGACCTTATAATCCAAAGTAGGGTATGCTTAGGAGCAAGAAAGCAGAACAGAGTGTGTTCCATAAGCTTCTTGGTAAGAGATCAAATATCACCTAATGGAAGAGAAGGTCGTGGGGATAGGTTTCTTCCATTTTCCACCTTATTTTCCAGCCCCCCCAACTCTAAAGTATTGGGTATATACTTTAGACATATCGCCCCACATGTCTGTAAGATCTCATGTCTCAAGTGTGTCTGGAAAGTTGCGCCATTTACGGATTTGAGGAGGAACCAGGCTTGTGTCGCTGTAGACTCCACAGGATCCTATGGAAGCTTGCTGAACTTGGAAATTCCTTCCTGGACCACTGAGACCTGGATTAGAAACAGTGATGTAGTGATTGTGGTCATGCCACCTCCAGGTATGTGGCAACATCTTTCTAGAGGTGCGTATAGCACCTATCACTTAGATAGCAGACTTGTTTTCACCGCTACCCATTTCACAAACGTAGAGACAGAAAGAGATCAGCCAGCGACCCCAGGTTTGTGACGGTGAAGTGACAGAGCCTGGCTCTGAACTCACATCTCCTGAATAAAGTCAGTGCAATTGCGGTGCTCTGTCACAATGAACATGGTCGTGGGCCGTGTCTGCTTAGTGAGAGTGAGTTAGAAACAGCCGTGCATGAGTAAGGAGAGGGCACTGTGGGCACCTGTTAGTCCTCAGCGGCGCATGCGCACAGGTGACTACAGTCGTGGATAGATGAAGTTGTAGCCACCAGGGATAGGAGCTCCGCGGAGCATCGCCATGGCCACATCTCCCCAACTCAATGCTGTGACTCTATCAGTGACCGAGTGATGTTATCAAAAGATGCTCTTAGACAGGGAAAGGGCAAAGCCACCACAGGAGGTCCTAAAATTTCTCTCTCAAAGCTGTCTTAATTTCTAATAGTTGCCTGAGAGGATCTCGATCTCGTAACTGTCTTTTGAGTGTGTGTGTGTGTGTGTGTGTGTGTGTGTGTGTGTGTACACAATTTGTGTGTACATGCACACATTCATGCATGTGAATGCAGACAGACATGAATACTCAGAGTACAGCGTCGGATGTTGTTCTTGCCTTCTACCTGTTTAAGATAGAGTCTCCCTGCTATTTGATCCAGTCCTGCCCACACCATGCTGGCTGGTCTGTGAGCATACGTAGGCGCTTAATCTTCCTCATGCCTCACCTCTCCATTTCTCCATTTCCTGAAGCACCAGGATAACAGATGCACACATAACACGCCCAGCTTTCATGTAGATTCTGGGGATTCCAGCTCAGGTTCTCACTTTTGCTTCCTTCCCACCCACCCCCACCCCGGAACCATCTCCCTAGGCCTCACAACCCTGCTTCTAAACAGCTTATTATAGCTGTAAAAGTCACACTCGTGTGCGGAATAGAGGTTGCTGGGAAGTATACACCTGTAGCTGAGGCAAGAGTTTTCTGTAGTATGCATTTATAATGTACTTTCTTTCAGGATATAAAAGTTGTATTTCTCTTTTATTTGAAGTTACTTGTACAAAAGGACTTTAAGAATAATAGTGGATGAATTCTAGTGGTTGTGGAAGAAAAAAATTAATTGAACACTTGGCAGCTAAGTTTACTAATACATGGAAATTTGTGGTTTGAGGTTTTCAGATGAAAACGTTACTATCAAATTAATGATCATTAATCTTATTATATTTTGTACTCTGAGGAAAATAAGTATTTATCAGCATTGTTTCCTCTTCCTGGTTCAAAAGCCTTTATCTTAATTAATCAGATCTTTGGTTTTCTTCAATGCTTGTGATTCACCGGTTTCCTGTCATTTAACCCCACAGGGTCTGGTTTTCCCATTGATAGCTTGCCATGTAGTCTTGGCAACACAAATTAGCCTGATTTTAAGTAATTTTAAGCTGCAACTATGACTCTGTCTTATTTGGGTCTATGGGGAGATTGCCATGACCAAAGAAAACAACAACCCAAAGGAAAAGCCACCGGGTCCTCTTGCATTTGAATAGCCAGATGTTATTTACGGCTTTGTTTATGAAGTATTTTCTTGACCTTGCTGGCAAGAATCCATACACTTTGTCATTTTGAAGAACAATGTCCTGTCACATGGTAACAATGTGCCCTGAACGAGTAAACAGGCTAGAAGACTATTGTAAGGGTAGAATAATCTTCTAACATAACCTGCTCCGCTTACACCCCAAAAGACAAAAGAGAAAATGGAGAAATAAAAGTGAAAACTGTTGTGTTTTTAACATTTCAAATAATTGCAATTACTGTTACGGCTAGGAAGCGCTTATGAAATGCTTTGTATAAAGAAGCTAAGTAATCCATGAATCCAACACACAGCTCTCATTTTAATGAGAAGATGTAATTTGAAGATACAGTTACCTTGAATCCTAAGGACGGGAAGGGTACCAAATAATCATTCTAGACTAATGTATATACATATGCATGTGTGTATGTGTATATGATGAATATATATTTATGTATACAGACACACACACACATATATATGTATATAAATTACTAATAATTAGGGAATATTGCGTGCCTTAAATTAGGGCAAGAATTAACTAAATTGCAATCTGTCCCTAAAATGAAAGGTTTTGTTTTTGTTTTCTTTTGCCACTACCAAAGTTTGCTCAGATAGCCATCTTCCACAGCCTCTTACCCGCTTGCCAGGCGGAAGTCTTTGAAAGTCCATGCCTTTGGAAGTCTAAACCAGTTTCCTAATGTTTGGTCCCTTCCCCAACTCTTCTTGCTGTTGCCTGAAGACTTCTCTATGATGTCAATTTATTCTCTAAATGATGTTGTAGCTGAAACCCAAATACTGTATAAGAATTGTTCAGCCCACTGGGTCCTCCTGGGCAGAAGCTCCAGCCCTTTTCCCACTGCACCTGAAGGTAAATGGGAGCTCGCTTTCTCTTCCCACAACACTGCCTACTTTTTTAAAAGAAGACTTATTTATTTTTATTTTATGTGTTTAAATATTTTTCCCCACCATAGATGTATGTGTGTTACATGTATCTGGTGTTTTTGAGGCCAGCAGGGGACACTGAATCCCCAGGAACTGGACTTAAAGATGGTTGTGAGCTGCCATGTGGGTGCTGGGAATTGGACCCAAATCCTTCGCAAGAGCAGCCAGTGCTCCTAACCTCTGGGCCATCTCCCTAGCCTCACTCCATTCTTTTGATGCTCACAAGGCATAAGGGACCATCTGATATTTATCTTTATTGAGAATTTCCTGGAAAACTGATATGTCTTCTTTACCTAGGAAGGATTTTTATCATGTGCCCACTACCTTTCCATCTATTGTCCTGGAGGACATCCTTCTTGGGTCTTCAACGGCACTACGGTTGATTCAGTTAATGTGGCAGCCCCAGAGTTCCTGTTCTCCTCACTCCTGATGTTCCTTTTCTTTATAAGACTTCTGCCTCCTCCATGTGATGATCATACTTTAGAGTTTGACGTGATCAATTATTGTGCTGCCTGTGAAATGTCAAGCTTCCTACGCTGTCCATCATTTGCTCTTACAACCTGTTCTCCATTTCTTCAACCACACAGGGTCAGCTGCCTACCATATCTCAGGCCTATTATCTGTCACATGTTACATGTTACATGTTACATGCATCTCTTTCCCTCCTAGACTCTATGGTTCATTGCAATTTCTTTGCATATGTTCTCAATCTTTATAATGGTTGAATAGTGCTTCCCCCAAATTCATGTGGATCCAGAACCTCAGAATGTGAACTTATTTGGATATGGGGCCTTGCGTATGCAATCCATTAAGACGAAGTCAAAAGAGGTCAGTGTGGGAGGCCAAGGAAGCCTTGAGTGAATGTGTCAGGAGCAGATAAAGTCCTACGTGAATTTGTGTTGTCAACATGGACACAGCCATGTCAAAAGCCAGTGCCTCAGACTCATGGGAAATTGGCAAAGTCTTTCCCCCTGTATTAGCCTTGGAATGGTAAAGGCTACCTCTGGCCCAAGTGATTTTTACAGTGATTGACCAGTGAGTGCAGAAAGTACCAACTGCAGCTTCCTCCTCCCAGAGCCCAAGACTTAAAACACCATTACCCTGTGTCCCTGAAGTGAAGCAGCAAGACCAAGTTCTCCACTTTCTCTGTGCCTTTCCCCACAAAACAGATTTCAGGTGAAAGGAAGCTCATAAGTATACTAACTGGTCTCACTTCACAATTTTAACCTTGTTTCATAGTCTTGACATTTCCTGACAACTCCACATTTTGTGGTGTATTCCTCATCTACCTTATGGTATGAATGGATCATACTTTCCTCCTATTTTTCGCCTAGTAAGTCTTCATTTTATCATAGCGAGAAAAACAGATGCACTGAGAGGAGAAAAAAATTAAATTATCCTTCCTTCCACCAAGTCTACAAAATCACTTGCATTTGTGCATGTATTTTCCTTCCAGTTTCACTCATTTAATACATAGCAAGTATTTATTAAATGACAATGTAATACATTTCAGCACACCAACAACGTCCTTCCCCTTTGGATGATTGTGTTCTTGGCAAGAAACAAATAATGAATCAATAAACAAGTACATATTTAATTTAATATTATATCATGTTATTATATACAGAGACGTGAAAAGTATTATGAATGATAAAGGAGGTTATAAGTATAATCTATGATTAGGAGGTATAATTTTAGGGAAAGTCTTCTGGGAGAGTGTCTCTCATTAGGTCTGAGTAGAGATCTGAATAAAGTGAGGGATGATGAACTGTTTGGGTTTCGTTCTAAGTCTAACTTTTTATCCCCTGTTTTGGATATGATATCCTTATCCTCCTCAAGGACTTTTTTCCTATTGTCTTCATGTAAGCATAGATTTTATTTATTGTTCTTATGGATTCATGGCAGAGGACAGTTTATTCTTTGCTAATTCAGTTCCCAGTACCAGAGGGTTTCAGCCTCTATATAACATAATATTAAGCCTGTATCTAGACAGCTCCAGTCTCCACACAATCTATTCTTTAAGATGCAAGCCCAAACCTAGAAGGCTTCAGCCTCCATACAATGTAATCTGCAAAACTAAACCTAGAATGCTTCAACATCCGAGGCTTACTACTGACTGAGCTCACTCTGACTAGCTATCTTCTGAACTATAGTTTTCACTCTGAGTTGTAAACTGTCTGCTTTTGACTTTCTGCTTTCTCTCTGCTTATTTTGAACTGGCTCATCTCTTCTTGACTTCTCCTTCTGTCTGCCTCTCTCTCTGTCTGAACTCTCCATCTGAACTGTTCCTTCTGAACTTCTGTCTGAACTCTCTTCTGTCTCCATCTGAACTATCTGCCTGAAATGACTTCTCGCTTTCTTCTCTTCTTTTCTCTCATCTACTGTCTCTGTCTGAACTGTTCCTTCTCAACTGACTTCCTGTCTCTTCTGTCTTTGAGCTGAAAGCTTCCTTTTATATCCTGAGAGTTGGGCGTATCCTCACTCTGACTCAATCGCAAACTTCACTCCGATCCAGTCTTAGAATTTGGGATTAAAGGTGTCGCTACCATTGTCTTCAGAGTATTTCATTTGGATCACACAGGCCTCTAAATGTGATTCCTTCAAACAGGCCTTTCAATGTGATCCTTTGCTAGAGCAGCCATGCTGCTGGAATAAAAGATTAAATGTTCTTCTACATCTTTACCCAATTCTTCCTTACACAATCTGTCAGGATCTCTTTGTTTATTATCTCATGACCACCAACATACAAAGGTCTAACATATGTCATCTTGCAAAAACTGTAGACTGCATACGTCATGTAGTTGCCACTTCATTCCTTTAGTCTTCTTTATAGCAAAACTCCCCAAGAAGTTGTCAAGATTAACTATTTTGTATTCACCCACTCTGGTCAAAAACTTCAATCTTGTCAAGTTTTTCTAAAGTATTTATTCTTTTTTATGTGTACATATGAATGTCTTGCCTGCATGTATGTGTGTACAAGCCATACAGGCCAGAGGTGGTGTTGGATCTCTTGGGAAAGGAGTTACAGACAATTATGAGCCACAATGTGGGTACTGGGAATCAAACTATGGTCCTCTATGACTGCAGCAAGTGCTCTAACCACTGAGAAATCTCTGTAATCCCTAAATGGTATGAGTTTTAAATCTTCATCTTTCTTTGTTGTTTTTTAAAAAAATATTTTCTTTTGAAACAGAGTCTCTAATGTGTAGCCTATACTGTCTCAAACTCAAGAGCTTCCTGCCTCAACTGAGTTCTGAGATCACAAGTGTAAGCCACCAAGCCTGGCTTTGAATTTCGTTAAATGATTCCCTACTGGTATTTGAAGCCATTGCTAGAAAATTCTTTTATAATTCTTCTTTTTATTCATTTTCTCAGATACCTCAATTTCTAGTCTTTCTCTGCTCTGATTGGATACTCATTTTCAATTTCTAATGTTGGAGTATTCAGGACTTAATCCTCAACTTTTTGCCTGTGACCCTAATATCATATACCAGGTAGCCTCCTCCTACCATGCCACCTTATAAGTCTTCCATGTGCTGCTGGCCTAGATTTTTTCTGTAGCTGATTCAGGCTCCAAGTTCATGGTCTCCAGTTTTCTATCCACCATTTTCAGTAATTGATATACAAAATATAATGTGCATTAAACCAAACCTAAGTTTCTTACCTAAGAAGTTCAGGGCTTTCGCTCTCTTCCAGACCTCATTTACTTCTTGTTGACCAGCCTAAAACTTTAGAGAATGTGTGTGCTGTTCCTCATCCAAATGCAGTGCTGACATCTATGACTATTCCCAAATCATGTCCCTTTCTAGCACCTCTACATTTGACACTATGGTCTATCTCTTACTGAGATGACAAGAGGCTTCCTGATGGCTTCCCAATGCTCTGAAGGCTCACTTCCCATTGTTTCTTACTCATGTAGCTATTCTGAATATTTTAAGGAAAATATGAAGCAGACCCTGACTTTCCCAGTACAAATTCTCCAAGGGCTTTCCATCATATTCAGAATAAAATAAAAACTCCATCCCCTGGCCCTCAAGGCTCATTGGCCCCTCCCAATCTCTGCACCCTCATTTCTTTCTACTCCACAACAACCAGCCTCACCTGATGCTCCTCAGCTGGAGAAGTGTCTGACTCAAGGTTCCATCCTCTTCTGTCTTATTTCCCTGCTTCATTCAAAATTCTTATCAGGTATTTATTCGTCAGGGAGGACTTATCTGGCTGTATTATTTAAAATATTAAAATAGCACCGCAACTGTATCATACCCAATCATTATATATAACACACACACTGTACTGGTTTGTTAATGATCGTCCTTTAATTAGAGTATAAATATCAAAGTATATTGGGGCTCTTGTGACTTGGTCTTGTTTATTGTTTTAACCTTAGAACCTTGAATACAGTGGTCATTAGATAATATCTGCTTAATTGATCAATTAAAAATTATGCCATTGAAAATTTTAGAGCATGAAGAAAGTTCATGAAATCAGGTTAGTAATCACTGTCACTATGAATCACAGAATAATAGCAGCAAGTCTTCCAAGTCCTTTTCTGGTGTGGTCTCCCTAATCTTTAGATATTATTGATCTTAGAACTAAGGGTGTTACTTTCTCCATTTAACAAATGAGAAAAGTAGGGTTTGCTAAGTCTAAAAACCATGGGTCAGAAAGAAAGAGGGCTGTCCTTCTCAAGTCACACCATGCATAATGTGGGGAACTTTAATATAGAATCATTTGGAGACAGTCAATCAGCCTCTTGCTTGGGTCTTCCTACTTAGCAAGACAGAACCCTCACTGTGTCCTACTGAATGTCAGCTCTGTAAACAAACACAGCAAAGAAGGCAAACTAATCTAAGGCTGGAGCAGGTCAAAGATCTGGGGCAGTGACCTAGATTTGTCCGGTTCCAAGTCCCCAGGATTGCAAACCTCAGCTATGTAAATGTTTATTCTTATTTATGGCAGAGAAAGGTTGTGTTTCCCTTCAATATGCTGGAATAGTCGCCCCAGAGACAATCTTGAGACGTAATAAAAATGCTTCAGCGAGCTAGCACAAAATTCATGCATTTGTCACACACAAATGAGAGAAATCAGGAGGTCAGCAAATGTCTTAGGAGGCTTTATGGCCACCTGGGAACTTGGAACTCTGCCCTAGCTACAGCCTGAGGCCCTGGGAATGAAAGAAAACTCTATAGCTTTGCCAATGTGGGCAATCCTTGACTTCGTCCTCTTCCCAAGGATAAGTTCTGAGAGGGGAATACACGGCCTCACGTGCTGGGTAACCTTTAATTCTGGAAAGAAGGAAAAAATATCTTTACTGAGGATTCATAGTTACATTACTGTCCTATAAAGATTCACGGTTAGAATCCATGCATTCAGACCGAGAAATTAATTTAAATAAATTAACATGCGGAAGGATTCTGAAGCACCTGACTTGAGAAACTGTGGGTATTTAGTGACTAGAAGACACGCTAATGGCACAGGGAAGATCTATTCCATACTTGGGATGACTGTTGAAAACTGAAATGGGGATATCTCTTCAGAAGGTAGATGCAGGTTTTCATATAAAATGCAGTGTAGGCTGGCAACACAGAACTAGAACTCAGCCAGGTATAATTGGTACTTAATAGTTTCAGATATTGGCTGAAGACTGTGAGGTAGCATTTAATCATTATTTGAAGACTTTGTGGAAGATAGTATTACACGACATTTAATATAGGTTTCTTCCAATAGCAGATACCATTTGTTGAGAGCGAACCACATGTAGATCTCTTATCAAGAATGTTATAAACGTTGTTAAATTTCTCTGCCAATTGATTGATGCTCCCTGAGTTTATATCAATCCTATAAGCTTCTTACAATTTATCACGGACTCAGGCCTCATAATAGTTACATAACTTGCCCAAAGTCATACAGCTAGTTCAGAGAGTTGGGAGAAATGATTTTGTTATACGGTGCCTTGGAAGTAGGAGTCCTCAGGAGCCAACTCACAGCTGTTCACAATTTTATCTAAAAACATGTCCTCCTTGTAATTTATGGTTTTAAGCGAAAGCAGATTTTAGATATGTGCCGTGTTATCGGGTGTCCTTTTACACAGACATCTTCTCACCCCCATCCCTCCAGTGTGGAAATGCTGAATGCTCACTGGGCAAAACGAGGCTGAGACAAAAGCAGCACACAGGTAATTTTTTTTCTTTTCCTTTTTCTTACAAAGTCATAGCCCGAGAGGCAGACAAGCGTCCCAGGGCTGTGCTCTAGTCCCCGGGTGGTTAGCAGGCTCAGGTTGTGTAACGGCACGTGAAATATGTCATAGCACAGAAGTTGAGAGGAAAAGTGAGTTCAAAGGAAATGACACGCTTACTTAGTTCGGGAAACTGTCATCTCTTAATTAATCAGTGTGGAATATTTCACGGAGGGCGTGGAACTTCAGGAAACGTATGGTAATCTCACATTTTATTATTAGTCATTGGCTCTGACTAGGACAGGCTTTGTGTTACACAGACGGTGAGGGAGCCATTTCCATCTCTACGAGATGACTGCACATAGTCTGTCACACCCACGGCATGCCCTCTGTTCGTGCTGACCACCCCGTGATTCCCACAGGGCTCACTCAAGGAGGCCATCCAGATTATCATCTTGCAGAAATATATTGAGTGACATAAAATATCTTCAGCCCAATACAAAGCATTTAAATTTTAATATTTGCCAAGTCTTTAATTGCACAGCATGGGACTTTTCTTGGTCACTTACTTAGTAAAGCCAATGCAGTTTAGATGAAAAAATTCTATCATGGGAATTGCTATCCATCAAGATGACAGATTATTCCTGAAGCTAGCGCCTATCCTCTGGGCTGGTAAAAGAACTTTGTAAATGTCTGTGATCTGAACAATAATTTATTAAACAATATTTAACTTTTCTATTGCAATAACACTAATCTAAAATATTCATATGAATTTTAAATGTTCCCATGACATTTCAACTTGTCCTCCCCCTTTTTGAGATAAGCTCTCATTATGGAGCTTCATCCGGCCTCTAACTCATGTCTCAGCTGGCTGAGTGTGAGGATTTCAGACCTGCATCACCAGCTCTTGCTCAGCTTTTCCTTGGAATTCGACCTAGTTTAGTGAGTTTTCCTCTATTAGGTTGTGAGAATGAACAGAACGCAAAGTGTAACCTAAACCAATAAAACAAGTAAATATTGTTTGTACTCTTTTCAACTATACTGTGATTACATTTTCTCTAATATATACAGAAAGAGAAAAAATTTGGATATAGAATATACTTTTTTATATAATCACATAAAATCACTTGGAGATAAAGTGACATAAATATTAGGGGTAAAAATAATAGCATTTACAGTTATCATTGCATAATTTTATCATCATGTTTTTGTTTTTTGAAAACCAACTTCCTGCAAATGCTTTTCATGGTAGAGCAAACAAAAATTTGCCTATTAAGATAATGCTCCTTGGCTCATTACCATCAACTGTTGGCTTTCACTGAAAGGCTCAGTTCATTACCTTCACCAATAGTGTGCTTAAATTTCACCGGTGTGAGTGAATTTTATTCTTGGCAGCTCCTGACAGGCACAAGCTTACTTAATATGTTCATATTTAGCCATGACAAAGATCCTGACTTTCTCTTCTTTCTCCTTTCCCTTCTTCCTTCCCCTCCTCTCCCTTACAGCCTCTCCTTCCCTTTCCCTTTTCCTCCTCTCTCACCACCTTCTTTCTCTTCCTCTTCCTTCCCTCCCTCCCTCTCTTTCTGTTCTTTCTTCCTCTCTATCTGCTAGGTATGTAGCTCGGTTGTCCTTGAAGCCACTCTGGACCCCATCCCTCCTGCCTCCCGAGTGCTGGGATTACATGTGTGCACAAGCACATCCAGCTCAAAGATCTCCCTTGCTCTGGGGAGATGGTTCAGTCTATAACAGATTCTGCAATTCAAGTGTGAAGACCTGAGTTTAGATCCCCAGAGCCCACATGAAAAGCTGGATGTGGGGCACACACCTGTAACCTGAGAGCCGGGAGTATGTGGGGCCAGACAGACCTCTGAAGCTCCAGCCTGGCTGAGCTACGTGCTCAAAAGGAAAGGTAGAGAGCAACTGTGACCTTGACTTCACCCACGCATGTGCAGGTGTACCTGCATACACACAGGCAACATGCACACTAACAATAACATTCAGGACAAGATACACAACACACACACAAACGCACATGTACACACACAGGGTTTCTTAGAGCTAAGAAATGATTTTCCTCCACATTACAAGAACTGTAACTCAAACAATTTGTATTTTTTTTTTTTTTGTAAATTTTTCCCTTTTGATAGTTGGCCTCAAAATATCTTGAATAACCAATTCATTTATACCGGAATTATAATGTGAAATGACTTAATCCCACAATGATGCTGGAATCAAACCTGGGGCTTTTCCTATACTACGCAAATGCTCTAGCACTGAACCATGTCCCTAGCCTGCAAAAATGACCCAACTCTATGACTAAAAATTTTATATTTCCGGATCTCTAAACCTGTTTTCTTCTTTGATTAATTGTGCCGTGCACTAACATTACAAGTGGAACAACTGAATTAGAGCGTAGTTTCTTGTGCGCGCTTTGCACATTGGATGAGACTCGGGGTGGGGATGCCAAGACTTCCCCAAGCAGCAGACTCTGCAGTTAACCTTTCAAGGCAGCGTGGACAGCAATGTGTTGTCTCTCTGTGGTGACGTGGTGGTTAGAGTGCCGTAAGGCCGGGATATGATCATCCCAGTTCTCAAAAAGACTACTCCAGAGGCTCTTCTGAAGAACTGGAATGAGCCAGTCTACCCTCTGCCGGAGAGGAGTGGCGCAGGGGCGGGATCACAAGCCAGTTCTTCCTAGGAAAGTCAGTCCCAGATAAGTGAAAGGAAGTAAGGCAGGCTACAACTTGCACACGCTGTCATAAGATTTCCAGGTAAGCATGCTCCGCTGCCAGACAACCAGCGGAGACTGGGGCTTTAAGTGGATCACGGGAACTGTTTTTCTAAGAGTTCCACACCCATGCCTTCTTCAATACTTTTTTTTTTTTTAAAGTGGCAATGAATGTATTTTTGGAAGAAACAAAACCCTCAGCACTTTCGCATCGTGTTGTATTTTCTCTAAGGTCGTCGGAGCAAAATCAAACAGCTCTACCTTTGTAATGTTGAGTAGCGGAAGTGACGCTGTATTCTAGATCACTGATGGCTGGATCCGAACTGGTTTGCGCAGAATGGAGGAGTTAGTGAGGAGACAATATTGTGTTGTCACACTTGGTGAAGATTTTGAACATTTTTTCAGCACAGGGAATTTAACCTTGAGCTTCGAGCATGCCAAGCAAGTCCTCTACCTGGCTGGATCCCCAGCACAACTTCGAAGTCACAAAGCATCACATGCGGACATTGTTGTAACTCATTAAAATGGTAGTATTGCAAAAAAAAAAAAAAAAAAATTAAAAAATGCATATGTTTTCCCTCAAAATCAACTGATGAAAGGGTATATTTTCAATAGAAAAAAATGGAGGAGTGAATTAAATATTACACATACATGACAGAGAAAAATATAATAAAGTTCAAATTCTGGTCACTCCCCATAGCTGTCACCACGTGCACGCTGATTGACAGGTCACTGTAGGAGTTTGGTTCCAGGGAATATTCTGTTGATTCAACCACTTAGCTACTTTGGTACTCTACTTGGGTTCATTAAACCCGCCGTATTCTCATTAACCCAGGAAATGCCCTGAAGATTGGTGGAGGCTAGTTGAATATAGAGGTTTGAACCCCAAATCTGCAATGGGGAGTTGCGCTTGACAGAGTTCTATTTTAAGGGCAGCAGAACCTTTCTCCATCTGTCTGATGTGTCATGCGTAGGCTTACACCGCCTAACCTACAGGTACCCTTCCTTGGAGACTCAGATTAGCCACTGGTCCCTTGAGCGAGTCTTTCCCAGTACCCTGACTCTGTGCACAGAACTTCCCATCACCTAACACAGCATTGCATCCTGCTTACACAGTGGCTATGATCCTCCTGCTTGCTTTGCTTTAGGGCGAAAGCCTTCCCAGGAAAGAGCCTTCCACTAAGCACCTTTTCCTCAAGAGCAAGCTCAGTACAAAGGAGAACCTCAGTATATGGCTGTTTAAATTCTAGGAGCCATAGGGTGGTGGTCATTTGCGTTTATATAAAAAATTACTAACTCTAAAATAATACAGAATGCAGAAATGGTAAGAATAACAAAAAATGTGATCTTATTTTTATAAAGCTTGAAAAATTAACCCAGAAGGTGAAGTCTTCTCCATATATGTTTTAATATATTTTTTTAAATTTAAATTTAAATATTTTTTGTGGGTTGTGTGAATGAAGGCAAGAAGAAATTGTTGAATCCCTTGGAGCCGGAGTCACAAGCAGCTGTGAGCTGCTTGAGGGGGGTTGCTGGGAACCTAACTCAGTCCTCTGGAAGAGTAGCAAACATTCATAATTGTTGAGCCATATCTCAGGCCCCCACAATGTGATATACATATATATATAATATTTAATAAGATATATAAATATAATACATATATAATATAGTAATACATATATAAAATATCTCAGGCCCCCATAATGTGATATACATATATGTATAATATATAATAAAATATATTATATATAAATATAATACATATATAATATAGTAATACATATATAAAATATCTCAGGCCCCCATAATGTGATATACATATATGTATAATATGTAATAAAATATATTATATATAAATATAATACATATATAATATAGTAATACATATATAAAATATCTCAGGCCCCCATAATGTGATATACATATATGTATAATATATAATAAAATATATTATATATAAATATAATACATATATAATATAGTAATACATATATAAAATATCTCAGGCCCCCATAATGTGATATACATATATGTATAATATATAATAAAATATATTATATATAAATATAATACATATATAATATAGTAATACATATATAAAATCCATTATATATATATATATATATATATATATATATATATATATATATATATATATATATAAAAACTTACAATGGCCTGTGTCCAGAAAACAGAGGTATACCAAGTTGTTCCTATCATTTATTTACTGTTCATTTGCTTTCAGGAAACATGGATAACTAAGGGAAAGCCATGCCTACCGCACCTTCCAGGACCATGAATGCTAGCCAGAAAGGCAGACATTTTCAGCTCAGTTCCAGCTTACTTGGTCAGTATCTGGTAACAAAGGAATGTGGTGTTTTCAGGAATAGGGGCTTATTAAGCATTTCTGGTGGACAACTGAGAGGAAAGGCAAGAGTCTGCATTGTTTAGGAGGTCTGTTGGTTTCCCTGACTAACAGCTCATAAGGGGGGATCTCAGACCCTTGGCTTTTAGAACAGCACCATCTAGCTAGCTATGCAAGCTATCTCCCTTCTCTCTCTCTCCCTCCCTCCACCTCCTTCCCTTCCCCACCTCTCTAGCTTTTAAAATTCTAGTTTGAATCTTTAGATTTTGTGTTTAACTTGCAGCACCTTGTAAAAGCCAGCTAAATAGAAAGGGGCCACTTGGGCAGGGGTGGCTGAAGAGGGGGACGGTATGAGAACTCAAGTGAAATGAGAGATGAGGGGCCTACTGGGAGAGGGTGGGGGAGACAAGGGCTTGGAGGAGAACTAAAACAGAGGTTAAGTGAAAAACCCGTATGGGAGCCTTCAACGTTTAAAGGTAATTATAACAATATATGTTTAATAGGAAAGAGGACTGACAAGATGGTGAGGGCATTTTCCACCTTGACCCTAGAACCCACAGGGCAGAGAGGGGGAGCCAGCTCCCCAAGCTGTCTTTTGACCTCCAAAAGTATGTTATGACACAAAAGTATGTTATGTGCACACCCAGAGAGACAATTAATAAATCTCAAATAAAAGTTTAAAAAGAGAAATGAGATATCCTTTTGAGATCCTATACCCTTTCTCCAAAGTGTGTTCTGGAGAATACTAGCATCGTGGGATTCTATGTGGGAGAGTGTTCCACCAGAGGCTGGTAGGTCCTGGTTATGGCAGCTCTGCGGGGGAAAGGAGCATGCACTCTAGTTCCTGAACATGCTTACAGCAAGAAGTCAGGTATGATAAACTACACACATTTGTACAGAAACCATCCTGTGTTTATCGAAGAACACTGATGTTTTAATGTTTAATTAGACATTAAACATTATGATTTAGCTCCCAGCTCTCTTCCCAGCAGTCGACACCACATTGTACCACAATCCCTGGGAGCAGCACCCAGGTGCATGTAGTGTTAGTAGGTTCACACCTTCACAGTCTAAGGCCCGAATGTTGGAGGAATTTGTTCCATTTGAAAAAATATTCTGATTTGGAGAAAAGCAGGTTCAACCTTGTCCATGTGTGTTATTTTAAAAGCGCATTGCTTTGGTTTTAGCACAGAAGTTAAAACAAGTGTGTCTTATGGTTTTGAGTTGTATTGAGTTTGTCGGGGGAGTTCTCAGGGCATTTCTAAAAAGGGAGATGGATGTCATCATGTGGAACCAATAGTGGTTTTTTTGAAAGTAAGGAATATTAGTTTTTGTTATATGCACTTATTACCAGGGGACATACACAGAAAAGGAAAAAAAGAAAATGTCCCCGCTGCTGGCAAAACAAATGAAATAATCTGTTTTCACTGGCTTATGCAATAATCCTCTAAATATTTAGCAACAGAATTTTTATTTTTCTCATTTCAGACACTTCATGGGAATAAAAGATTGAATTTACAAGTAAAAAATAGCCTTACATATGATTCCAACTGTCCCCATTGGAAGCTGGTAGCATCTCACATTTTTAATTAGTAACATTTCTGCTATTCACATTAACTCGTATGGGATTGGTGGTAGTACGTGATAATCCCAGTTCCAAGCAGGGCTGTCACGCAGAGGAAAGGCTAAGGCCGCTGTAGGGGTCCACGCCTGTGCACAGTGCTTCTGAACTACGATAATTGAGATGCACATCCAGGGTAAAAGAACTGAAGGCGGAGGATCTACTCACATTTTAGACAATGCTAGCCAAAGGGACACAAAACCACTCAAGGCTAGTCTAGAAAGCAAGTCCAACTTCTTAGCCAGGCTCTCACGCAGTCCTGGATGTGAATCCCAGTCCTAATCCTCGCTGACGGATGCTGGGTAGTTATAGCTCCTTCTGTAAGCCACAGTAGCTTGCTTGTAAATGGAGAAGCAGCAAGTCTATTTCTCAGGGATGTGCCGAGAGTGAAATCAGATCATGTATGGGAAGGGTGGATGTTCTGGCACACAACCTAATCACTCAATGGCCGCTCTGCTCACCTGCAGCACAGTGGAAGGGACTAGTCATTTGAGAAGGTCCACAAATAAACTGCTGGCTCTGCCTTGTGTGGTTGAATCAAACACACCACGCTCCTGAGATCCACGCCCGGGAACAATGCAGTGTATTTCAATTGCTTTCCAGAGAATCTGCCTGTTCGTTACAGAGCTCCTCTAAGCGAAAGCGAGCAGAGGATCCATGCCCTACTTCTCAGAGTCTATCATCTACGGGTTTCCTAGGTAGCTCTAGGAAAATGACCAAAGTGAATACAACGAAGATTACTCTTTGCTCCAAAAACACACAGGTTAAGAAGAGGAATATAAAACGGCAAAATGGCCTGAAATATGTATGTGGCTGTAAGGAAAAAGGATTTGTTTACAGAAGTCTGATGTAATGGGATGAAGAAAGTGACTCACTACATTGGAGACAAAATAGCTCAACAAGGACAAACGGCTCCTCGTGGGGAGGAATGCTGTTTGTTCTGGTGGCCTGAGATGGCGCTGACTCGGTGGGTTGTCACCACAGTGGACTTCTGAGCCACTGGCGTGATCGTACATTCTAGAATCAATTGAGCTCAGCGTTGACTTTAAAAAAGCACTGACTTTTTTAAAAATTTAAAAAATTTTAAGATAGTTAATTTGGAGAGTTTATGGTTCATTTTCAATTGCAGTTTGGTGCTATGTAGGACTAGAAAGCTAGCAAGAGGCCAGTCTCATGATTTTTCTAGGTTCTGGGTCCCCCGAGGCCCTTCTTACTTTCCTTATGCGCAAGCTGGACTGGACATAATTGCTCAAGTTTCTGGAGACAGCGCTTCTCAGCCCCAAACCTACAACTCAACCTCTTACTCATCAGGCTGAGACTAAAGAGAGCAACGCAGGCCAGACAGGCTCAGTCCTGGATTGCAGACTGTAACCATAGCTTGGGGAAACTTGTTATTTACGCTAGCCTGCTTACTGATATTTTCTCTAATTTTTAAGACATTGACTAGCCATCAGAGATGTTTGAAGTTCAGAAGAGCTATAACAGAATCTCACAAGAATTAGAGACACAATAGACTATTTTTCTCCAGAAGAAGACACAGACTGCTTTATAATAGTTTTTTTTTTAAAGCCAGTATTTGCCATAGATTAGTTGTGCGACAGCGAGTATCACCCCTGTTGCTGCGGTTGCTGTCACAGCATTCTTTCGGGTCAACAGTAAACGGCAGCTTTTAGGATGGGAACCGCCACAGCAACGATGCATGAGCGACCTTTCTCATTTGCTGGCGGTGCGATGCCCTTGATGGCCAGCCTGGGAAAGCACACTGCTCACTCTCCGGGTCTATTTATATAGCTATTGAAAGTCAGAGGCTTTCTCCAGGGTTGGCCTCTTGAATCAGAGTGTGAAACACAATTCCCATTAAGATGCCACTTGAAGCAAGGAAGCTGTATTCATATCCTGTGAGCAAATGTGGATTTTTCCAATCATGCCCATTTAAATGTCTCAGTTCCTGAACGCAAGAATGGGGGTGTCAGCCCAGCATTTCCAGGATTCGGGGTGGGGGAATCCTGTGAGTGCCGAGTATGACTTAGGAAACGTATCTGTTCTGAGAAACCCAATGCTGTTTATCCCTATAATAATTACTCATTTCTAATTTGAGAAAGAAGTCATTTGTGAGGCGAGAGTTCTACTGCAGTGATTCATGTCATTTTTTTTTTTTTTCCTGAAGGGATTAAGTGCATGGCTGGACAAAGCACGATGTGAGACGCATCATTTTATAACAAATGAAAGCAATATGTGATATTAAGGAATGGACACTTTCCAAAGTCTAATTCTGCTTTCTGTCAACAGCAGGATTAGCTTGAAGGGTGTTCTTTTTCTTTCTCCTTTTTCCCTCTTAAGTATCTCCAATTCTAATGTCATGTGTAAGGGACTCTCAGAAACGCAACCAGCATAGAAAACACGTGGCAAAACCTTCTGTTTTTAATCTCACAGAAGACCCTTAAATAGTGGTCCTTTGAGGATGGCCTTTGTTTGAATTGTGGGAACAAGGCCTGGGGACAGGGATTGCCTCTAAGAGATTCTCAGACCATCTGTGTACTGGTACACGCAGGCCACATGGACACTGCACCCAGGTAGGACACACTCAGCTGGTGAGAACAGCTTTATGAAAAGAAGGATGTGTTTGCAAGAAAAAGAAGTGGTGTGAGTGTGTGTGTGTGTATTTTTGTGTAATTGTGTGTGTATCTCTGTATGTATGTGTTTGTGTGTGTGTTTGTATGTATGTGTGTATGCATATATGTACATATGTGCTTGTGTGTAGTTGTGTGTATGTGTGTATTTTTATGTGAACATGTGTATTTGTGTATGCATGTGTGTATGTGTGTGTGTGTGTGTGTGTGTGTGTGTCTAATTAGGGTCTGCATCTATTGGAAGCTAGAAAAGAGATGTGGAACCATACAGAGAGCAACAAAGGAGCAAGGAAGATGTAAATACAACACAAAGGTATGGAGTTATAGACAGAAGTCCTCCAGTTCCAGGGCTCTTCATGCTTCCAGTGCCCTTTTGATTATTAAAAAAAACCCTCTGGAAATGGACAGAATTACTGCTTCACTTTTTATAACCAATAGCAAGCTGCATCACCTTAGGAAATGTTCAGACAAGGTGGAAAATGGATACATGTAGAGAAACAAAGGGTTTTTTTCTCAGTTCTCTTTTCTTCTTCTTCTCTCTCATTTCTTTGAGAATTATGTACAACGCATTCTGACAATGTTTACTATCTCTCCCAGTTCCATCCAGATCCATTCCTACTTCTCTACCCATCTAACTTTGCATCCTATTTTTGTAAACACCCATCAAGTCCAGTTTGTGCTGCTCATGTTTCTTGGAAGTGTGACTGTCCACTGTTACAATAATTAGCCGATAGCCCCCTAGCCAGGGTTAGTACTTCTACCCACCTGCACTCCATGTTGGATTAGGGGCTGGTTTCAGCTGCACAGGTCTTGTGTGTGTGTCGTGACTGCTGTGAGCTGTGTGTGCAGCTGCCCTGTTGTGTCTGGAGGACACTGTCTCCTTGTCACCCACCGCCTCTGGCCCTCACTCTTTCTGCTCCCTCCTCCACGTGAGCCTTGGGAGGAGGACGTGTGACGGTGTGTGTCCCTGGGACCCATCACCCTGCGCTCTTACTCTCTGCACCATGGCAGCCGTAGGCCTCTGTTAATTTCCATCTACTAAAAACCAGACGCATCTCTGATGAGGGTTGAGAAATGACAAGTTGGCCTCTTTTTTGTTTTTCCATTTTTCGAGACAGAGTTTCTCTGTTGTAACTCTGACTGTCCTGGAACTCACTCTGTAGACCAGGCTGGCCTGGAACTCACAGAGATCCTCCTGCCTCTGCCTTCTGAGTCCTGGGATTAAGGGTGTGTGCCACCACTGCCTGGCACAAGTTAGCCTCTTTGAGCCTTAGTTTGTTAAGGGGGTAATGGACTCTAAAGTTCCTTCCTTTGCAGGGGACATCAGCATAAAATTACAGTTTTTCAAGAGTATTTTTGACCTTTGGTCTTATAAAATGAATGTTATTTCTCTCATTATTCTCATTCTCTCCAAATTAGCTTGGAATAAAGTATCTATATAAAAGATATGAATTCTAAATGTAGTTCTCTAAGTGGATTTGAGGTCACAAATTCACAATTTCAGGCTTTAGTTCTGAGCCTCTAAAACTACCTTGGCTCTTATGCCTGGCAGGTAAATGTTTCTGAGGGTCATTATTTTGGATTAAGCAACTTCATTCCTCTCCAAGAGAGACATAAAAAAGTAAAAAAGGCAAAATGGAGTCACATCAAAGCTCTAGGTCACCAGGCTGGCACTGAGCTACTGACACCGGTTTCCCATCCCCTCTCAGTGGTCAAGGTTAGAAAGACAACAGCCAAATCACCCCCAGTACGCCTTCCGGCTGCAGCAGTAACTACGTCCTTAATCCGGACACAATCTTGAATTGCTTGGCGTCATCTTTCTGCCGTTCGGTCTCCTAGCCTCTGCTTGGCGAGGAATGCAATTTTCAAAGGGCCAATATGGCTTCTCCTTTCTTGTTCTGCTTTCTTTTACCCCTTTCTGTCTAGAAAACTAGTCTCTCCTGCTCTGCTCACTAGAAGGCTTGCTTTGTTTAATGAAATGAGTGTCTGATTCTAGAATCCATAACAAAGCCAATTAAGATCATTAAACTAAATTGGTATAATTTGTCTTGGCATACCTAATTCCTTTGCAATATTGTGCTGTTTTTCTCACTGGAGGCAATTTATCTTTTATTAAAAGGAAGGAAGGAAGTGGGGCGGTGGTAGTGCACATCTTTCCCAGCACTCAGGAGGCAGAGGCAGGCAGATCTCTGTGAGTTCAAGGCCAGTCTGGTCTATGGAATGAGTTCCAGAACAGCTAGAGTTACAACAGAGAAACCCTGTCTCAAATAAAAATAAATAAATAAAACAAACAAACAAAAAAGGAAGGAGGGAGGGAGGAAAGGGAGAAGAGAAAGGCAGAGAAACAAGAAAGTACATTCGGGACGTACTGTTACAATCTTATGTTCTCAACACCACTCTGCCACTCTTAAACTAGAGCCATGAAACAAATGACAGGGTTCCTTTGTTTGTGGAGGGATCGCTTGCTTAGGCCACACGCAGCCCCGTACCTCTCCCTACAGTCACCCTTCCTGCTTCCGCTTCCTCGCTGCCTGCTAGTTGCTCCTCTAGGTGCAGCCAACCGACTTCTGATTCTTCCCCAGTGCCTAAGGGACAGCTCCACTCATTGCCTGCAGCCAGTCCCCTCCAGGAGGTTCCCTTCCCCTGTTCCCCATTCTCCTTTCTCTTGTTGCTGTTTGTTTCTCTAATCTCAAGTCTGGACCCCTTCTGGGATGCTCGGGGGCCACTATCTGCAGCTGCCCTCTGCAGTTCACCTCCCACTGAAACTTGCCTTCTCTTCTTGAAATTGTGTCTCTGGAAATGGTTCCACTACCCATGCCACTATCCAGCTCAATTTGGATAATGTTCTCATCTCCAACTTCGGATCTACTCCTGAGCCCAGCCCCCATCTCTGTTGGAGTCACTGTGAAGGCTTGATGTGTCTCTGATTCCAGACTTCTCTTTCTGTGGTTAGTTATCACCACTCAACCTAGGGACCTTTCTAAAAGTAAATCATGTAATAATGTCACCTACCCATTCTATCCAAGTCTTAAAAGGCTGCACTGAGCTCATGTTAAAATATAAAACCCGGATCCCAATTGGTTCTGTCTTCTTCTCTGTCAGCCTGTGTCTTAAATCACAATTCCCTAAACTGAAGTTGGTATGATGGGGCACAGCTGTAGTCCCAGCCCTTCGGAGGCTGAGGCAGAAGGATTGCCATAGTTCCAGGATAGCCTGTTCTACATAGGAAATTTCAGGAGTTGTTAGAAACGTAAGTAAAACCATTTTGTGTGACTTGGAATAATGTATTGTTTCCAAGATATGCTAAGATTATCTACAAGGCAGCTCCAATGCGAACCAAGCCTAAAGCCTGCTCTGGTATGTTAACTAACCGGTGTTAAGCTGTGAGCCCAGATAGCACAAAGCTAGTGTTCAGTGGAACCATGCAAAAACGGCAGCTTCGGAGGCTGCCCTGTGATCACCCTGCCTCGCTCCTGAGACATGGCATCTCCAGCTTCTGTGCAGATTGTCATTGGAAAGGGGGCTTTGAGACTGGCCACCCTGCGACTCTAGCGCCAGCATCACTGCTGAGTTCACACGTGGCTACCTGTCAGTGCTGGCTGCCGGCTGATGTTCTCTAGAGCCTTCTGGAACTTCTATTGGTGCCATCCTTCCAGCCTGCCACAGCTGAAGGACCTCCCTGGTGGACATGGGTCCACTTTGCTCCACAGGTGCCCTCACTGGAGAGGATTCACCAGTCCCCACTTGATAGGATGTCTTTTTACATAAGGCTACTGTAATCCTTATAATAGCATGATATCGTAAGGACAGGAGACCACCATAATCTATATAATAGCATGGGACTATTTGGAATGCTCGTGTGAATAAACGGAGCATATTGAAAGGCTATTCTGTGAACATCCTAATTGCCGAGCACCTTATAGCCCACGGACTCTGCTCCTTCACACCTGTGATATGGTGTGAGACTTTGTCTAAAACAGCAACCTAAAGAAACTAAACCACAAACCGAAAAACCTGCTATGGCCACCCTCTCGCTGTGAGATCTCCTCGATCTATAGCTTGGTATGATGTATAGAATGTCACCTTCCCATCTGCTGGACCACAATGCCTGCAAAGAACAGGCCTGACTCTTACACCCTCCACTCAGTGCTAATCAAAGCAACACTCAATGTGCGTGCTGAAACTTTAAATTTAAATTAGAAGTTGCTTGCAAGAAGATATTTCAAAATTGCCATGTGATTAAGCATGCATTGTCTTCTCTTCTATCCTTCCTTTATTAAATGATATAATTTTGACTTTTTTTTTTGATGGTAGGAAGAAATTAAACTTTAGCTTATTTCCAAGTCTGCTTCCTACTGACAAACTTAAATGACAACCTTCAGTGATCATCCTCAAGCTCCTTTAGATAATTCAAGTTCATACTCATAACTTGTTTGGAAATTTTCCTTTACTATTCAGAACAAGAAGTTGCAACTTAGCTTCTTTTTTATCAAAAAAAGAAAAACAAATAAAAGGATAACATTTCACGTGAAAAAAAAAATCCGTGTTAAGATTTTCTTCCAAGAGAGCTAGTATTTAAAGTCTTTACCCTTGCTTGGTAACACTATTCTAGATTCATTTTATGAACAACGAACGGAATTTGGTCCTTCCTGCTCATTTAGTTACTCCTCCTTGCTCTGATCCCCACAGGACAGGGACCTGGTGATCCCACAACGCCTGGTCTCCTGCAGCAAGCCTTCCCCAAAATGGGCTCTTGATGAATATTTGCTTGTGAATGTTGGGATATTTTGTTTCTGTTCTCATTATGTCTGATGAATCTTTTCTTTTCACACACAGTAAAGATGAAATTGTTTGCCGAAATTGAGAGAGAATGTCCTATAGGGTCATGGAGTTGTACAGGGCCAAATTGTTATCATGAAATAACTCCTTATGTCTAAAGCTGACTATTAAACACAGCTTGTTGAAAGTTTTGAATTTTGAAATTATCTTTTGGTCAGCCATAGCCATTGTACTAAGTGAATCTGGTATGAGTTTAGTGCCAATTAAAGTTGGCGCATGTGTCTATGGGAAACAAGGCACAACAAAGTGGAATTCTATTTCTAAGACAGGAAGCAAAGACAGATTTTTTCAAGAATTACTCCACCTATAACGATATGAACACTGGGTTCAGAAGAAGCTCCCATTAACCCAAATAAGTGGTTCAACAATAAACTTTCCCAGTATTATAAAGTAAGCTTTCTTTTTACAGTTTTTTTCATTAGTGACCATTCCTCAGGAAGTCCCACCACATCAAGGGATGCCCACAATAGACTCAATATTCTCCACTTAATAGCATTTAAGCAAACCATTGTCTTCACAGTCATGGTTGTTAAAAGAGAAGAGAGTCTTTTCAAAGTGTGTGCAGCTGGTTAGAAGAGAATAGGACAAGCCCCAAGTTACACAAAAAAGTGACATTTTTGTTTCCTGATTCACCACAAGCCAGAAGATTCTGCAAGTCTTAAGTGTTCTCTTGTGTGGGGTCTTAGACTCCAAGTCCTGATCCAGACACAGGTATTGCTAAATCAGAATGAGGTATCCTCATAAGATGGAAACACCCAGAACGGTCAAAATGTCTTCTGTCTTCCTGGGAAACGCCACTCTCTTTTGTAACGAGCCAGAATGACCTCCCCACTGTGTTAAGTCAATGAAGACAGGCAAGGATTTGCCAATTTTTCAAATGCAGGAAAAATAAAAACAAAAACAAGTTAGACAGCTGTTTATAGAAGCGAATCCAGTAAAAAGGGTCTCTGCCAATGATAAACATTTGTTTTGCTCTGTGTGTTTAGAACAAGCAAAGAACACATTGAAAGTTGGCCAAATGTGATAACTATCAGTTTCTGGAGAACCCAAAAGCCCTGTGATGAGAATGTTTTTGAAGACATCTTTATTTTATTTCTGAATGGATTGGTGGTAGACAGACAGAGAGGGACAAATAAGGCAAGGGTAAACTAAACTAGCATAAAAACAACTAGCATCAAAACTAGCATAAAAGGCAGGGTATCTACTATCAACTTGTGTGACGCTGCTTTAGTTTTAAAAGTCTGTGGTCTAAATTCTATGTAATCCCAGGGGCCAAGTCTTCTCCTAAACATAGCGATGAAACCTCTAACATTTGAACTTTTGGACGCATATCCTGGACTTACATGCACAAACTAGGTTATTTTATACATAATGATTCTCTCATGGATCCAGGGTCTTATCCCTCAACATCGGGAGTCTTGTTATTTCTAATTCCTCTGCTGTCACTTTCTTGGGGATGTCACTTACATATTTCACTCATATCTTCATCTGGCCTATTTTCTGGCTTCAAATCTCCGAGGACTTTGCCACTTAATTCTGTGGTACATATTTAGATTGTGGTGAACTCATGACAAAAGAATCTGTGGCCCTCGCATGGTGGGGCAAAAATGACTGTGGGATTCTTGTGAAACAGGAGATGCAGGTTAGTGGTGATATCACAGGAGAGTCTAAGAAAAATGGAGGTCAGTCGTGAGAATAAACACCAGATTCCAGGATCCAGGATAAGAGAAAACTACCAGATGCCATTGTTGAAAAGTGTCCCAATCCATATGACTTTGGCTGTGACATTTGATGACGGTCCCACTAGGGCAAGGATCAAGCATCTGGAGAAATAGCCCGACAGCAGTGCACCCACAACTTCAGCAGAATGGCCAGGAGACACCGATGCTGTGGCCAGACCAGAGCTGGCTTGGTCTGATGGTTAAATATTGAAATTAGGAGAGGGACGGGAGGACTCCAGCCATATCTGGATGGGGGCTGTGCTCCTTGAGAGGAACAGCTGAAATGGCCATTGGCCAAAGATTCAAAGAAGAATTATAGTCACAACTGAAAAATGGGAGTACAAATCAAAAAGCGGAATACAAGTCTGTCTCCAGACCAGAACCGGAAGACGGGAGAATTGCAACTCAGGGAACAAGAGAGTAGCTGGAGTGCGGTAAACCCCACTGGGAAGGAGGAAATTTCGCCTCAGGGTAGAGTTCTAAGTTTTATTTCTTTTGTTCCAGTTAATGGGCAGGGCTATGATTACAGGAGCATCTGAACCCGGGCTGTGTGACTCAGAAGCAGGCAGGTAACAACACAGAGGAGGCAGGAGGACGTGTGGCCTAGACTCCGCTCACTCCTCTCATCCGCAAGCCTTACATGCCTGGCGCCTTCTAATGACTGTTCAAGACTCAGACCCAGTATTCTGTTTTACAGAAGTTTTCTTTAAAATCTCACATGCAGTGGACAGCTGGGCTGCGAGAGCTGCCTTCGCTAACACTCTTCCTTCAAGGCCAGTAGTATCATTTCCATCTGCCCTTAAAATGTTATTCAATTTCTCATGGTTGGTTGCTAACCTTTTAAAAGGCCTATACTCTAAAACTGGATACCCCTTTAAATGACAGATGACTGTTTATCAAATTGCTATGAATGGTGTTTGAAGTGTAAATGGGGCTCTCTAGTTCACATGGTTTCAGATGGAGACAGAAGAAAATCCGTCTCTCATCAGCACTGACACTAAGGGAACCTCAGCGGCTCAAGAGGTGAGAAGTCCCTGGGGGATCCAACTCTAGGTACAAAGATGCACAAAGCTGTCACTAAACGCTGGGCTTCTCTCTGAATTTCTTGTCTTCTGCCATCAGCTTCTCTCGGAGCGAAGCTTGCCAGAATCACCAGGTTACAGGCATGTTTATTTCTGTAGCTCTACAAACTCTTTGCCTCACCATTCTAACAGAAAGGCAGGAACACGGGGCTGGTGAGATACCTCGGAGGATAAGATACTTAATCCAAGCCTGAAGTCCTGAGTTTGATCCCCAGGACCCATAGTGGACAGAGAACTCACCCCTGAAACTCGTCACTGGCCTCCACACACACGCTGTGGTGTGTGTGTGTTCATACTCCGTCTGTCTCCCCTGCTCCTGCCATACTTAGCACTTGACTTCGCAGACTCGCTCGTTCAGGGGTAACGCTGTGCTGATTCACTGAGCTGATGGTACAGACTGTCTCCTGGGTCCTTCTTCATTGGGTTCTGGGTGTGGAAGCCATTTCCCCAGAACCATGTGGATCTTAAAGTTGCAATAGCTGGGGAGGCTGAAAAGGAGACCCAACACCAAAGAAAGTGTTGACCGGCGTCCTAAGGAGCGAAGAGTGAACGCCAGCCAAGGAAAATCGCTTATTAGGACAGTGTAGCACAGCAGCGTGTCAACACAAACCCAACCCAAACCCTCTACCCGAGAAACACATGAGCAGCAGAACCAAGTTAGATAAAAATGCTTGTAGTAGTTTGCTAAGACAGCCATTACAAAGCACCACCAACCCGGGCTTTAAATAACAGAAAGCCTTGTCTCCCAGTGCTGGAGACTAAAAGTCTGAGATTAAGGTGCTGGCAGGGTTCGCCCTTCTGAGGGCTGTGTGGGTGGATCTGTTCCAGGCCTCTCCCTGGCTTCTGTGGTTTTCTGACAGTGTTGGCTCTCCTTAGTTTGAGAATACATTGCTTCAATCTTTGCTTTCTTGTTCACAGTGCATTCCTCCTGTACAGACATCTGGTTCTTCATCTAATTCCCAACCCCTGCTTTTTTTTTTTTTTTCAAAATAAAGTTAAGTTGGGACCCACTCTAATGGCCTCATTTTAACCTGGTGAGCCACAAAGAACCTACTTACAAATAAAGTCACATTTACAGGTACGGAGGCAACTTCAAGATCTTTTGAAGGAATGCAAACCAAACCACAGTAGCCTCTGTGTTAGGTGTTACCTCTGGCATCCTAGACTCCGCAAGTGTCCCCTGCAGCTATCCCTGCTCCTCAGTGTCACTGCCGTACGCCAATTCTTGGACATCTGTGTGGCAAGAGTGAGTGTCTGGCTCCCTGCTTTTCTCTCCTCCCCAAATTCTCAGAGTAGGGATCGTCTTCCACAAAGTCTCCAGTTCCTGGGAAGCCAAATGTGAAGACAGTGCACTGCAGGTAGCCACCTTCAAGTCACCATGCACATTTTTTCCCTGGTTTCTATTAGGAGAGGGCTGTGCCATATTTTGAAAAAGCCAGGAATATCGATTCTGATGAAGACTGAATAAGAAGAAGTGTTAGAGATGGCAGGCTGACAAAGCCATAGACGGACTTCTCCTGTTGCGCATTTTGTCCTCACACTAACCACACCTGTCTCCTTTGCACATAGAAGAAGAGAAACAGCGTTCGGTGATTCTCGTATGCAGATTCTGTGCATGACAGAGCACAGAATGGCCCTCAGACAAACCACAGCCATGAGTTAGGGCTTCTGCTGGCAGTGATCATGGGAGACCAGCAGAGGCTGAGCTAGTCAGGTGTCTTCACATTGCATGAAACAACCGTCATTAGCTCCTGTCCAATAATGATCCAACGTAGACTGACATGTCTTTGAAATAAGCTTCCCTGGTGACAGGTTTAGTTTGTATATTTTAACAGGGTTTTGTTATTGTTTGTATAAGAGACAGCTTATCTCTATATGCTCACCCCTGCTAAGGATTGCATCTCTCTGGAGACTAGTATATATCTAACTTACTATAGTGTTCTCATGGCGCTAAACACTCGCAGCTAAATGTCAGATGAATTTGTGGGTGGGGGATATAAACACTGTTTTGATTGTTGGAAAATCAGAGTCAGGGGAATTTACCCTTAGTTTTAAAAGGCTGGGTGGTAACAGAAGGAATATGTTACCTAAGGGTCATTTGAGGGGTTATATGAAAACCCAATACAGTAGAAGCTTTTTAAAAATATAGACATATATCAGAGAAATCTAAACAGAATCACTAAATAACAGGGGAGACAGGCTCAACTAGACGCCTCTTACCGTCAAATGAAACCTCCAGTGCCGAGAATAGGTTCCAGCTAACCGAGTTGTTGGCCAAAGGGGCCCAATGGAAAACCCCAAATAACCCAGGCCATCACCAAGGTTATTGGTTGCTCTTCACAGATGGTAAGGCCGTGTTGCTGAAAATAACACATAACTCACAGAACACAGAGAAATTGAACTGGTGCTTACCTAGAGCCTTCATCTCCACTGACTAGAGTTCCTGGTACAGGAAGGTACTCTGTAGACTACCAGAGGGGAAGGATAAAGACCAACCAGCTACAAACCCTGTGATCTATAATGGTGACCTGCCTGCGAGATACGCTGGCGCAGTAGTTACAAAGGTGTGGAACCACTGTCTGATTAGAAATAAGACCCACTCCATGAGATGGAACCCATGTACAACATTTCCCAGGTGTCTAAGAACCTGACACGAGATAGGTGATGGTCCTGGGGGAAAATCAAACACTACTGCTCTGCTAAAGGAACGTAGTAATAAAATATCTCCGGATTGCATTCTACTATTCTCATCCAGCAGCGTCTTGCTCAGCCATCATCAGAGAAGCTTCCTCCTGCAGTAGACAGGAATAAAAATAGACACTCAAAACTGGACAATGTGTAGAGAGTGGGAGACCATGGAGCACTCTGTCCTAAATGGGACGTTTCTATCAAATCCCTCGCTCAGGGGTCGGGGACCTGTCGAAGGGGAGGCAGAACGCGAAAGGGGATGGAGGACACCAAGGAAACCACGTCTTTCAGACACATCAGGACAGACACACGTTAACACACAGACTGCGGCAGCACGCACAGGTCTAAGCCAGATGGGATCCCAGTGCTGAGAGGGGAAGTAGACAGAAGCCCCACCCCTAACTCAGAAGCTAGCTCCAATTGGTTATCTCCACAAAAGAAAAATTAGTTTTCTTCAATGAAGTCTCACTGGGTACACAAATCACACTTAAGAGCAGGCCCCAGGCTCACTCTGGTATTTTTTTTTCAAGACAGGGTTTTTCTGTTATAACTCTGGCTGTCCTGGAACTCACTCTGTCTGGGTCTTTTTTTTTTTTTTTTAAACCTTATAATGGTTTCTTATTCTGTTTTTATGAGTTTTCTGTGTATGCAAATGTGTGTGTCTGGGTCTGTATGTTTCTCATATTTTTTTCTTTGGCTCTTTTTTTCTGTTTGTTTTTATCTTATTTTATTTTATTATTATTTTTATTACTTTAGATGCCTGTTTGTATTCTAATGAGAGAGAAAGAGAGGGAAAGAATGGGTGTAGATTTGGGTTGGTGTGGAAGTGGGGGGGGGTCTGGATTGGGTCTGGATTCTGTAATCAGAATGTATTAAATGAAAAAAATCTATTTAAAAAAACATGAAAAAAAAAGGCTTCTCATGAGGAAACTTTTCTCAGAGTAGTTCTGCTGTGTCTTCTTTTTATCACAGCATGGGTACAATAAAACAGCGAAATCAACAGAGATGGTAGGAGATATTTGTTCTTCCCAAGCTGCACACTGGCTTGGCCTGTGTGTTTATGTCAGCCGAGGCTTCTAACATGGAGGCAGGAGGCTACTTCTGTTCCCTTTGCTACTGGAAACTCTCGATGCCACCAGAGAGACCCTTGCCAACTATGCCTTCCTTGGTTTTGTTATCTCTCTTTCAGATTGCTCCCTATTAGTATGCATTTTTACCAGCTTTTACTCTGGAAATGAAATACGTAATAACAGGGAAAATTTTCAAATCTAAATTGAGAACAGAATATAAAATATTTTAGTCTTGCTTTTCTTCAGCTCTGACAAACACGTTTATTCGGCGACCATCAACACATCAAGAGGATGACTATGCCCATCGTTCCTTAACCATATTCCAGTGTCCCCGTGGCCCCGCCCTTTCCACCTCCAGCGGCAGTGTGCGGCACACCTCTCATAGCCAAGGATTTTATCAAAATACGGTTGTGCCTGTTCAGATGGCCTAGCATAATTCGTTTTATTTTCTGTTTTGTGGACATTTTCTCCTTTACTTATTTTTTCTATTCTTGTGCAATACATCCTGACCCCCATCATCCCCTCCCTCCACTCCTTCCAGCTCTCCCCTCCCCCCTTCTCCCCCAGACTCCAACCCCTACTTCCCCTCAGAAAAGAGCGGTCCTCCCAGGGTTACCACTCAAACATAACATAACAAAATGAATAAGGCCAGGCAAGACTGGATGAGGCAACCCAGAAGGAGGAAAAGGGTCCCAAGGGCAGGGCAGGTAAAAGGGTCAGAGAGCCCGCACTCTAACTTGTAGGACTTCTGCAAGAACACCAAGCCAGACAACCATAAGACATCTTCAGGGGACCATTCAGGCTCTGTGTCTGCTGCTTCAGTCTCTGTGAGCTCCTGGTCAGTTGACTCCTTGGTACTTGTTCTTCTAGAGTCATTGACGACTCTTGTCCCCTCAATCCCCCTTCCCCCTCTTCTGCAGTGTTCTCCAGGCTCCGCACAGTGTTTGGTCCTGGGCCTCTGTATCTGCTCGCATCAGCTGTCAGAACAACCTCTCTGATAAAGACTGGGCTAGGCATGGATCTCAGAGCGTAGCAGGATGTTAGGAATTCTCTCTGGGTTCTCCAGTCTCTGGTTCCTGGGCAGCCTTGCAGTGTCAGGCATGGTCTTCCTCCCTTGGTGTGTGGTTTTGCCCTTCCATTGTCCCAGCAAATCCTGCAAGTAGGATAGGTTATAGGTGGAAGGTTTTGTGGCTGGGATGGTGCCCCAGTCCGACCACTGGAAGCCTTGATTTGTTACAGGAGATGGCCTATTCGGGCTCCCTATCCCCCCTTACTAGGGATCCTCACTAGGGTCCCTGTTATAGATTCTAGGGAGTTTCTACTGCACTAGGTCTCCAGATTGCCCCTAGGTGCCCCCCAATTCTAGTTGTCTCTTTCTATAGTCTCTCCCTCCATCCCTCTCCCCCAACCTGGTCCCTCCTGTTCCCATTCCTATCCTCTCCTGCCCACCTGCAATGTCTGTTCTATTTCCCCTTCCCAGGAGATCCATTTGGCCCCACTGGAACCCTCCTGTTGCACAGTCTGAGTTTGTGTCTTACAGCACTTTTGTCCTTTGCTTAACGGTTAGTATCCACATGTAAGTGAGCGCATGCCATGTTTGTCTTTCTGTGCTTGGGATAATTTTTTTTCTAGTTCCATCCATTTGCCTGCAAAAATTGTGATACCATTTTTTTTTTAAATAACTGAGTAATACCCCATTGTGTAAATATACCACATTTTCTTCATCTGTTTTTCAGTTGAGGGGCATCTAGGGTGTTTCCAAATTCTGCTACTATGAATAACGCCTCTATGAACATAGTCGAGCAAGTGTCCTTGCGGTAGGATGAAGCATCTCTGGGTATATGCCCAGGAGTGGTATAGCTAGGTCCTGAGGTAGGTAAATACTCAATTTCCTGAGGAATTGCCATTTTGATTTCCATAGTGCTGAACAAGTTTGCACTCTCACCAGCAATGAAGGAGTGTTCCTACCTACTTCTGTCCTAGATCATAACGTTCTTTTTTAAAAAATTATTATTGGTTTTTGGAACTTTGTGTAAAATGCTTTGACCGTATTCACCCCTCCCCCAACTCCTCCCAGATTCATTTCTTCTTCTCTGCCCACCCAACTCTGTGTCCCATTCTTGCTGCTCTTGTTAAGCACCTATCACGTCTAATTTGTGCTACCCATATGTTCTTGGATATGTGTTCTTCCACTGGAGCGTGGCTGAGTCCGAGGTGCTATACTCTTAAAGAAACCTGACTCTCCTTCCCAGGGTTAACTAAGGCTCAACCCGTGCTCCAAGCCAGGTCTGGCTAGCTGTCCACAATAAGACTGTAGCTCTTCTCCATGTTGGATTCAGGTTGGCTTGAGTTTGCACAGGTCTTATGCATATGTCACAACCGCAGTGAGTTGTATGTGTAGCAGCTTCCGAGTTGTGTCTGAAGGACGGTGCCCTTGTCACCCGCCACCTCTGGCCCTCACATGGAAGAGGGGTGGTAAGAGCTTACGGGGAACACTTTTTTTTTAATGAAGGGTGTTTTGAATCTCTTGTGAAGTAGCCTGTGGGGATTCTCTTGTTCTAAAACTTTCTATGTTCTGCTCTTTCTCTAGCAGCCATTAATTGAGTGTCCCGGCAGGATCCCCACTCATTTATAGTAATAAAAACATGATATTCTTATTAAGTCTCCTAATGGCTCAGATGTGTTTACTGGCAAGAAGGGTAACATAAAATGTGAAATAAAAAAGTGATTGGGAGGGGTTGGCCCTTGACAAATTGGGGGAATATGTGCTGTGCTTAAAGGCATTCAGCTCATGGAAGATCATGACACTAGCCAGTTAACACATGCCTGCGAGCATTTCGTTTATGCACTTTAGCTTTCTTTCCTAACATTTTGGATGATGACAGTAAATCATTATATATTTTCATTCATTTGAAACACAAACTCAAATACACAAGGTCTGTGTCTTACTCACGACAAAGCTAAAAATAAAGACTTAAAGTATTTTCTGATAAAAGTCTGCTGACTAAGGTAAAATTTGTAATGACTGAAAACTAATTTTCACTGTCAGACTGACCCAGGAGGGCCATATGGCATACTGAATTCCTAAGAATCTTCCTCTTTTTATTTACTTGTTATGACTTATTCAAGTGAGGGCTGTTGTGAGCAAATTTTTGTCTTGTGTGTGTATTTACTGGAACCATGAAACACAGTATTATCTATAGTATTGACTCCGAGATCAACCCAACACTCCTAAAATTGCTATCTCCAAAATCGGCCCAGATTCAGAGGAAACACCTCATGGAACTCATCTCCAAAGAATAATAGGAAAAAGCTGACATTTAAAAAAAAAAATCTTACAAATATAACTTCGCAGAAGCACAGAACAGGAGGAGAAAAATCAAGACTGAGCAATCGCCAGTGAATCAGGGTGCGTCCTGAAGCCTGGAATCTGGAAATTATTAATTCCTGTTTTTCTCTCACCTCCCCAGATTCGGCGCATGCACTGACGTCTGGATCACAGTCCCCGCAGGACGCCTTCACACCACGGCATCTGACTCTCCAGGAAGTCCATCACTTGCTTTCCTGCAGCCTTTCACCTATTTGTCTGAAGTGTGTTCTGGCATCCAAAGATGTGTCTGAATTACTTTGTGATTTTAGGAGTTCTACTTTCTCTTTACTCATAAAAGCTACAACCTGGTGCAGGGTTGCCAGGGACCTGTTCCCCGAGTGTACACTTCGTGGAAGGGTCGTGCAAGTCCCCGCCCAGAGCTCAGGCATTTTTTTTTTTTTTTTTTTTTTTGTCATATGATCTGCAGTCAAAACCACAAGCCCTCTGGTGATCAGTGAAATCTTTGTCCTCTCTGATGACCGAAGTAGATCTCTGTTCTTTTGTGAAAAGAACACAAAACAAACTAATGTACAAAGGAAAACCCATATAGTTTTTAGAGCAAGAGTTTTCAAGTTTGAAAAAAAAAATGCTTTGAATTTATTATAGCATAGTAAATATCAAACCCAGATGCCTTATTATATTAAAACATCTTTTAAAAACTACCTTTTAAAAAGGATATGACACTGTTAAAACATGTATTTCCAAAATACACTCTTTTATTAACTAGAACAAACACCACGTGTTTGTGAAATGAATAAGATGAAACCACCATCAGCAATCTTCCCCTCCAGACAGAGACGATTTCTCAAAAAGCCATATCCTGGTTATATTGTTTTCAGATCACGTGGAAGACCACGGCCACAATGACTAAAGTTTTCCAAAGAAAGCCATAAATATTTGCAGAAATAAGTTTCCACTTCAATTCCAGGCTCTTCGATGTTACTAATAGCTCAGTATCTGTCTGTCCTGGTTTCTTTCTGTTGCTGTGATAAAACACAGAACAAAACCAACTTGAGGAGAGGGTTTGTCTGACTTACAGATCCGAAGCCATCATTGAGAGAAGCCAGGCAGGCACTCAAGCCAGGAACCTGGAGGGGGAGCTGATGCGAGACCCTGGAGGAGCACAGCTTTACTGACTTTCTTCTCATTGACCACCCAGTCTGCTTTCTTATACAACCCAGGACCACCTGCCCAAGAGTGGTACTGGCCACCGTGGGCTGGGCTCTCACACGTCAATCATCAGTCAAGAAAATGCCCCATAGGTCAATCTGAGGGAGGCTGTTCCTCAGTGGAGGCTCCCACTTCCCAGGTGACTCCTCTAGTTTATGTCAAATTGACAAAAACTAACCAGCACAAAATTTCTTTTATTCTCAAATAGTGCCTTGCATTAAAACAAAAACAAAACAAAACAAAGCAAACACAGCACTTAGAAAGGGACTCCGCACCAATTTATTGAAAGTAACTGGGTCCTTTGATTTCACCTTGACTCTTATGTGCAGTTTGGATATTTAGTTAGCATTCTGATTTGGTAAATTATGAAGTATTTTTCTATTCATTTGAGAGGACATTTCTAACAGGCCAATGTTCTCATAAGGAGAATAAAGCAATGGTACTACCTAACATCCTTTGTATGGACTATAAATAGTGGAGAGACACAGATATTTGTGGGAGCTGCTTGTTTTCTTACGTGAATATTAAGTTGTACCCTAGATTTGGGAGGCTAGGGCGAGAACCCCTAACCAGATGTAACTACATTTATTCCAAAAGAAAACCTTTTACAATCTGATGTGCTTAAGAAAGCCCGGAAATGACACTGTTAACACGGAGGTTAAGCTGGGTATCGTGGCAACAGACCCATGGTGCCAGCGCTCAGGAAGCAGAGGCAGGAGCAACACCGCAGTCCGGCCTGGCTGGGATGGCGCGGTGAGACCCAGTGTCAACCAGTCAACCAACCAAATCCATCGCTAAATAATGAAATTTAATAACAAATAAAATTTTATTCTATTTTTGGTGATATGATTGAGAACTTTTGTTCAAGTACTGATTTTTCAGCCATCTAGATAAAAATTATTATAGTAAAGCCTCAGTTTAGGTTTCCCCTAGCAACCAGTGTTTACATAGCTCCTCACTGGCCAGTTTGAACCTCACACACATAATTTAAGTGACACATTTGAGGTGATGAGAATGACAGATGGAAAGAGGATTCCAAGAGTTATTTTCTGACTCTTGAACCCGTAAGTTAGCCTTTAGAAGAAGATTCTAATGACCCATAAGCTACTGATACAAAATATTAATATACGAAGTACAAATTTACAAAGTAATACTTGTCACTGTTTTAAAACAGTGTTATTTTAGAATTGTCTGTGTATGTGCTACAGCAGGTCAAAACTCACATCTGAATTGATTTAACAGCCACCAATGCAAGGGGACACGGTTCGTAAAGGGGTCCTGAGCCGCGCAGTCCTGAGACGGAGAGCTGTCTTTTGCACTCTATGCAGTTACTGAGGTGTCTGCAGTAAGTGGCGGATGTTCTCAGAGCTTCTTAGGGTTGGTTTTTGTTTGTTTGTTTGTTTGAGACAAGGTTTTTGCTATTGTAGCCCAGGCTGGCTTGGAATTCCACCTCCTGAAATGCTGTAGTTAGGTATACGGCTCGCTGCCCAGCTATCATGTAGGAGTTCTGAATAGAGTCACTCTTTCGACTGTGCAATGGACGTGGCCATGAACGGGACAGTGAGGTGTGTACATGCCCTCAACTGGCCTCACCACTGTCCTTTGCTTCCCATTCACATATAACATTCCTGATGTCCTATTAGAACAGAATCCCGACGGGTCTGTAACGCACAGGGATGTGGTAAGATCCCAAGCATAATGCCAAGCCTGTTATTTTTCTGAGCGACAGCACTGACAGCCTGGAGAGGATGTGCTTTGCATCAGAGCCAAGACTTCCAATAAGACAGACAGCAATGGCACCCCAGGAAGATGACATCACCCCAGCCCTTGTCACATCCTGCCTCACTGTACCACTTCCTTGGATTAGCCTGAATGTGATGACACTGGGGGAAGGGGAAAGAGGAAAGTTCTAGACTCCCTTTCCTTTTCAGTCCCTCCTGCATCTTCAGTTGGCCAAGGGCAGAGTGTTGGTGGAGTTTGTGCACATGTAAACATGAGATAAGAACATGTTGAGTTGGTTTTGTGCAGCAGTTTCATTGCTCTGTTGAGAATGAACACCGCACGTGCATCCGTGATGAGATATAAGCTGCATAATCTTTGCAATTCTACATCACTAAGTGAGTTACATGTTATGCTTGCATTTGATATTGGAGTTGGGTATGGTGGTGTATGCACTCGGGAGGCAGAGGCAGGCTGATCTCTGAGTTCGAGGACAGCCTGGTCTACAGAGTGAGTTCCAGGACAGCCCAAGCTACACAGAGAAACCCTGTCTTAAACAAACAAACAAAAACAAATAAAACTGATATTAAACATCATAAATATACTTAGCAAATTCACACAAATCTCCTATAACTAATTTAAATTTTTTTTTCAAATGAAGTAAAGTAACAAGCTACTAAACCCCAGACAAGTGAACAAAACCAACCAAACAGCTGCACACCATCCCCAACCATGAAAACCCAAGAGAGACCATGAAAGAAAAGAATAAAGAAGTTTTTGATCACTTTTCTGGCTTTTGAATATGAGCCCAGCGTTTTCTTTTGTTTTCTTTTTGGCGACAGAAGGTTGAACGGTGCCTCCCAAAATGATTTATCTCTGTGCTAATCCTCAAATTTTATAATTATTAACTTATATGGCAAAGACTGTGATTTAGTCAAGGATCCTGAGAGATGCCTATTCTGGATTATAGAGATAAACCCTAATTATTATCGTATTTATCTTTATGAGTCAGACAGCAAAGTAGAAAACAGAAGAGGAAGAGGCAGTGTGACCTTGGAGCTGAGACTGGAATGAGGTGGCCACAAGCTAAGCAGTGCCTGGGGCCACCAGCAGCTGGAGGGGACGCAGCACAGGATTTCCTTTCCAGCCTCCGCAAGGGTCAGAGCCCTTCGGACACTTCGTATCACACACCCCTTGTCTCTAGACCTGGGAGAGGATAAGTGTCTGTTGCTGTAAGCCGTTCACTTTTTTATAGCAACGTGGAGAATTGCATCCTGGCTTTGCCTCAGTGCCCTTTTCAAAGAGAGGGGAGGAGAGAAAGAGAGAGAGAAGAGGAGGAGGAGGAGGAAGGAGGAGGAGAAAGAAGAGGAAGAGGAAGAAGAGGAAAAAGGAGGAGAAGGAGAAGGAAGGAAGGAAGAAAGGAAGGAAGGAAGGGAAGGAGGAAAGGATGGATGGAGGGAGGGAGGGAGGGAGGGAGGGAGGAGGAAGCAGAAGCATGTGGAATACACTTTAGAATGGTTTGTAGGATACTGGCCTGGTTGGCTTGTGGTCTCCCCTTCCCTGGGTGAGGTAACTGCACATAATTCCTTACCAGAACAATGGTGTTCTCTGATCATCTCACACATAGCGCCCCCTCTCCCCGCCGCCTTCTCAAGCTTTGGGCTCTGCGTGCCTTGGGAAGGAAGAGCACATGGCAATGCCACTTATGACATCTGTACTGCCATCATCAATGCTAAGCTTCGGAGAGAAAGCTCAGAGCCCGATAGACTTCCACCATTTGGTCAAATCCTTGAAATACTGATCAGGTTTATTTGTTTGTTTTTAGAGCAATTTTACTTTCCATTTAGCATTTAGAAAACATCAGTATCATTGACAGCAAGTAGACAAACCCTTAGTATCACATCTAAGCAAATGTATTTTATTTTCACAAAGGGATTGTTGGAGGCTTACACATGATACAGAATCAAGAACTCTAATAGTCTTACTGTTAAGACTCGGATGGTACATGCAACAGGGGCTGCTACCATGTGAGTAGCTACTTGGAGAGCATCAGTAAGCACAGTGTACGAGTCTTATTTAAGCTGTTCTAGGTAGAGGCTTAGCAGAAGCTGGGACAAAGAAAGCACGTGGTGGCTATGCTTTCTGAAAGATGCTGTATTTGATAGAATGTGAAAAGACATTTCAACTCAATCCCTTAGAGCCTTAAAATCAAGATTACCTAAAATGTGAGAAATTGCAGGTGCTTCGGTCAAGGAAATGTGTAATCTAGTGCTGCGTCACGCTAGTGAGGTATGATCTAAGAGATAAGCGCTAACCTGGAGAGTTGTTTATTCCGATGGTGTAAAGATATGGCAGCATGGTCTGGGGAGAAACATGGAAATACAACGGAAGAGATGGACTTGTTTGGGAGGTTATTAAGCAGTCGAATCAACAGGATTCAATGACTGGTGAGACGTGAGTGTAGAGAAGGGAGCTAGGAGTGAAGACCCCCAAAGTGCCCTGAGCCCAAAGAGCTTTGTGAGCAGGGTGCGTGAGAGTGGGGTGTGAGAGTGGGGCGTGAGAGTGGGGTGTGAGAGTGGGGCGTGAGAGTGGGGTGTGAGAGTGGGGCGTGAGAGGGGTGTGTGAGAGTGGGGCGTGAGAGTGGGGCGTGAGAGTGGGGTGTGAGAGTGGGGCGTGAGAGTGGGGTGTGTGAGAGTGGGGCGTGAGAGTGGGGCGTGAGAGTGGGGCGTGAGAGTGGGGCGTGAGAGTGGGGCGTGTGAGAGTGGGGCGTGTGAGTGGGGCGTGAGAGTGGGGCGTGAGAGTGGGGCGTGAGAGTGGGGCGTGAGAGTGGGGCGTGAGAGTGGGGTGTGTGAGAGTGGGGTGTATGAGAGTGGGGCGTGAGAGTGGGGCGTGAGAGTGGGGCGTGAGAGTGGGGCGTGAGAGTGGGGCGTGAGAGTGGGGCGTGAGAGTGGGGCGTGAGAGTGGGGTGTGTGAGAGTGGGGCGTGAGAGTGGGGCGTGACAGTGGGGCGTGTGAGAGTGGGGCGTGAGAGTGGGGCGTGTGAGAGTGGGGCGTGACAGTGGGGCGTGACAGTGGGGCGTGAGAGTGGAGCGTGACAGTGGGGTGTGACAGTGGGGTGTGACAGTGGGGCGTGAGAGTGGGGAGTGAGAGTGGGGTGTGAGAGTGGGGTGTGACAGTAGGGTGTGAGAGTGGGGCGTGAGAGTGGGGTGTGTGAGAGTGGGGTGTGAGAGTGTGGTATGAGAGTGGGGTGCGTGAGAGTGGGGCATGAGAGTGGGGCGTGAGAGTGGGGCGTGAGAGTGGGGTGTGAGAGTGGGGTCTGAGAGTGGTCTGGGCACAGGGAGGTGTGACAGTGGGGTCCGAGAGTGGCCTGGGCACAGGGAGGTGTGACAGTGGGGTATTAATATTTTGAATCTGCAGGTGTGGGCCTGGAACTCTGAGAATATAAATTTTAGAGCAGCAGCATGTTGTCAGTGACTCAGGGCTGGGAGAGAATCAGAGCGTCCATGGAAGTGCACAGAGAACAGGAAGAGAGGAAGGCGGCCTTCTTGTGCAGAGGACAGTGTTCACCTGGCCACAGGGTACTGATACTGTGAGCCTGTTTTCCTTCTTCAGGCTGACGGAAGCGGAAACCACACGGCTGTGCTCGTCCTTCTAAAGTGTAGCTTTGTACCTGTTGGCAAACATGGGTCTGTATGTGTATCTGCAAAGACAGGATGTCATCAGATCAAGGGTTGGTGGATAGAGAAGAATCAGAAAGCACACTGGGAAGATGGGGGAGAGAGTGGCGTGTGGGGATTGGAAGCAGCAAAGAAGAACGCCCAGAGCATGAGCTGAGGAAAGGACACCACACCAGAGTCTCCCAGTGAGCTCTGAAGGACTGTGAAAGGAAGGGCAGGGGAAGGTTGCATGCACAGACTGCCTTTCTGAGAGCATCCCGGGAGGCCAACCCAAACCAACGCGTTACTAGAAAATCGCCCCAAGGGCCCTTTTGATTATAATAAGCAAGGTTACTGGCATTAATGCTATTTATTTTACAAATTATGGGTCTTTAACATGCATTTGGCTTTACTGGCATTTACTTTTAAGCTCTCCTGTAGGATAAATGTACTATACCACTGATGCCACTAATTTGGCTGAAAAAAACTTTTGGGCACAGGAAACTGTTGAGGTTGTAAGAGCTCTCCCCAAGTACGTATCCAAGGGTTTTACAACATGTAGTCAGTGTGCTGTGAGGAAACGCCAGCAGTTAGCTGATGTGTGGGGTGGACCCCAGTCAGAACCCTTTCCTGCACAGCCTGCTGTTGTGCATGGCCTTAGCTAATGTCTGGGCTTTCCTCCCTCACTCGCGTAACTTCGACAGCTGGAAATAAGAAAGAAACCAGAGTGTGGTGAGGACTCAACATTCTAGTTTTAGCTTCTGCTCAGGTTATGAGAAAAGCAGCAGAGTTTTGACTTTTGCATGCAAGAAAAACTTTCACGGTCGTGGCATCAATTTTGAATACTGTATTAGAACGATCCACTCCCAAGTCTGACTGTCTGTCTGTCTGTTTTCTCTCTCTCTCTCTCTCTCTCTCTCTCTCTCTCTCTCTCTCACACACACACACACACACACACATCTTATATCCCCATCTTACCCCATGTTTTAATTCACACTAACACCATATCGACCTTGCACTGCCATTGTTTGGAGCTGAGCCAGGCAAAAGCATGCTGTTGGATGAGGAGGAGCCTGTTCTTCGTGAGCGTCTCTCATGGTGGTAGAGTAAGAATGCCTGGCAATAGCTCAGAAGACTGAAAGGCCCATCTAAAGCCTTAGCCCTTAGTCGTCTGAGGGACTATATTCCATTGGAAACGTTACAGAGCTATGCTTTGCCCTTCAACCTATCACAAAATAGGATGTTATAGTAACCCTGGCTCTTAAGGGGCAGTAGATGTGGGAACTACAGAGACGGGACTGAGTCACGGCTCTGCTACTCCTAGCCGTGTGACCACGAATACATTACTAACTCTTCCTTTGCCTTAGGATTTTCATTAGCATGTTGGAAACAACCTTAGCCCATACTTCATCTCGTAGAGAGCATCCAAACAAGGCTGTAAATGCTCAAATAAATTCTGGAAGGTTCAGCAACTACTGGGCATTGCTAATGTCACTCTCTGCAAATGAGGTAGGCCATGTGCTCCCTCCAGGCTGTTCCAGTCTTTTTTCCTTTTTTCTTTTCTTTTCATTTCTTTCCTATCTTTTCCTTCTTCCTTCCTTTCTATTTCTTTTTTTTTTCCTTTTTTCTTGAGACAGGGTTTCTCTGTTGTAACTCTGGCTGTCCTGGAACTCACTCTGTAGACCAGGCTGGCCTGGAACTCACAGAGATCTGCCTGCCTCTGCCTCCCAAGTGCTGGGATTAAAGGTGTGCGCCGCCACCACAGGCTCAGTCTTGTTTGCTCGACACTGCCTCCTGGGAAACCCACCAGAGCAGCTTTACCAGGAACTCTGTCTTCTCCTTGATGGAATGAGCTGCCATCTTCCAGAAACTCATGAAACTGCCCGTCCTGATCCGGGCACCCTTAGCAGTTGAGTTTCAGTATTGTCTGGGTTCTGTGGTTCTTAGTTGGCTTTCTCTTGCTTTACTATGACAATTATGAATAAAATTCATCAAGTGCTTCCTCTCCCTGCTACATCATCTTCTATTTCTTTACACACAGCTTAGGCAGAGAATTAGAGAACTTGGAGAAGCATTTCGCAAGTGAACCCCATCTCACCACAAGGTGAGCAGAGAACTCCATCTTGCCTTCTGGGGGATTTGAGATAAGATAGTTGTTTTACTGAGATGAGTCTCCTGACCTGGGTCATTAGCCCACAAACATTACCAGTCTCTGTGGAACAACTTTATAATGGAATTCTTCATCTAGATCTACTTGATTTTGAATAAGCCTTCTGAAAAATGTTTAAGAATGAAAACCCTTATCATCTCAGTTTAGACGAAGCACCCTATGGCCAGACTGGTAGAAGCGAAAAGCTTGCCAAGGTTCATAATGATAAGATAAGCTAGCTTCTGAGAAGCCAGGACCAAGATAATGGGACTCGTGCTTTTCCTCAAAGAAAGAGGACTACAAATTGCCCTTTGCCTGTAACAGTATGTCCTTGCTAATTGGAATGGCATGCTTGGGTCAAGGGTGGGCCCCTTGGAGATTTCAAAACTGGGTAAAGACTTTGAAGTAACGGTAGAGCAGCTGGTCAGTGTGCTGTCCATCACATGACCGAGGGACTACGATCTCCATTTCCTCGTGCTTCACAGTTCTGTATGGGAACAGCGTGGTGTGTGTGTGTGTGTGTGTGTGTGTGTGTGTGTGTGTTCCTTTACTGTGCTCTGTCAAAAAATAATGGCAAAGTAGAAAGACAGAACAATTACACACACTGAGAAAATTCTGATAGTTTTGTTGTCCATTGGACTAACTAGACTGTGCTTTCTTTGTTTAAACATTCACGTAGTAAGATGAGCACGGTATTAGTCCACTGCCTGCTGTGAGCAGAAGAATACCTGTTGGGCCATTTCTTGTTAGAAGGGACTTCTTCCTAGCTCTCCATTTAGAAAATAGCCCTTCTACTATTTCAAATGCCAACTGAGGAACAAAGGAAACCCCCTCCAAAAGAAGTTCTAGAGAGACGGAATTAAAATCTGAGCATCTTCAACAAGATTTATTGCTCCTTTATTTGTAAACGCTCTAAATGTCTCTGGAGTCAGAGGAAGTCTGAGGTCAGCCATCGCCCTAGCAGAGTCGATTCCATTACCACGGTGCATCTTAGTGGTGTCTACCCTACTCCTAAGCAAATTGACTCCAGGGAGATACCTGAGTTCCCTCCTCTTTGCTTTTTTTTATCTTGAGAAGGAGTTATTTATTTGTTTATTTACTTTGTTTTCTGAGACAGAATGTCAACCCGTAGCTCAGGCTGGACTGGAACTCACTCTGTAACCCAGGCTGGTCATGTCCTGTTGACAACTTTCTGCCTCGGCATCTGCAGACATGAACCACCATTCCTGACTGTTGAGGTGTCTATCATGAATATTCTATCACTTTTTAATTCAAACTGTGAATTCCAATCTTTTCCCATTCTTCCTCTCATGAGAAGAGTACCTAACTCAATCGCTAGGCAGTTCTGTGGCAACCGCACTTGGTTGATCTTCTTGTGATGGTCATTTGTCAGCTACGCAGGAACTGACTCGTGGGAGCTCTCACTAGCAGCGTATTCATTCCACGCCGAAGTGCGACTCTCTCTGGTATGGCCATCCTCTAAACAAAACACGTACAATTAAATGAAAGAACAAAGCAAAACCAAACCAAAATCAAACACCTTCTCCAAGCTGCTGTTGAATGGATGAGGAGCGGATGAATGTCACAGTAGAGCAAAGTCTGTTCTGATAGAACACTGGATGAGAAAGCATGCATCCACAACAAGGATACCTCGGGCCGCTCATTTTCATCCATGGCTGAATTTATGGAGTTAACTAGATTGAATGAGCACAAGGTGTGTTCAGAGCTCATCTGGGCATTAAAAGTCAGCAAAGAGTGAATAATATGGAGCTTCTTTTTCTCTGTAGGGAGACTCATGGGTAAAGATTGACTCAGGGCTATGAGATAGTTAATACTCAAACTAACTATAATCCTGGGCAATTTGTGCTTCACTTTTTAAAATCTCTAGCCCAACGATAAGATCTTTGAGAATTTCATCCCAAACACTGGATCCAGACCATCCAGTCTCTAACTGACTGTGGTAGATAACCTCTTGACTTTCTTCTTCTGCAATATGCCTTGCCTGGTGAACCTGGGGTTCAGCAGTAAAAGATAACACCTTCTCTCCTGGGGACTTTGGCAAATGACAGACTCCGTGTCTGCCAGAACTATTCTACTCCTGTTCAGAGGAATCTAAGCATCTCACGTGCTCTTTTTAGTTAATTATTTACTTTCTAATTATTGCTACGCTGTTGACATAGAATTTTGCTATGGGACTAATGGTTCCTGGCTAAGTTTAGGGTTTGTAAAATTCATGGATCCTGAACAAGGCTGCTTTGTGATGGGAGCCGGGGTGGAGAGGGGTTCTGTGCATGACGCTACTTCAGCTACGTTAGCACCTTCGACTCACCAGCTGTTCAGCGCAGGGCGTGAGGCTAACTGTGAACCCTGAAGGCTCACTGAATCAACATGTCGCCTTCTTCAGAGCCTGCACTCATTTGAAGAAACCATTCAATTCCGCTAAGTCCAGTTTCACTGAGCTACTGTGATGGATGTTAGTCCATTTAAAACTTTTGCTACTCGTACCGTTTGATAGACACGGAGTATTCCATACAAGCTACTTTTGAATTTTCCCAGCATGAGTCCATCAGTGATCAGAAGTTTACAGTTATAATGTTGTTTTAACCCTACACTATCCTGGGGTCTGAACCTCAAGAATAGCATAAGAACAAAGCTCTAAGAACGAGCCCTTTAAATATGGAATAATCATTTATGTTTGCACGACTGTGAAAACCTGAAAGGCCTTGGAAACAAAAGTTACACATTGTTTTTCTACAAACACGTCACTGAGAAGCAGTTCTAATGGGAGAAATGTTACAACCACCAGTCCTGGGATCCTTCATTTCCTTTCTGAACTGGAACATAGTCACAGCATGGTAAAGTAGATGTTCAGAAAAAGTACCGGTGTTACTGTCAGCCTTGATGAAGGTGGCCAACATCCATTATACGATATGCTAAACATTTTGTAAACATATCCTCTAATCCTTGTAAAGAGATATTATGGACTTCATCTAAACAAATACAGACCAGAGAGTTTGAGGCTGGAGAGATGGCTCAGTGGTTAAGAGCGTTGGATGCTCTTCCAGAGGACCTGGGTTCAATTCCCAATACACATATGGCAGCTCACAACTGTCCATAACCCAAGTGTTAGCGAATCCTACTCTCTCACATTGATATACATGCAGCCCAAACACCAAATGCACATAAAAATAAATAAATAAATCACAGATTAATTACTTTAAAAAATCAGAGAGGAACACTATTTTTCCTAAGGCCATCAGCGTAGGAAAATGAAGATGTGCGTTCAATCCAAGTCACTGGGTGAAGATTTGCTAAGCCACTCCAGTGTTGGGAACACGCCGGCAGTGATTCAAGAGAGGAAAGAGCCACGGTGGAAACGCCTCACCGTGCACGCCTGTGGATTGGTCCCCAGCTACGGCGTTCCAATGAGGAGGTGTCCCAGGAAACGTCTCCGCTCTCCAACTGAAGTGAAGATACTTATGATACCTACATGCTTTACCGTTTCAAAAATAAAAACACAGCGTTTGAGAAGGTCGTATTTGATATTAATCTGTCTACTCTGCTAAGACACAGATTTGCTTGGAAATCCCCTGGAACTATCCCATCGCCTGACAAATGACTTAATAAATGGTGGATGTATCATGAATAAAAGATGACATGTACAAGCGCTCAAGTTCTTTCCTGGCTGGGTGAGAAAACTCTTCCTTACGTTGTACCCTTTATCTTTTTCAGTAATGTAGGAGAACAACGAAAATCCACATGACCCAATAAACACAAACCTAAATCTTATTAGATATAACCTGCTGAATTGCCCTTTTTTTCAAGTTGTCAACTAGCTAGGATGTGGAGAAATGTGATAGAAGGCTACGCTGGAAAGATGAGTGCAGACAGGAAAGCAAACAAATGCAGTGACAGAAGACAGAGACCCGTGGCTACGGGAAGAAGAAACACAGGGCCTCCTGCACTGCCACGTGCTGAGTTGCCTGTATTTTCTGGTTTTCTCCTACACCCTTGTCGTCTCTTCTCTCATCTCTGAGGTGTTGAAGCCTATTGCAGCATACGTCACTTGCTCAGAGTTCATGATTTTTCTAATTAACTTTTGAGAGTTTTATATACGCATGTTGTGCGCTTTGATCTAATTCAGTCTTACTTCCTCCCCTCCACGCTCTCCCATGCCGCCCCTTCCCTTCCAAGCTCCATGGACTCTTTCAACTCACTGAATCCACCTAGTGCGGTGTGCATAGGTAAAGGCCCAGCCAGTGAAGTATAGCTTCCGGTGAAGCATGGCTAGTTCTCAGGGACCACATTCCAGAAGAAAACTGACTCTCCTTCCCCCAACCACTAATTAAGTCTTGATCTTGTGCTGGTCTTGTGCACCCAGTTACAGCTGCCGTGAGTGTATGTGGCAATGGCCCTGACACGTTTGGAAAATGCTGTTTTACAGCAGTCCTCCACTGCCCCTGCTTCTTGCCACCCTTCACATAGCCCTGTATTATGCGATGATCCCTGAGCACCGGAGGGAGGGGACATGAAGATGTCCCACTCAGGACTGAGCACTCACAGGCTGTTTTTCTGCACTTCAACCAGTTGTTAGTATTTGTCTTAAATCGTCATCTGCCGCAGAAAGAAGCTTATTTAATGAGGATTGAGAGCTGCTCTAGTCTGTGGCTATAAAGTTAAGTATTTAGGGGGCAGTTCAATACTATGTCCATTTATCAGAATAACAGTAGAAGACTCTCCCTTAGGGGCCACGACTCCTTACCAGCTATAGGTAACTGGCCCAGTTAACAGAGGTGTGATCTCCTTATAGTGGAGCTGGCCTCAAGTCCAACAGCATCTGTGACACTAGTACAGCAGTTGGGGAATAGCTCATCAAGCTGGTCATTATTGTAGCTTAGGGTTCACAGCTGAATAAGACTGTTGATTATTTTTTTCTCCCAAGAGCATGCACAGCGCCTTCTAGCATTGTGAGAGCTATGTACTAAGGGTGAAGTGTCTAGGTTGGCACCACCTTGATTTCTCCACATTTTATGACTCAAGTATATGGTGTCATCAGCAATGAGATCTATCAAGTTCTGAATGACAGCCACAAACAATGGCAATAGCTTATGTTACTTTGGGCATCTATGGGACCCTATTCATGGACAAGCCACATCTGGCACAAGCCTTTTATGAGATAGTTTACAGCATCTGGGAGAGGCAGTGTCCTCCATGTAGGGTATCTCTCTTTAAAACCTTTTAATACATGTATATATTTTAAGTGGCTTCTAAAATAGTAGGTTTCCATCTGGGTTACCAAAGAGCTTTAGTATTATTTCTCCCTCTTCCTACAAACTCCTCATTCTGCCTTCTGGTTCTCCACCCACTTAACCCTTTCTGTCCCATTATTTCCCTTCTGTCTTCATGCTACCTGTGTCCTATACTCCATCCTTGGAAATCCCCCACAGCCCTTTCTAATTTTTTGATTTCTGTAAGTACTCCAGTTTAAACACATGTATCTGAAGATTCAAAGCCAGAATCCACACAAGGAAAAGAGCATGCAATATTTGTCTTTCCGCATCTTTTTCCATTCTTCTTATTCTTTAGTTAGTATCTCTTTGTACTGTAAGGCTGTGACTTCCACGGTCAGTACTGTTTAAATGAGTTGTCATATAATCCTTGTAGCACAAGGGAAACATTTTCAGACAAGCAAGGAGTATTTGATCATTTACTGAACAAAGTGGCTTCAAGGATCAAGTCATTTCAGGGGTTGTTAACTTTTATGATGTGGTGGTGCCCCTTAGTAATTCCAGCACTTTCAAGGTGGAGTCAGAAGGATCAGGAGTTCAAGATCACCCTTAGCTATGGTGAGCTTGAGGCCAGCCTGGATTATGCAAGATTCTGTCTCAGAAGAACAAAAGCCAGAGGGTTGGAGAGATGGCTCAGCAGATGAAAGCACTGACCTCTCTTGCCAGTTCTCACCTCCCACACAGTGGCTTGCAACAGTAGGTAACTCCAGTTCCAGGGGATCCTACACCCCTTCTGGCCTCTGCGAGCACTAGGCGAACACACAGCACACATACATGCATGTAGATAAAACTTACATTTACAATAGCTTTTCCCCAAATTACCTAGGAATAGACTTTACTAAGGAACTACCAAAGAACTTTAAGACACAGACAAATTAAAGTCAATGTCTTATGATGGAGAGACTTCCCATTCCCCCAGATTGATAGAATTAATATTGTGAAAATGGGTTATACCACCAAAAGTCATCTACAGAGTCACTGAAATTTCCATCAAAATTTCAATGACATTCTTCACAGAACTAGGAAAACTAAATCCAAAATAAATTTGGAAACACAAAAGACCACACGAAACCAAAGCAATCCTAGACAGAAAAAAAATGTTTGTCGAGCTAACAGAGCACTTGGCTTCAAATTACAACTACACTGGCTGCAACAGAAACAGCATGGTGCTGGTATGTAACAGCATATAGCCCACTGCAGGAGAGCAGAGGACATAAACCTACACAGCTATGGCCACCTAATTTCTGACAAAGTCACCAAAAAGACACACAGAATCTGGAAGGTACTGTGTAGGACAAAGTCATCGTTTATATGGGTCAGGAGGAAGATTGAAGCTCACTGTTGTACTATTTGAAAGCAGATTAAAGTAATGATTCCAAAGAAATCGTGTTGAAGACAAAGCATTCCACAAACGGATCTGGCCAAGCGGGTGGATCTCCACCTGCAGGGAATGAGATTAGAGCCACGTCTCACACCCTGCACACAACCAGCCAAGCGTGGATCAACCCTGAGATGCTGAAACTGCTACAGGAAAGCATAAGGTATGTACTCCGAGTTACAGGTAGAGGCAAGAACTTTCTGAGCGGGGCTCTGCTAGCATGGGAAATAGACCCAAGAATCAATAAACGGGACTACGCGGGGTTAAATAGTTTCTCCACAGCACAGGAAACTATGAGCAGAGCAGACAGCCTACAAAATAAATACCTTTGTGAAACTACATCTCAGTCAGGGCTTGATACCTAGAAAATATAACGAACTACAAAAATTAGACACCCCAAATCACAAAACTATCAACAAATAAATAGGCTAGGGAAATGAACAGTCTGCAAAAAAAGAAACACAAAGGGCAAATACATATTTTAAAAATGTTCGACATTCCAGTCAGCAGGGAATGCAAATTAAAACTACACTGCAGCTCTGTCAGAATGGCTCTGATCAAGACAACACCAGATACTGGTGAGGCTGTAGTGAAAGAGCAATCTTGTCTACTGCTAGCAGGAACGTAACCAGGACAGCTCCTGGAGGCTCCTCAGACACTTAAGGCAGCTGGGGCTGGAGAGATGGCTCACTAGTTAAAAGCACTTGTTGCTCTTGCAGAAGACCTAGGTTGGGATACCCATCCATAACGCCTGTTCCAAGGGATCTGGTGTCTTCTCCTGACCTCTACAGTCACCAGGCATTTAAATGGTACACATACATACCTGAGTATGTGTAAATCACTTATATGCATGAAATAAAATAAATAAATAAATATAAAACCTTTTTTAATTAAAAAAAAACTACTATAGGATCCAGTTATACCACTCCTAAGCATACACCCAAATGACTTTGTATCCTACCACAGAGATAATTAGACAGCACGTGTTTGTTATTGCATTAATCACAATAGCCAGAAATGGAACCACCCTAAATGTCTATTAATGGAAGGATAGATAATGTGATATATATATATATATATATATACATATATATATATATATATATATGTATATATATATATATATATCTTGCTCAGCTGTGTAAAAATAAAATTATGAAATTTACAGGAAAATGGATGGATCCAGGAAGAATTATCCAAGCAAAGAAAGACAAAAAAAAATTAATAAAAATAAATCACATGTTCTTTCTCATATGTGGGCATGAAAAGTTCCCATGAGATATGGAGAGGGGGTCTATGGGGAGTGGGCACTCACAAGGAAGAGAAAGGGGAGGAAAGAGAAACAAGAAAAACAAATTTTGTTTAAAAATGCCACAATGTAACCCAATTCTTTGTATGCTAATAATAATTTAAAAAAAAAAAGATAACTCCGATCCATCAGTCACACGGATGGATCTGGTTAAATTAAATGGGCCACAGAGCAAACCCAAAGCCACGGGTCTGGGAAAGAGGTTGGTATGGTGGTGGGTGATGGAGTTGGGGAAAGAGAGGGAGGGTTAGAGGAGAAGCGCTCGGAAGGCACCGCAGAAGCGTGTGGAACTGCCACAGAACTAACAAAACATAAAAAACAAAAACTAACAAAAATATTCACCGTCACATCTCAAGTCTGTTATGTTTTAATGTTTTAAACAAAGCCAAAGAAAATGTCAGAATGAGAGAACAAGAATGTGTATGCTAACTTAGCAAGTTTTCTCCTAAAGCGCAGATGACTTAGCATTCCATGTTTGACTATTTCTTTTTGCTTTTTCCAGTATTTGTTGACAAAGACAAATGGGCACAGTTTGGGGTTATTTTGAGATTTATTATCTTCTTAACATATCTCTTTATCTTCCTAATTATACAACATTTGTCAAGTCTGAGACTTATTCATTCCTAATGATTCACTTACAACTAGGAAATCGCTTGCTTTGCCAAAACGTTTCTTCTTACTAATTTAGAGGAGGTCCGTGACCTGGCTCCACTCAGATGTTATATGTAATTTAGAAAGATATTTTAATGATAATCACCCCCAAATGAGTTTCTAGTCTCATCCCAGAAATAACAAGTCAAGCCCAGTCAGCCCCTGCCTTCCCGGCTGCCGAGTGTGAACGCTTTTGGCTCTTCCCTGGGCCCCAGCAGGAGGGCAAACGTGGCCTTCCTCCTACTGTGAGTGGACCTGGGACCTACCTCTGCCCTGGCACAGGAAAGGAAGAGGGAAGGAATGAAATGATGAGGAAACAGCCACATTAAGCATTTTTCTTGCCTACGGCTGATTAAGTCAAAGAGCTGAAACAATAGGTTAGCCCACTACAGTCCTTGCTAACCTCGCACTCACTGTTAATCCTAAACAGTATAATTCATTGGAGAAAGATAATGAGTTTTGTGTGTATTTGAAACACTATCAGATTGACCACTGCATATTCTCTGTGAAAAATATGTATTAATCAGGTGAGATATATAAATAAGTTGTACATTTGACTTAAGGAAAAAACACCTTTCAAGTTTTCTCAAACTCTTCAGAGACATCTTTAATTCAAATTTCTGGTTGTATTATTAAAAATTGATAGCTTTTATGAAACATATTTGCACAGGAACTATTACATAAAAAATATGTACATAAGAAAAATAAAGATACCTGACACATACCAGGTGCTCAAAAGTAGTACTCAGGCTGGGGGATGGCTTAGTTGGCTCAGTGCTGCTTCGAGGAACTAATTTACATCCATCCTACCCTACAAAGGTCAGGTGCAGTGGCATGCATGGGATCCTCAGCAGGGAAAGGCAGAGGCAGCAGATCCCTGGAACTCACTGGCTAGTCTGCCTAACAAAATCAAGGAGCTCCAGGTTCAGGGAGAGACCTTGGCTCAAAATATAAAGTGGGGAGTGATTGAGGAAGGTGACTTGTTTTGACCTCTAGATTCTGCATATGTGCACGACCTGCAGACACATATCCATACAAACATGCACATGCACCACACACAAGAATCTATTAGAGTTATTGATACATGTAAATATCACCTTATTGTGTTAACTTTCTAAAGATAACTTTGCAACCAAACTTGAGCATCTTTTCATGTTTATTAACAATGACTATTTTTTTCTTTTTCTAGTCTTTCTTAATAAAACTGGGTCTTCATACTTTTAATTGAATTGTGAAAGCTTCATTTTTTTGTCCTAAAATTTGATTATACTTTCACAGTTTTACATTTGTATTTGTGATCGTGTGTAACCATAGTACTGTTCACTTATATGTGTACATTATCCTGTGTTTCATAAGTTTTACCCAGAATAAGGTGTGGTAGTTTGGTTGAATAGGTTTTTACAGTTTAATTAAAATATTTTTGCATCTGTGCTGCATGTATGTGTACATGTTGGGGCAGAGGTCAACATAAAGTGGTTTTCTCTAGTTCGCTCCACCTTAGTTTTTGAGACAAGGTCTTTCCTTGAAGCTCAGCAAGTCATCTCTGGGATCTTCCTTTCTCCGTCTCCCCAGTATTTGGCTATAAATGTATTCCTTGGAGTCTAGCTTTGTATGTGGGCACTGGGGATTCAATTCCAGGTACTTACACTTGCACAGCCAGCAGTTTACTGACTGAGCCATGCCCCAGCCGCCTAGTCGAACTTTTTACATCACATCTTCCCTGCGTCTAGTCTGAGAATAAGGAACCATATAAAAACCTAGTAATATTGCTTTCAAAATGGTAATTCAGGTGTCCCAGAGCCTTTTATTTGAACCCTCCCCTTCCATGACTGGTAACCACAGCTGCACAGAAGTTACTCATAAACTTGTGATTACTTTCGAGTTCTTTCCATTGAGCTCTCAACTTTGCAAGCCACAATTATAGTCGGTCAGTCAACACTTGTTTTCTTTCCCGGAATTTTCTCTACTATTTCTCAAATGTTTACTTGTCAGATAAACATTAGGCGTTTTGTAGGTTCCCTTGAACCCCGATGTCGATTAGCACTGTGTGGACGCTCAACTCCAGGCTTGACTTTTAGTACAGCTTCAACAGGTGTGAAATAGAAGTGTGATTGTAGTAATGGGTCTAGTTATTGTATCAAGTGTGATGGAGTATCAGCAGAGTTCTTCCGAAGTATGAGGAACATTGATAATTACAGCATTGAGCCTTCTTCTCAAAGAGAAAGTTTGGAACTTTGCAGAAATCTCCCTCAGTGGTTGAAATGTCCTCATCGACCCAATGACCATCACGTGATTTCCTTGTTCCCCAGTGTCCATACTGTGGAGAAAATAGGTACCACCCTCATCTTCTTCCACCCAAATTCGCAAGTCGCTCTCTGTCTGTACCCTGTTTGCCCCTCACCTCATTTACATATGATAATCATGTCGCTGAGTCCGGTGGTCATTTCCAGGCCTCTTTTGATTGATGAGGGCTAAGAAGGGGTGGAAACACTCTTTTCCCAGGCATTGTCTCGGGTTTCCTCTTCCTGTCTTTCCAATCTTTCTCACCAGTTTCTTCTCCTCTCTTTAACCTTTAAGCGTTTGAGTTCATCCAGAATTTCCTCTGGGCCATTTGGTTTCTTCCTCCGTTCATGTTTCATTCTTGAGTACTGTCTTCTTAGTTTTACGCCAAAGTCCTGGAACTTCCGCCACGGGCCAATGCCACCGCTTTCCTTGGTCCCACAGACACTTCCTTGCTGTCCTGAATTATCCCCTTGAGAAATCTCATCAGCACCTTTCTAAAATTTGAAATGGAATCAGACCATTGACTCCAGATCTTTCTTTGTTGCCCCACTCCCAACCTAGGAACATTGTTTCTCCATCATCTTGCAAATTTGGATAAAGCCTTTGCTGCTTCATTTGATCTCACATTCCAACCACTGCCCAATGCATCCAGGATTCTCTGAATGCGTTCATTTACTCCCCATCTCACTGCCCCGTCCTTTTCCCAGGACCCCACCACTGGCTACTGTGGCTTCTTTTCTTTGGTTTCATTCATACTCACGGTATCCTTTCCAAGTAAGTTCTTCTCTACCTGAAAGAAAAGGAGCAATTTGAAACAAAAAATTGATACTATTGCCTTCCTTAAATTGACCATTACAAAGTGGTTTCTTAACACTGTTATGATAAAATGACTATAATTCACAACGCTCTGTACCAATCATTACCAAACCATTCTTCTAGCACCACCTGTCAGTCCATTCCTGCTTGTGCCAAAACATTACTTTTAAAGGGAGCATATTCTGTCTCCCATCTCCTTTTTCATTCGATCAATTCTGAGTCATTCATTCTCTCTAAATATTATATTCCCAAGGAAGCCGTTCCTGATTCTTGAGTGAAGACTAGACTCAGATGTTATATGCATGGTGGAGCCCAACAGTTTCCCTCCAACTACATCATAGTAGGTATTATATAGTGTTTGTGTATATTTATTCATTATAAACATATATATACACACACACATATATATAACTAGACTATATTCTATATGATGTCAGTTACTACATAATTTTTATTATCCTTACTATCTGTAGAGGCACACACAGCTGTAAGAAATAGCACAGAGATCCTGCTTGTCTTTACCCTGTTGTTCCCAATGGGTGTCTGTATCACAGCCAAGACATCAACATGTACACATCTACCACTTCAGACAGATTTTACTAGCTTCATGTTTGTGTCCATGCTTAGTGCTGTGAAATCTTATCATGTAGATTTTTGTGATGTCGCCACAGTCTGGGGTAGCTCCACGTCGTGTAGACTTGCGTGACGTCGCCACAGTCTGGGGTAGCTCCATCAAAGGCTCTTCGCACTGCCCTCTCATATCCAGTCATTGTCACCTCTGTAGTTTTTCAAATTATAATTTCTCTATGACGTACATTAGAATTTAGAATGTAGTGAGCATTTAAAGAGCATTAAACAAACTAAATAGAATAAGAATATTAATGATATCAAAAAGCATTATTTAGAAATATTTATACTGAAGACAAAATATGAAAGATTATATATAGCAATATCTCACCTTAAAAATAATGAAAAATCATATTTTCATAATAGAAAAGGTTTGAATACTTTGTGGTTAAACTTTATAAGATGTGGCAAAGAATTTTAATTTTTGTAATTTTATTTTACTTTTTCACATTTACCTGTTTTGATTGGCGTGTGTAAGAGTGTGTGGGGTGTACATGTGTCATGGCACACGCGGGTGTCAGGAGACGCCTTGCAGGAGCCGGTACTCATCTTCTGCCATGTGGCTCCTGGGTTAGAACTCAGGTCATCATGTTTGGTGGCAGTGCCTTCATTTTCTCAGCCATCTCCCCAGCCACAGGGAACTGTAGGTACAAAAAAATGAGCAAGAATATTATCATCATAAAAGTGGGTGAATATGTAGACACAAGTTTTTAAGAAAGAATATTTATTTTATGTTTTGTGATCCCTCGACTAGTTTGCAAATCTGCCTTTCCTATCCCTCCTATACTGTGCCAGAGTGCCCAAGGTGAAAAGAAGGCTGATCACCTGTCCTTTCCTGTGTGTAATTTAGGGTTACCCTACCAAGCTGAAACACTTGGAAAACGCTGCTGTGAGACTGTATACGTCTTTATTAGCAAGCTTCTAACTCAATCTCATAAGGTATCTCCTAAAATATGTAGCATTCCATGGAGAGAGGCTTAAGAGGAGAGGCTAATTCATTAACTTGTCAAACCAGGATGTTTAATGAAAGGAAAGGATTTTTTGAAATGTTCATTTATGAATCAGATGTAAATAAAAAAAGATAAAGAGAGAAAAGACAAAAAATAGAGAATTACTTTGCCAAATGGCAGCGTGAGATTCTACTCTAGTACAAAGGCTTCTATGTGGCAGCGTGCCTGGGCCTCAGAGCCCGGCGGCAAAGGGTTAGGGTTAGGGTTAGGGTTAGGGTTAGGGTTAGGGTTAGGGTTAGGGTTAGGGTTAGGGTTAGGGTTAGGATTAGGGTTATAGGGTTAGGGTTAGGGTTAGGGTCCCCTTCTGCCATTCACTAGGCCACAGGACCTTGCACAGGTCTCAGAATTTTAACATACCCACCTGGAAATGGAACTTGTGCTTGGCACTTGTGCTCTTACCAAAGATAAAATGAGATAATGAATTAAATTATCAAGAACTACAGAACTACCTCAGTATTGGACACACAGCAGTTTCTGTAAATAAATACATAAAATTCAAAAGGGAAACAAAAATGTGCCTTCTCACACATGTCCTCCTCTGCTCGGTTCACCTGACTGGCTTATTTAGGAGCAAGAGTAGTCTGGGTTACAATTCAGACAAACTCCTGGCACCAAGTAGTATGAGTTCAGCTGCCATGACTTTCAATGGTAATTCAAAGCAACTCAAAGCAGGAAGTCACTGGGACCATCAGGTTTTTAATGTAAGGCCATGCTAAGACAGTTTTACATTTCTCTGAAGAGAAGATCTCTCCTGCCTACCTCTCACCCCCAAGTACCAGTTACCATGCCATGGGGACCCAGGCGTCAGGCTCACTAACCCTCAGCATACCACCACTGATGCTTTGGAATTAACATTTCTACCTGGCCCTCCGTAAGACCTGGATCAATCACCACCTTGATTTGCCTGCCTTGATGATCTTGTGACGGTGTTAGAACCCACCGCAAGCCTGGATTTGCCTCAGACAGAGAAGTTTCAAAGAACCTCCTTCCCACAGCACTTGCCTCTCCTGGGGTTAGGGCTCACCCAGGCCTGTGCAGAGCCTGTGGAAGGCAGGCATGCAGCTATCTGTCTGCTGGCTTGTTCCATGAGACTCCTCCTCTCCCCCTGAGGTGGTCCTGTCTGCTTCTGACTCGGTGGTGCCTTTCCTTATCTCTGTGCTTCTCTGAGGCTGAACGTGGGCAACATTTACAAACTTGGCTGGGAGTGGACTTGCAGCCACCACACTCAAGTCTCTGCTGAGCCAAATCATTGTTTAATCATGTTGGTGGATGTAGAAGAAAAGAGAAAAGCCACTTAAATATGGACCATAATAGTCCCTGACTTCACCTCTACTGGTGAGAAACAATCACTCTTTCTGGTGACACATACAGTAAGCGAGAAGAGCGCCATTTCCTGCTCTTGCCGTTAGGGTATTCCTCATTGTCGTACAGGGCGTCCCATCTGTCATCCGAAAAATGGATTTCATTGACATATCAGTTATAAATTCATCTTGGAAAAAGCCTCTTCTGGCATGCGTATATGATGTATGAGCATACACAATTTAATACAGCCTTAATTATAATATGCAGTATCCCACAACCTATTTGTGCTTTCTCCCTGACTTTCTTCTCCATGTCCAGAATGTCTCGAGACTTCTTCCTAGTCTACCTTTCATTTTAAGTTGAAAATTTTTGAAATTTGAAGAATTAATTTTAAATATATAGGAAAAGAGTTAGATTGCCAAAGTGATGAGACAGTCATTTCTAATTTACGTATCTGAGTTTTGAAGTTATCCTGAAAAGACCTGAGCTATTAATATACAACTACTGTCCATGCTAAGCACTTCATCAATTCTGGCTCACTTCTGTCGGGTATCTTCACACATACCCAACAAAGGAGGTGATGTTTATATTTTAAAAATATGATCGATCTGAGACAAAAAAAAAAGTGAAATAATTTTCTTAAAGTTTTAAAACTAATTGGTGACTGAGTTGGATTCGGGGGTACACGGCGTAACCTCCCACCCTCACCCCCTTTAGAATTTTTTGTAAAGAGAGGTTCTCATGGGCCTCGAACTCACGGTGAAGCCTTAAACTGGCCTAGAATTTACAATAATCTTTCTGCATCAGCTCACCGAGTACTGAAATTATAGACATGCCCAGTTGTCATGTTCCCTTCAAATACAACATCTTGGTAGGAAATAATTTTGCTAAGTTTATATAACTTTCAACTTAGTTAAACAGCCAGCAGACATCAGGTTTATATTCAAATGTGCAAGCAGAGTACCATCTCTCCGCCGTTATTAATGACAGTAATTGAGTTTTGTTTTGTCTCTTAATCTCAAACCTGGCTCATTTCAACCCTTTTAGGTCCCCTCACTCCAAGTCCCAGGAGTTCAGAAGTATTACGGCTATGGAGTGCAACCCCTCCTGGTCCCAGTGTGTTAGTGTCCTGGGTAGCCCACTAGCACTTTGTAGCTGTGTTCCTTGCAGGGTTTGTACCTCTCTGGAATTGCTGTCCTGTATGTGGCACTGCAGAGCTCTCTACTCTATATTCCTCAGCCTTCATTTTGACCAGGAGGTGGTGAAGCTAGTGAGGGCTGGCAATCACAGGCTCTCTTATCTTCTCCAGTTGGTCTGTCTACACCCAGGAACCCTCTCCTTCATTTACAGCACCAAACTCTCTATCCCTACCTGGGTATTTAGGTCTTAGAAACTAAAGCCACAATGCCTCGTGGCTGATTGTTTCACACAACACCCTAACTTTCGATCTTTCCCTAAGGTAAGTCAGTCTGGAGTCGACTGCACTTCTTAAGTGGGCGAGAATGTGGAGCGAAGGACATGAGAAAATATTTGAAATGTCACGATGCAATCAGAGCCACCAATATTTAGGAAGTATGAGAAATGCTTCAAAATGTAAAGGGAGATGGGAATGGGGTAAATGGTAACAAGTAAGTAAAATAAATCATCCCTGTCTCCAGGAGCACCCAATTATCAGCAGTTGGGTTAGAGGGGAAGCAACATGGCCAGCCCTCTGTGCCCACAGGCTTCACAAGTCACACACGTCTGTCCTTTTCACCTTCTGCTCGCCCTCCCCGAGCTCTGGCGCAGGGCTGGTTTACTGTTAATCTTCCTATCTGCTTTCAGCGTATTGACCCCTTTTTGAGAGGATAAAATTCTGTTGACTCATTCGAGGTACGACATAGTAGTGGTATTTACTACTCTGGAATTTACTAATTTTGGACCTGCAATGTGGTCAAACACTAAGCCAAGAATCACTATTGAAATTTAAGATATTTTCTGTGCATTTCATAATCCCTTCAATTTCATTTTCTGGGGATGGCCAGATAACACGAGGCCACTCCAACAACCTGGTGGAGTGACCACGTGGCAGGGAGCTGAAGCTCTGTGAAAACCCAGCATTGTCTTGCTGGACATCAGCGTAGCCACCAAATCAGTAGCCACCCGGCCTCCACTAAGCCTTTAGGTGACGACGGCTTCAGCCAGCATCTCGAGTACAGATTCTGGAGAGACACCAACTGGAGCCCTCCTCGATCACTCCCGAGTTGACTCACGGAGCTGTGCGTATGAAAATAACGTCCATTTATCTTAAGCTGCTAAGTTTGGACAACTTGTTTTTAGCAATAGGTAACTAGAAAGACATAACTAATTAGGAGGCAGACTGTAAAACAATAACCAACAGCAAGTGGAGTTTTCACGTTACTTGGGCACAGATGGCTTATCTTTGTCAGTGCCTGTAGAATTGGCTACGTGTCTGCAGAGGGAGTAACAATTCAGGAAGCACCGTAACCATTGAACGGGATTGTCCGCTAAACAAACTAAGATCTTGAAGAGAGCTGAAATACTGCCCTTTACTAAGGGTTTTTATTTCTTCTTCCAGAAGACTCAAATTCTGATGACAGCCAGAGCCTACAGGTGATTAGGAGAAGGAGTGAGAAGCCCTGTGGGCAGTAAGGGCGGGTGGCAGCTGAGACTCCCAGCAGTCCCACCTTTGGGTATCTGTGATTGTGTGCAATTCTCTCCCTTTAAGCAGAGATGTTTCTGGCGAGATACTTCTAACTAGTCAAATATGAAGAGAAAGATGGTAATACTTCCAAGAAGAAGGTTGGAAATGCCCATGCCTCCATACTGCTTGTCCCCCTCTCAAGCTGGTCATCTCTAGGGGAAGCCAGATTTGAAGCTGCCCAGTAGAAAATCCTGCTCAGTAGAAAACATCTCCTATAAAACCCAGCAAGTACCCAAGATTCTCAACCTAGCAACCCCTAAGGAGCTGAGGATCCTGCCTGAGGAAGAAGCTCAGAAAAGCTCCCCCTTCAGTTGTGTGCCAGCTGGTGGCTTTGTAGGAGACCCTGTACTGACGACACAGCCAAACCATGCTTGGATTCCTGAGCCAGAGAAACCTAAAGACAATAAGCATCAATTGTTTTGACTTACTAAGTTTCCAGGCAATTTTTTACAGCCATAGATAAAAGTAAGATAAACTATTCTGGCTAATTTTTCTGTTAAAATAACAATATTAACATTTTGCTTTTCTCTTCTACTGAGGTCTCATACGTAATTATAAATTTAGGAAGTCAGGGGAGTTGGTCATGATTATCCCAGACACAAGGCTAGACTGAGAACGTTTAGGATATTGGCATCATTAATGTTAACGCATAAGAAACTGCAAATATCACCAGTTCACAAGGACAAGCAAATCCACAAAGTCTTCATTCTTCATTGTACCGGCAGGAACCACTCTAGTCTGTACACATTGACATGAGTGTGTCTCCTTTCAACCTGAATCATATTTATAGCAACTCAAAGTGCACACAGAAATAACTTTGAGATAACTGAAATGTGGAGATTTCTAATTTAGTCTGAGTTTCTTTTGATAGCTTTCAACTTAGAGAGCAAGGAAAGAAATCTTTCTTCTCCTCTGGTCACTTAGACCCCCACAGTTAGTTCAGATGTACTGCATATCAGCAAGGACTTTATTTTCCGGAATTGACAAAGAGAGAAGGGAAAAGAACTATTTTAAAAAAGTGATCCAGTCGCCAGGTGGTGGTAGTGGTGGTGGCGGCGGCTGCACATGCCTTTAATCCCAGCACTCAAGAGGCAGAGGCAGGTGGATCTCTATGAGTTCAAGGCCAGTCTGGTCTACAGAATGAGTTTCAAGACAGCCAGAGTTACAACAGGGAAACCCTGTCTCGGAGGAAAAGAAAAAAAAGTGAGCCCGTCAAAAAACACAGCGCTGACTTTACTTTCTAAGATAGATATTCACATTTAAGAAATGTGTATTTAAGAAACACAGTCATGTTATTTAACACTTTGGGAACATAAACAAAAAGGAAGATTTTTTTTGAAATTGGAATAACTTTGAGAGGAAACCCAACAGAATGGATGAGCAGATGTGAAGGGTTCTGGAAAGCAGGACAAGAGAATCTTCCAAAGCAGGGGAAAGAATACCAGAGCGTTCCCCGTTGAGTGTGCACAGACTGATCAATGGTCAGCTCCTGAGACAGGCTCTGGTCATCAAGTCATCCTGATAATGTCTGCTTCCATGTGAACCCACCCGTGTTCTGCTAACTTGTTGACACTAACCTGTGACATCAGTAGCAGAACCTCACATTTCTGCCCAGTATTGCAGAGTTAAATTAAAGGGAAGCTTTCTCTCTGGCCATCTTCCCTTTCTTAGTAACTGCTCCCTTGGCTTGCAACCACTGATGAGCAATTGATGTTCATGAAAATTCCAAAAACCAGCTAAATAACCAGGCATTTGTAAAAAAATGATTCCTAAATGATGATTTTTCTTTGCAAGGTTTACCTGGACTTTAACTTTTTTTAAGGCCTCTGTGTTTGCTAAGATTGACCAAAGCAGCAGACAGACAGACAGCTGAACACAGGAACACTTGAACAGTCATTTCAAAGAGTGGCCAGGGACTAGGGAGTAGGAAGTAGGCTATACTGCCTATAATAAAATGGATTGGGGCTGGGATTAGGGTCATTTCACTGCCTATAATAGAAAGCTATTTGTGGGTGAGTTGTTTGTAACATTATCTTCAGTATCCACCTGAGCAATAATGATGAACACCAAATACCAAAATCTATCTCACATCCCATCTTGTCTGAGATACGTCCTTTTTTCTCGTCTTGCCGTCAACACCCCAAGGCCAGGAATCGAGGCTTCTAGACACCACCGGATGAGTCAAGGTACTGCGGCCCAGACAAACTAAGCGCTAGCTCTGTCACCACATAGACACAAAGGCATCCGAGAAACCGCAGCCCTCCCGGCTTCTCTGCCCTTTCCTCCTTAATCAAACTGATGCAGAGGGTGTGTAGAGAGCTCATCCGTGGCACAAAAACACACTGTATAAATGCCTCGGAGCAGTTGGCCAGCAGAAAGGCCCATTGCGCTGTGATTCAGTGCGGAAGAGGAAGGTTCTGAGGGTAGCCAATCAAAGTCTGACCCAAGAACAGCCACTTGACTCTTACAGGAAGCAGCCTAATTATGTTACTGTAATCCTCCGGCTTGCATTTTTCAGCCACCTCAACACGAACTCACAGACTTCAATGATTATGTAATTACGGAAAACTTCACAACAAACATGAAGATTCCTTCTGGAGGCCACATTGGAGCTCGGGATGTGCATCAGAGCGTGGGAGGGGCGCGCACGGCTCACAAAGGGGAGAGCAAAGAGATTTATTGAACTTAAAAGGCCACATTTTAAAAGGGCTTCTACCAGACCTCCCTTTTCGTGTGCACATTTTTTGCACCTGCAACTGTTTGTGGGCTCGAAAGCAATAGCCCTACCCCCTCTCCCAAGAGACCACACTTTAATGCCTTGGCCCCAAATGTGTCATTTTCATGCCAGGGGGGAGAAATCAAAAGAAACCAAGTTTTTAGAACTTCGCTGTAAAGAAAATAACAGTTCTGAGAAGGATTGGAGCCACATTTTCAGGTTAGACACAGTTGTTAGAGAAATGTCAGAAGGGAAAACACCCCTCTTCACTTTCCTTCCTAAGTTCTGCTTCCCTGGGTTCTGGGTGACATCTGTAGCATCCATTTTAGTGAGCTGCAGCAGGCTTTTGACTCTGAAGCATGTAACTGAACTCAGACCACAATGTTCAAAGTCAAGGCTGCAAATGGACCTTCCTGAGTCTTCCCAGAGAAGATGCCAGATAAATTATTTCCATTAAAACAAACCTTTGATACTATAAATGAATTGTGGAATTTTGATAATGAAGCTTGTGAATGACGTGCTGACAAATGGTCTTGCTTTAGATGGTGTTTGTGGGTAGGGCTTGGGTGAGGGAGGGGATCAAAACTCAATTTTGGCCGTTGATCCACTTCCTCCTTCCCCCACCACCCACCTCATATATTGAGATGAAAGTTAGAGCATAAAATCTCTTTTAAACCATTATGGACTGTTGTATTCAAAGAGGCATCTGTGAACTTTTATAAGATTGGCCAAGATTTGCCCAATTATTTCTCCATTCTATACAGGGAGTAGAAAGTTCCAGATCAAGGGTCGCAATTGAAACAAAAAATACACATATGTTCATATGAGGTAGGATGCAGTACTAAATAGAAAATACAACAAAGCTCCTCCACGTATATAATAGCAAAGCATGAACACGGCCAAGCAGCTGAGAGGAGCAGATGTGGATCAAACACACTTAGCTCTCTTTAATTTAGCTTGGAAGACACTGAAGATCTCCCTTACGGTACAAATCTTCAACATTGAAGACTTGGGATTCTCATATATCTTGTAAAATACTAGTGTGCCATGGTCAGATAGCTGGAGGCTCTTGAAAAGCAGATATATTTATCTAAATGAGGACAAATAGATTACTGTCTCAGAGAAAGTGATTTTTTAAAACTTCCTATTACATGGTTCAATCTAGTTTTGAAATAGGTAGCTTTAGTTCCCATAGAACAAACAAACCAGTGACTTCTTGTGGGTAAATAAGGGAGGAAAGTTGAAGCCATTTGTTTTCACTGACTGCCGAGTTACATTTATACACAGAGATTTACTGATGCAGCAGAGGCGGGGGACTGTGTACAGGGAGAAACAGGAAGGCTCAAGCAGCACAGGTAAAGGTTATGGGATTTGGGATGGGAGGAGGGAAGGAGCGACCTTGGAGACTCAAGAGAGCACAAAACGGTGTGGGTTTGAGTAGCTCAGTGGGCATTGACATCTCACTTGAACACATGCCTGGGGTCAAAAGCCTGCCTTCAAAATGCCAAGCAGGGGCTTAGAGTCACAGAAAGCAAAGGCAGGACTCAGAGAGATTTCTTCACACAAATAGGTTTCCCAAGTAAATCTTGTAGGTCTCTGCTCTTGAATAAAATAATTCTTCCTCCAGTGAGCTTTCATCCATGAGAAAAAACGCAAAGAGAACATTCAGAGTAGTGGGCACAAGGATGAACCCTGGAGGAAGCTTGTGGAGGGCCAGCCTTGGAGCTAGGGTGAGATTCAGTGATCTCCCCTTCCTAGCACCATCTGGGCTCCGAGCACAGCTAGCTAGAGACACCGCAGCCCATGTCCTCACTAGAGGAGGCGTGTGCTGTGGCTGGATTTCTTCTCTCCTGACTTGAACAAATAATACAGATGGGAAGGAGAGCTGGGGCCTGGAATCCTGATGACTCAGAAACAGCTCCATTCCAGTTTCACAGAGCAGGCACGCTTGCTTGCTTTCTTTCTTTCTTTCTTTCTTTCTTTCTTTCTTTCTTTCTCTCTCTCTCTCTCTCTCTCTCTCTCTCTCTCTCTCTCTCTCTTTCTTTCTTTCTTTCTTTCTTTCTTTCTTCTTTTTCTTCTTATTCTTCAGTATTTGATCAAAAAATCATTTAGGTTTATCTACTTTAGCTTTTCAGGAGTCTGTGACCCCTTCCAGCAAGCTTCCTTCCCAGAAGGCGGCTGCTGCATAGACTTAGGTACCCTGGCTCCCCACCAGCTCCCGAGTTCCTCAGCTGCTGGGTAGCAGAGGGCATGGTGAAGCCAGGGGACCTGCAGCAGCTTCTCCATAGTCAGCCTCTTCTCCAACTCAAAAATAAACATAAAATGTGTTTCTTAGCGTTTCATCTCCCACCCACGAGAAAAGTGAACCAAGGGTTGAAACGCAGCTCCTCCACAGCCCAGTGGGAGGAGTGATGTGAGAGCCAGAGAGGATGAGATGTCAGATGGATGTCTCCTCCCTATCACTTCAGATGCCTTTGCCCTGTTTTTGAAGCAGGCTCTTTTTGTGTTGGGTCATTTCTTTCTCCCCTTCTCCCAGCTCTATGGAGCTGTAGGATTCAGGCTTCTTCAGGCAGTGTTGCCATTGCCAGGCCTACTCCCGCCTTACTAGGGAAGGTGAGCCACTCTGTGGCTGCTGGACCCCTACCCCCGGGGGTTCTGAAAAAGAATGGCCTGATTTTCAGATATCGCTGTCATAACCCAGAGGCTATTAGCAGCTTTCTACTTGCCCCACCTTCCAGATTGTCTGTCTGCAGTTGGGAAATTCCACTAGCCTCTTCCTGCAAACAGACTTTCTACTTGAGACTAAAGAGAGTGGCGGGCAAGCTCTCTTTCTGATGTGTAGCTTGGGAAAAACACCCTCCCTGCCCCAACCTCGGCCCTGCCTGGTCATGGATGCTCTTCACCATTACCAGTGAACTATAAGAAACCATTCTTTCTCCTTTACTATGAACATTCAAGTTGATAATTCCTCAAATATTACCAGTACTTAAATGCAAAAGAAAACTGAGTCATTACGGATTTATGGTTCAGGTCTCGCCAGTCGGTACAGAGTACTTATTAAATGACCAGTTTACTCAGGGAAAGCCTAGTAAGAGAGGTTGTTTGGAGATTATAAAAATAACAGTACCAACCAACAGATTAGACACCTGGTGCGAGATTCCAAACACTGGGGAGGAGAAGACTTGTATGTAATGAGGACATTACATACAGCGTCTATATGACAGAAATCCTCAAATATTTTTGCTTTACACACAAAAAAAGATTGTGTTAATGCATTAACTTGCTATAAGACAGTTTGCATCTCAGGATACAATAGTGAATGAAGTGCTATTTTGATTTAACTACATACATATAAATATAAAGAGGAGGGAATGCATTAAAACTTGATATTCATTTCTCACTAAAACCAACTTGCTAAAAGATGTGGTATCCTAAATAAATGTCATTTTAAAATATGTTTCTCTGACACATTAATCAACATAAATACACTTGAAGGGCGCACATTCTTTTAGTTTGCTATTAGTGACTTTTCTCAATCAGAAAAATATTAATAAAACAAAGCTAAAGGTAATATAAAAGAATAACCTAAAAATCTTGTGCTGGAGGTCAGATGACAGTGAGCACCTGCCGAGGGGTCTGCAGACCACACTCAGACAACAGCATAAAAGCAAGCTCTGAAGATCGCTGGGTAGAATGGGACACTGAAACCCACGAACGTCAGGTCTGAGGAATGAGCCCTTTCACACATAACTATTGGGGGGAGATTCAAACTGCTCTCTTTGAGCTATTCATGCTATGATTGTTTTATCCTTGCCATGTGTAAAGGAGAAATAGACTGCCAGACTGCTAAGGAAATGTGTTTCTTAGCCAACAGGAGAGACCCAGCAGCCCATCCCAGTCCTGAAATTCTAGTTTGAAGCAGGAAGAACCCACATATGACATAGCACATGAGGCAAACTGCATTCTAAAGCATACCTAAGATGAATCCAGTCAAAATCATGACGCCTCCTTTTGATATATAAGCTCATGTTTTTGTAAAACCACACTCCAGGTACTGGGCACCCTGACTCCATGGTTCCTCTGGGCTGATTGGGTGTTGCCTTCCTAGTGAATGGGGAAGCACCCCTATGTGCCCAGTGTCTAGTACTTTGTGTTGGCCTGTGCTGCTCTCTGGCTCCCCAGCCATTTCCCTATCTACCAGGATCCTTGTGGCACTTGATAATCTCAATTCTGAAAGTCCTGGAGGCTAGCAGGTGCTTGGCTGGGCATTTTGGGTACATTATCTCACCCAAATGTCCCAACAAGGCCTGGAGTCACTTTGTTATTCTCACGATGGAAGTAGAATCTGAAGCTTTGTGGGATCAACTTGGCAAGCAGGGTTGGAGCTAGGACCCAGGCCTGAATCTGCATTATCCTAGAGAGATGGTGGCCCCAATGTCGGTGAGACAACATCCCTGCAGTCCTGTGAACATCTGCAGTGGGTATGTCTCCTACCTATGGTAGACAAATGTAGTCTAAATCTTCTTCATTTTAATGTGTTTTATAAATGTGCTTTTATTTATCAACAATATACCACTTTTTTTTTTTGACACTGCAAAGACAGTCACGTCCTAGATAGCATTTGAGAATCTAACAAGCATTTTGAAAGGACACATGAAAGGTCCCAAAACATCTCTGTCTCTAACTCATAGCAGCTCTTCCTCTAAAGCAGACATCACAGAAGGAAAAGGAGGGAACATTCTGAGCGGAAGCTTTCCGGCAGTGTTTACATGACAAAAAAAGTCAGGAAAATGTGGTGTTGTTGTGTCTCCTTCATCATTCCAGGATCTGAAGGGATTCTGAAAGAAAGGCACTGTAAAGGAAGACAGGCTCCCAAGGGATGTGACTCACAGGGACAAATGCAAAAGAAAGAAGAGAGACTGGCAGATGGACAATGGGCCTTTATTCAAAGCACATGGAGCCGAATGGAAGCATACGTAGAGGTGGTGGTCAGAAGGGAGAGAGCAGCCAGGAGAAGCTGTGGCTGGCAGGGTGGGTGGGGGACAGCAGAGGAAATGAGCGAAGAAGGACACACATATAGGAGACCTTTGTGTACGGAGGAGGGGAACAAATGTTCTGCCCTTAGCATCTTGAGAAATGTTGTCTATTTATTAGCACTAATGAAAATAAGCTTTTCTTAGTGCTTTCTTCCAAATGACCCAAAGAACTTCAAATGTTTTTTCTTTATGGTGTCCATCATCCAGGAGAAAATCTGAATCCTTTTTCTGATAGGCAGAAAGCAGCAGAGAGAACTGCTAGTCTCATAAAAGAATGTGTTATCAGAAAAAGACCAAAGAAGTAGGTTTCCTAAAATTTTCAAATTTTCCAAAAATTTTATTTGTTTGTTTGTTTATTAAACTAGTATATTACCAGAGTCTCAAGCAGAGCAAAGAAAATCCAGGCAGAAGGTGGAGGCGCCTCCTTGTCTGGCTCATTTGAACATCTACCTAAGACCGAGGTGGCTCTACTATGGTGTCCTTTGGCGCCACGTACTACTCTTCAAACAAAACTCTGCATGGCTTTCCCTCTGCCACTGTCAGAAACCTGTTCCTTAAAATGCCATCTGGTACCCTTGGCCTTCACACTTTGTACAAATTCATCCTGATGAAATCCCTGGCATTTTCCTCAGGGTTTCTTTTTTCTGCCTTGCTGCTAATGGTTAATTGATACCCATTCCCCAAGTCTTGAGCCTCTTTCCCCAGCTGTAGAGATCACCCCTAAGACCCCCCCTTCCTTCCTTCCTTCCTTCCTTTCTTCCTTTCTTTTATTTCTAAACCTAGTCCCTAAAACTCTGTTCTGGTTCTCACCCTGAGTTGCACTCCCCTCCCCCATCCTCCGTGTTTTGTTGAGGGCCTTACACTGAACTTTGAAAGCGCCTTTTCTTAATTCAGAACCTGCCTTAAGTGACCTGCACTTTGCCACGTCATTTAAGGAATGCACGCAGCTCGAGGGACTGCCAACGTCATTTAAGGAATGCACACAGCTCGCGGGATGGCCACTTTCCGTGTGACCCTGAACCCTCCTACAACATAGCATCTCCAACTGCCCACCAGGTCCTCTGAGATTCAGTGTCTATCCACAGCTTTTCTAAAATGCCATTTTTGTGTTCATGCTTTTTATGTAACAACCCAGGCCGGGGAAACAGGACAGACGCATGCAAGCAACGGTTCTGTCGTCAGACAGATCAAAATTGAGAAATTTAAATCCTGATTTCCTTCATTTTTTCCCCCCCATTTTTTGGTTGCTTCTCTGAGAATGAGCGAGGGAACAAACTTCCTGCTTCTTTGTTTCTAAAATGGATAGTGGAATACTATAGATTAAAAGGGATATTTTAGTGGCTGCTATAAAATAAGTGCTCAAAAAACGTGTTTGATTGAAAAAACACAAATTATAATTTAATCAAAGAGGAGGACAAAAATGGGGGGACTAGCTGTCTTAGGGTACTAGCCTCCCAGGTCAGTAAGAGGAAACAACTTACGTACAAAATTACAAAGCAATAGAGTAGACACCAAGAAGACATAAATATGTAGGAGTAGCTGATGTACAGCAAAAGGCTCCTAACCCAGCCATATTAAGGAAATAGTAATAATGACCAGGGAAATTGTCGCCTATGAAGTCTGTCTTGTGAGCAGCAGCCTGTCCTGCCTGCTATGTGGGGACCACACGCCGGTGTATGAACGACAGAAGACCAACTAGTCCATAGGGATGATACTATGATTTCATGTTTTATTTACTTAATTTTTAAAATTTCTTATTATTGTATGTATGAATATGATATGCTATTGGGGGCAGAGCGCATGTTCCACAGTGTGAATATGTGTGTGTAGGTCAGAGGACATCTTTGCCGAATTGGTTCTACCCATCCACCTTTATGTGGGTTCCAGGGATTAAACTCAGGTAGCCAGATTGTGAGGCAAAGACCTTTCCTCATGGAGCTGTCTCATAGCTCCATTTCGTGTTTTATAGAGGACCATGGCAACTCAGCCACCATGGCTAGGTCACGTGTTCACGGTAGAGCTTGAACTGAGGGATAGAACTGTAGATAGAGCTGTAGATTGAACTGATAGATAGAGCTGTATCTGAGGGAATGCACACATTTCTCTCCAGGGTTCGCACAAGATGCATTTTGGGAGACCTGGTGTGGATGCTGGTGTGAAGCTTTGTCACACCAAGGTTCCTATAAAAGCTGCGCACTCTGAAGCCCAGTCAAAGGGCTGGTCACTTCCTAACCTGGCAGATGCTTTTGCCTCAAGCCAGCAACAACAAGAACAATGAGGACACAGAGCTGGCTTTGTGTTCCTAGGACTCTTTCAGTGACTCATTTCTCACATTTATAATATTTTTTTCCCTAGACCAATACTAAAAAAAAATATACTTTTTTCTATAATATCTTTTATAATACTAGACCAATGTCTGAAAATACTAGAACTCATATTTTATTCTCTCAAATCCAACATTGTGATAATCCTCTAGCATGTCCTACTGATACACATTCCTTCCATAAAGCCTTGCGTTGGAGACTAGTGCTGATCTGTTACATAGATGAGGAAACGGAGGTACCGGTACAACGCACAACTGACCTAAACATTCACAGTGCCATAGAGAAAAATCTGGAGTCCGGTTCACAGCGCCCACGTTTTTTTCAGTCTGATGCTTACTCATGAGACATAGAGCATCCCAAGAATCCAATGTTATTAAAAAGGTTCTGTTAGCGGTGACCAGTTTCCAGATGTAAATGTGATAAACTCAGGAGGAAAATAAGCCACCTCTGAACCACAGTCATGAAGAGCCTCTCCACACATCTTTGAATATCTTGTTTCAAGAGCTGGAAACCCACGTCCGACGCCTGCACTGGCTTTGGCTACCCTTCAGTCGTGTCTCCACTGTTTGGATATTCTTGTGCAAACTTAGTTTCTGAAAGTTATGAAGGGAATTTTCGTTGAGCAAAATGTTCTTGTAAAAGTTGTCTCCTATTAAGCTGGAGACACAGCTCCAAGGAATTTCTTACTAGAAAGCAATACATTACTCTATCATGAATCACAAATTGCTTTTCCAGGATCTTATAACTGACTGTACTCACATGAGAACTAGGATACTTCTTTACTGTATGTGTAACTGAGATGCCCACTGAACAATTATCTAAGCCGAATTCAGGATGCATTTGTTGTATTTAAAGGGGACCCAAAGAAATGTGGTTAGGGCAACCTCTAATACAATAAACTGCAAGTAAGATAGAAGTTGTCTAAGAACACTGAACATAGCATACTTAAGTTACGTTTAATGTAATCTGTCAAACAATTCTGGTTCATTCTGCCTTATTGCCTTCTGGATGACAGGTGCAATAAATTCCAACAGGGAAAAAGGAAGTCACTCAAGAATCAAGTCTTGTGAGATAGGATTTATTTATGTGGGAAAGTGGAATGACAATCATATAAGACTGATTAATTCCCAGATTCTTGTGCTGCTGTGACTGCAAGGATTACCACAATCAAGACGATTGACGTACCCTTAGTTTACACTTGCCATTGTTTGTGTGCTTGTGGCATGAGTACCAAAATTCTAGCCTCAGGAAATTTTCAGTTTAGAATACATTATTATTATTACCTACTAACCCTACACAGTGTACCCTGTGCCCGCCGTCTCCCACCCACCTCAGTGCGGCCGTGTACCCTGTGCCCACCGTCTCCCATCCCCCTTGCACTCTCCACTCCATGCACTGCTCTGCTTCCTTTTCTATGCACTTGACTTTTTTCACTCGTTTGAAGATTTCATAACTGAGACTTCCTGTGTCTGACCTATTTCACTGAGCAAGACCTTACTCCAATTTCACGCATGTTGGAGATTCTAGAATCCTTAATGACAAGAATTTCTAGATTGAGTAGCTTTCCCTTGTGCATGTCGCAATTTCCTTACCAACCCATCCATCAGTGAATGCTTATATTTCTGTGTTTTAGTTGTGAAATAGACTTAGATGTACGATAAACATGACGTGGGACAGGGAACGCGGTGTCGGTATCATCTCCTGCAGGTGTACGCCCTCAGTGGGACGAGTGTTCTGAGGGATCTATGCGCTGTTTTCCTTAAGGCCCACATCACTGTGCGTCCCAGCAACTGCGCTCTCTTTCATCAATACTTTCTATCTCTGACAATCGCCATCTCAACAACTGTGGTCTGCTGTCTCATTATAGCTTGGATTTGGATGCTCTCATGTGTGACATGCTAAGTCTTTTCTCCTCTACTTCTACTTTTTATTGATCACAGCTTAGCGAGAAGAAAATCAAACAAGGTACCATATTTTCTTCATGGAACTACTTAACATCCAAGTGGTGCCTTGTTCTTCAAAGCAGCTTGACATGGTGCATCTTTCACAAAGATGAAGCAATTAGTACAAACGGGTGTTATCAGCCCACTGTTCAAATACAGAAGCGGAAATCTAGATGAAGCCAAGACATTACCCAACATCAAATGGTAAATTAGGAGCAGGGTTTAAAATTAAAACCCGTATTTCTAACTATAGTCTGTGTTAGTAGTCTTTATTGAGTTTTTAGTCTTCCTGCGCACCTATCTGTGTATCGTAAAGTCTCTGCCAGTTTGGCAGGAGATCACCCACATGAGGACCCTCTGCTTCGATTTGGAAAAGGGACACTTATGGCAGACTTTTCTTTGTGTGTGTATATATATATATATATATAACATTTTATGGGTTCAAAAAGTGAAACATAATTTTGTTCCTATAGAAAAAAAGTTTCTTTGAGTGTTTTGTCTTTGTCTTAAAAGTTTTTTATCCTAAGTTTAGGCAACACTCTGGCCTATCCCCAGCTCTGTAGGAAGATTTGGACATTCTTATCTATCTATCTATCTATCATCTATCTATCATCTATGTATCTATCTTCGATTATTTACAGGTTCATGGTGAAAAAGGAAAGGAAAGGGGGCTTTAGGCAAAAGGAGCAGATAAACCTATTATTTGGGCACACTAGGAAAGCAATTGGTTGCTGTTCCTTGTCTGTTTAAGCTCCTCACATCAGCTCATCTAAATAGATCTGGTTCAGCCTGTTAGGAGACTCAGAACACCAAGGTGACGTGAGCCCAGGGGGCTTTTGCTGTTGTCGCTGAAAGATAAACACTATTTCAAATTCATGTCCTATGATATATGCAGCACAGGAACTGATGAATGACTCATTTATTGTTGGAAAATGAACAACCTTGTATAACAGTTTGCTTTCAATCATGTGTGTGTGTATCTGTCTGTCTGTGTGTTCTACCTGAGCAGTGCCTTCCTTTGATTCATGTATTGAATTATAGCATCTTTTGTTCTTTTCAAGCTAGAAAATTCTATTTAAAATCATTTGCACTCATTTGTTGTCTCTCTCTCAATTTCAGAATATGGCTGAAGCTACAGAAGTACAGAGGAACTCCCAAAACAAAAATTGATTGATAGGAATTCTGGGGTTAGAGGACAAATCGGAACAATGCAGAAAGGGTATTTGGACAATCCGGTGCAGAAGAGTGGCATTAATAAAATTGCTATGTTTATTAACATCGAGGCATGCATGTACAGCCAGAAAACCACAGCCAGTACTTCATGATCGTTCTCTATGCCTTTGTATTTTGCTTCCTTACGTATTAACTTTTTCTTCTACTTGTGTATACATAACTGTCCCTCTCCCTCTCCCTCTCTCTCTCCCTCTCCCCTCTCTCTCTCTCCCTCCCCCCCCTCCTGGTTTTTATAGTCCCTTCAATGCTTTGTTGGATATTAAATCAGAAGTGAATTTGGGGTTCTGGAATGTGAAATTCTCAGCTTCAGGGCATACCCTCTGTCGGAGAGGAGCATCTTCATGAATGACAGGTGAGAAAGGAACCTGGTAACAGGATCCTTATCGAGCACCGGTGCTTTCTGCTGTGTGTGCGCCTGCATACCTCTCCTTTAGGGCTACTTGAGTTTCCGCATCTTCTAATGTGCTTTTAGAGTCCATCTTGTTGTCTGCTCTCAGGGGCAGCCCCGTCCTTCCTTTTCTGCCCTCTTGCCATCTTTCTGAGGTATTAGCTGTCAATTCAGCATCAGGTGAAGTGTCAATTTGTGAAAAACCTTAAGTGGATCTTACTTAGATTGTGGCTTTCAAGTCCGGAAGAAGTGGAAAGAATCTAAACAAATGTATTTGAAAAGACTCTGGGAAAGATTGGCTTAAAAAAAAAAAAGACCTAGATAGGTTTTTATTGGTGGTAGGTTTTTGTCTTGTTTTTATCTTTGCCTGGGAAAAAGAATTCATGACATCTTTTAAACTGATCTAAATGGATAATACTGTTCTTTATGAACCATTAAAGCCATTAAAATTTTTGTAGATCTCAGTATATAAGAAGTCCGGTTTTCCAGCACGAAGTTGAAGGTCCATGTGATACATATGTGCACGCTATCTCGTATATAACATATACGGCGTCCCTGGTGTTTTAGATGATCCTATGGGTACCTGTTCCTCCTGTGAGCTCGGTTGTGTCTGCATGCTCATATGGGCACTCACAATGTTTTCTTAGTTATCTGCTGCTGGGTAGCCGACTTATTCTTCTGGGTACTAATTCAACTCACATCATGTGTGGGCTTGGCAGACATCAGCTTCCAGCACCTAGAAGGCACTTCCTTCTCCGGAGTAACTTCAGGGGAACAAGGACTCTGCCACAACTAGCTGGGGTTGGAATGAACCCATCTCCTTTCTGCATCACAAAATAAGCGGAGACTAACTGGCCCAGACAAGTTCTCAGTATTCTTGGATTGATCTTGCATTTTTTTCCCACCCCTTTCCAGACTATATCTAAATTTAGCAATGAGATATAGCACAATCAAGACGTTCAAGTGCACTGTGTCACCACGGGGATTTCAGGATGTCTAATGGGTCTGCCTCGGCGAGTCTGATGCAATCCCCTATTGGTTTGTGCTTAGGAATCCGGGTGGGAAGTGAAAGTGCAGACAAGCCTGCCTAGGCGGTCTCCACCATGTAAGGGCTTGCAGCTGGATGCGGGTCTCAGACCAGATTCAGGCCAATTAAAAATGAGAACCTCCAAACGAGTGCTCTGGGAATCAAGGTGAATGTGCTTTGCTACATCTGAGAGAGGCCCCAAAGATACCAAATGGCAAACTGCAGGGGCCAAAGATAGAAAACTCCTCTCGCTCTGTGAGGACCTGTCTTTTCTTGGGGGCATCCAATGGGAAGGAGGGAGAGAGCAGGTCCATGACCTACTGTCAGGCCATGTCCCAAGGCTCTGCCTCATGTCACCCTTTTGGAAGGGCTGGCTCCAAACTAGACGTGAAATCCTCCCTGGTTTAGGATTTTAAAGAGAAAGGGAGGATTTGGGGCATTTGGAAAATCTAGGGCGGGTTAGAATACCTGTGCTACGTTTTAATAACATATACATGTTTTCGCTATTTTTCATACAGAATTTTTAATCACTTCAGTGATGGAGAATGAATCGGGGTTGTATGGTATGCAGCAAGCATATCACAATATTTGACTTATTTGTAAGTTTTCTGATTATCAATTTATATTTACTGGGGAAAAAGGTTCAATGCTATAGGGATGTGTAACAGCGTGTACAAGTGCTCTGTCATCATAACCCCGGAGTAACTTTCGACATAAACTCATTCCTTATGGGCTGGCTAAGAGAGCTGGTGATCTGACAGAGGACCTGGATTCAATCCCTAGGACCCACATGGTGGCTCGACCAACTGTGACTCCATTTCTGGGGGACCCAACATCTTCTTCTGGCTTCTGAGGTTACTGCATGCACTGACTTACATACATGCAGGCAAATCACCCATACACATTTTATAAAAGTCTAAAAAACCCAAATTCATTTTATATGCTCATCCTCACACACAAACTATCTACTTTTTTATAAGAATTAAATCTTGAAACTCATAAATCATTATTCCATGAGACCACACACCTGTTGATAAATACACCTTGTTCAGTTTCTAAGATTGAACTTCTTCAAGATTATAAATCATTCACAGAATAAAAACAAAGAATACCAACATGCATGAATTGAAAATACAAGAGTTTCTGTGGTCTTCTGCCTCCCAGCTGTGTTCTGGTTTGAACCCTTTACGATGCTGATGGAAGCGTACATGTGTTTGTTTTCTGTTTATTTTACACAAATGAAATTATACTATATAGCCATACATCTTGGTTTCAAATTTTTCTTTTTTCTTCTTTTCTTTTCCCTTCCTTCCTTCCTTCTTTTCTTTCTTCCTTCCTTCCTTCCTTCCTTTCCTTCCTTCCTTCCTTCCTTCCTTCCTTCCTTCCTTCCTTCTTTTTCTTTCTTTCTTTCTTTCTTTCTTTCTTTCTTTCTTTCTTTCTTTTCTTCTCTTTCTTTTTTCCCCCAAGACAGCATTTCTCTGTTGTAATTTTGGCTGTCCTGGAACTCACTCTGTAGACCAGGCTGGCCTGGAACTCACAGAGACCCACCTGCCTCTGCCTCCCAAGTGCTGGGATTAAAGGCATGAAACAACCCCTAGTTTAGTTTCAATTTTTTTTTTCAAATATCATTTTTTTCAATTAACACCAAAGAATGTTGAACATCAATGTAGGTGAGTCCAGACCTGGAGAGCAGAAAGCATATATCTATTGTTCACTGAGGTAGGAACTTTGCCTAACACCTTGTGAGTGTTAAACACACGGAAGTCTGAAGGACCTTCTGCTCCAGTTGGAAAACCCCAGGAGGAAAATTATCCCTAGACCCTAGTTGCTAACCAGACCCACAGGAGACTGTCTCCTGCTCACTCAGTGCCATGCTCCTTTCATAGGTGTCACCTTCAAAGAGATTTGCCCCTGGGCTTGGGTACCACTTGAACTATACAGGGGCACATACCTGGCTAGATGGGGAAGCAGACCTTTCTACTGCTGATTTTTTCCCCAATAGTCAACAGTCAACAAGATATATACAATCTCCTTGGGAGCAGAATCTGACCTTGATAATAGCAGAAAGCATAATTTTCGTCATCAGCAATGATTTTTTTAATGTACTAAGATTCTTAGTGGCTTCTTACAAAATAAATGTCAGGATCTTTTATTTCTATGTGTATATGCTGAAACAAACAAGCAGCAATATTCAGCAATGTGTAATTTGAATCCCCGTGCATCACACTGCAGTTTGTTAAGGTCTGTACTTTATAACATCCTTCCCATCACTGCCTAACATGATACTTGGCTCTTAATTCTTTAGAACTATAAAGATAAAACTGTGCATATTGCTACATGTGTGCATCAATTCAAGTCACTGAAAACAAACACACACCAACTAATATGCCAGAAATCTTTTAATTCTAATTTAGCATTAACGTCAATAGAAATTTAAAGCAAGGTAGGATAGTTTTGAGTAGCAGGGGGAAATCTACCCATTGGAGAGACTTCAAAGGTGAGTACATCTCAAAGACTTTTTAACTTGTAACAAAAGACATTCATTATGCACAGAGTTTAAGACATTAAAATGTCATCCTTGGGACTTATGGGTTTTGTAAAACATGCCCCGTTTCTGCGGGGAATTCTCTTCATCCCAAAAGACATGAATAGTAGAAAAGAAGCCTTTTATTAGGGTTTACTTTTTAAATGTTCTGGAAGTCCTGATGAGGCAGGGTGACTTGTCCAGCTAGCTACAGGCAGTTGGTACATAAATCAGAAGAAATTGGCCATAGTGAGTCCCTGTGTGGGAAAGCTCACACAACTGGCAACTGATCATCCCCTCTTCTTTATTTTCGCATAAACTGTTTACAGAACACTGTGTGGCAGTGCCTGAGACTAGTGACATTCTAATCCCTAGTAATTCTTAGGAAATGTAATTGTAGAAACAGATTTCATAAAGTGCCTTCGATCTTATATAAATCTGCGTAAATCACAGGCCCTTTTAAATGCCATTTGGATGGCAGAGTTGTGGCAGAAGTGCAGCCTGACTTCCCACAGGAGCTTCCTGAAGGCAGCTGCTGACTCCCTGGTGGGATCCCTGCCTCCTCAAGCTGGCCCAGAGAACTGAAGGCGGTCTCAATCCATTGGCTGTGCCAAAATTGGTTCCTGGGTTTCAAAGGCATCTGACTTTCATCAAAAAACTCAGAGCTCTGCTCTTGACTCACTTGCACAGAGTGGATGAGGAAGTTGAAGCGACTATTTGCTTTCCTTGGTCGCAAACAGGCTTTCTTCACTGAGAGCCATGTGGCAGATGGCGTAAATCCACTTGAATGGTCCAAATTTCCCTTCTACAAAAGTACATTTAGGGCAGATAGGGGTTGATAAAGTGGGCACCGGATATAATTTATTTACAGGTTCCATAGCTGATGGGGATTGATGAAGGATACTCTTGCAAAGTGGGATATACATATATATATATATATATTCCCCTTTCAGCTTGCACATTATAATACATGAATCATACTTTGTCTTTGTAGGAAACTTTTACAACAGTCAGAACAGTCTCAAATGAGTGCTAGATGAGGGCTAGTGCTGTGATCACAGAGCAGTGTGTAATTTTTTCCTGCTCTTCCCAGCATTCTGGGGGAACCAGAAATACGATGTAGGGAATACCTGGTAGTTTGATGAGATGCTTTAGTTACCTTTCCATCGTGTTGATGAAACGCCGTGATCAAAGCAACTGACAGAAGGAAGGGTTTATTTGGGATCACAGTTCCTGGGGGTTAAGAGTCCATCATCATCATGATGGGAAGCACAGCAGCAGGAAGGCTTCTCTCTCTCTCTCTCTCTCTCTCTCTCACACACACACACACACACACACACTCACACACACACACACACACGCACTCAATTCCCCATGTGCAGCTCCCTTTGGCAGATATCCCATGCCTCTGGCATCTCCAACATCTTGGGATCCTCAGTGCAACCCAGGCTTCACTTCGACAGCTTCACACAGGGCCTCTCAGGGCCTCCATGCAGGGGCACCCACCCACATACCTGGCCTCAGTGGCTGTCTGAAGCTACAGAGCAAGGTTCCACCACCCCTTTACTCATGTATCCTTCAGGACTCTAACCTAAAGTCAGCACCACTTGGATCACTGCCAAGTTTTGCTGCCAGTTTGGGATGGACCCTTGTCCCCTTGAATCGCATTTGCAGTCTCTATTGTTTGCCATTCCTTTCTGGGAACAGAAAATTCTTTGGACCTTTTCATTTCACAAGTGAAGAGTTTAGCTGGTTGGGGTCTTTTCATGAAAGTGCACAGTCCCGTTTATTCCAATGCAGTCCAGGCCTCTCTTTAATCTCTTTCCCTTTTTCAGCACAAACCTTGGCTGTAACATTAAGTTTCCTGATGCTCTTTGTCTCTTCTAACTGTACATCTTGTATTTCTTTTTTGCCCCAGCTTGTTCTTTATCCCTGTAGAGCTGCCTAAGAGTGATTGTTAATAACCATGCAACAGAGTCAAGATTACAGTGTCATGAGATGTCCTCCACTTTTACTTTTAAACTTAACACCAGGAAGTTCTTAGAACAAGGGAAGAAAGCAACCAGTTTTTGGTTTGTTTGTTTGCTTTTTGCCAAAATATCATAAGAATTGTCTTAAGATAAGTTGCTAATACTGTTACCCTCTGAAACCAAAACTCTTGATCTGTGCCACCACAGTCCATGTTGATGTCAGTACTACTGTCTTTCCAGCCCCTACTTGGATGGACCATTAAATCGTGTTTACAGCATCCAACTGCTTGTCAAGTTCAAAGTCTTAATGTCTTCCACGTACTTCCATAAGTAACTCAGCCAGGTTTGTCATATCAATAGCCCCACTCCTGGTACCAAATTCCATATCAGTTACTTTCCTATTGCTGTGACAAAACACCATGACCACAGCAACTTTTAGAAGGAATGACTTATTTGGCTTTAGTCGTAGAGGGGTAAGAATAGTCTATCGGGACAAAGAAATGTGGCAGCAGGCAGCAGACACGGTGGCTGAAGCAAAAGCTAAGGGTTCATATCTCAAACTCATGCAGAAGTCAGAGTGAACAAACTCCAAACAGTAAAATATTTAAGTTCTCAAAATCTTTCCTTAGTGACGTAGATGTAACTCTTCCAGCAAGGCTGTGTCTCTTAACCTTCCCCAAACAGAGCCACCAACTAGAGACCAAGTATTCAAATGTCTGAGATCATGGGGGACACCTCAATCTACTACAAATGAGAACTCTAAATGAGTTCTCTACAGAAACTGATCTGATGGAGCGAGCACATGTGCATTAAAGGGGGTTTAGCGTGGCTTACAGGCTGTGATCTGGGTGGTCCAATCAATGGCTGTCTCCTGATGGGAAGGCCAAGAATCCAGTAGATGTTTATTTCCTGAGACTGGATGTCTCAACAGTCTCCAGAAGACGCTGTGGCCCCAAGAGGATTCCTAGAGAGCGGCTGGTCTTCAGTCAACATTGGAATCCCGAAGAAGTAGGTTCGAATACAGGTGACGGAGTGCCTGAGCAACAGGATAGATGAACTTGCCAGCAAGAGTGATGGAAAGTGGGAAAAAATCAAAAGCTTCCTTCATACATGCCCTTTGATGGGGGCTACCACCAGAAGCTGTGATCCAGATTTAGAGTGGGTCTCCTCAACTAATCCATCCAATCAGGAATGTTCTTCACAGGTGTGCCCTGTCCTTTGTGTTTCAGTTGATTCCAGATACAGTCAAGAATAGCTATCACAGATGCTTTGAAGAGAGTTTCTAGCTCCACAGAACCGTGTTACTCTCCAGAAGATGACTCGTCTCTCTTTGTAATTTATACTGTTGCTGTCCCACCTAAGCCTTCAAGATCTAACACCTAGATGAGGTCTAGGTCCCTAGACTAACTCCTCTGGTTCTAATCTAGCCTCCATTAATCTATAGCCCCAGATCCCTGTCAAATTACGACTCTTGTATCATCTGCATCTATGGTATCATAATCTGTCTATACATTTTTGGAATTTTCCATCACATAAAATAAAGGGCACATAAGCCTTTCCCAATATCACGTTTGCCTGCTGTTCTACCAATAATGTTCTAATCACACCCAACCTTCTCAAGCATCCCCTAAGGGAAGATAAGTTATGAAGTCTCCCTCCATAGAGTTCCTAGTTCCTCAGGCCCATATCTCAAGACACTTACATTGTAACATAGTAACTATTACCTAGTCTCAATTGTCTGTCTCCTGCCAAAATTTAGATACTGTGGGATTAAGAGGTGGGTGAGAGATGAGTAGATAAAGGGACTTCGACTTCATGAGTGGGATTAGTGTTTCGACACGAGGGGCTCAGGAGCTTGTCCCTTCTCCCATTATACACAGAAGCAACAAGGTGCAAGTCTATGGGGCACACGGCTGGTTCTTGCAAGGCTAAGACTCTGCTAGCACCTTGATTCTAGAATTCCCAACCTTCAGCATCTGGAGCAATAAACTTGTTTTGTTACAGAAACACAACAAACCGAGACGGTATCCTCCTTAGGTGTCTTCTGCTCCGTGAGACGCTCCAGCACCACGCAGACACTCGCTTCTCACTGCTGCTTGTCTACTCAGAATTATCTGGCATATATCTAACAATGGTGTGACGGGTTAGGAAGTGATATTGAACAGACAAAATGAGGCTTAAGAAGAATGTGTGTGTGTGTGTGTGTGTGTGTGTTTATGTATTGCTGTCAGTGTATGCACATGCATAGATTTGCATGTGTTTGGAAGCCAGAGGTCAATGTTGAGTGCCTTGTTTTATCCTTCTCTACATTATTCTTTAAGATAGGGTAGCTTGTTGAACCTGGAACTCCCTCGTTGGCTACACTGGCTAGCCAACGAGCTCCAGGACCTGCCCACCTCTGGCTGCCCCAGTGCTCCTGTTACATATACACACTATTGCCTAGATCTTACAAGGGTTCCAGGGATCTGAACTCAGGTCCTGTAAGCTGTGTACCATCTGAGCCTTCCTCATTGCCCCTTGATTTCTATATCAAGTTTATAAGGTTCACGGCAAGTGTAATACAAGGTTTACAGTAGATGTATATAAGGTTGATTAGAGGCATGTGATTTATAAGTATAATAATTAAAAAATCGTTTCTCGAGATAAAAGACAACATAGAGAGCATCAAGTTTTCTCTAAAAAGTAGGAAGACCAGTCAGTTACCACCTTTCCCTCACCTCACTGTTGTAGGGGCTCTGTAGTATGCGGAGTCCACAGTGTGGACCACCAGAGGGTCCCACCTCCTACCCAGTCTGCTGCAGCGCTGGTCTCCTACTTTGGGACAGTGCTGCCCCCTACACAGTCCTGAACGCAGATTCCCCGCCCCCCCTACACACAACCCACAACCCAAGGCTCCTGCTTCTGGAGGCTTGGCCCCCACACAGCCCACAGAGGGGGGCTCCTGAGTCTGTGGATAGCTCTGCCCTAACACACCCCTCTATACTTGGGGGGGGTGGGAGGCCTGGGCCCTGCTCCCCTTAACTTCCACAGCTGAGGCTCTGCAGACTCCTCCCTGTGGAGGGAGCTCTGCCTCAGTCCTGCCCCCTTGCATGGCCCAACCCTCTTCCAGGTTCCAAAGAATCAAGTTGCTTTGGTGGTCTTGGAGGTCTTGGTCTGCTTCAGGGTGGGCCTTGTAGGTGGCCATGGCAACAGGCAGACCGAGGTGAGGACTAGACTGATGGCTGCCTGCTCCAGGCCCAAAATGGCACCTCACAGATATCTGTGTTTCTGCTGGGAAGCAAATCTGATTTTCCCAGCAAGCCTACCCCCTCCTGCTGCCAACTGCTGTTTGGTGCTACTGTTTACCTCCCTCACCACCCTGCTGGGGACCCCAGCACCATGGTCACTACCCTTGTGTCCACCATGAACCCCAAATGCTGCTGAGGACCACTGGGGAGCCAACATATTTCCCCTTTGAGGGAGTCTGGCTCTGCAAGGCCAGGGAGCTCTGGGACTTTAGACACCTCCCCTCCCTTCCCGCCCCGTAAGCTCCCCTCAGGGACTATCAGGGACCTCACTCCCAGATAGCTGCAGGGTTCCCCAACCTGGCAGAGTAGCACAGAAGTGGCCCCAACTAACACAAATAGCCCTAAACTGTGTTCCTCAACCCTCACCAGACTTGCCAAATAAGGGCAAAAAATCCCACCAATCACAGGCCACCCTGGGAGACTCTGCCCCCCTCAGGGACACTAAAAAGCAGCCTTCTGGACTCTATAGAGAGTAGGGAGGGGCACAGCTTTGGCTGCTGCCTCCCTCCTAAGTGAAGAAACAAGAACACCTCAGCTCAGCTGGAAAATTTCCCTTCAGAGCTGCAACACTGGGGACACCTTCCCACCTCAGAACCGTTATGGTCCCTGAGCTCCCAACTGCCAGGGCACCTTCCTGTCAGAGCTGTGTGGCTCCTGGGCTCCTGAATGCCAGGCCACTTTTCCATCTCTGTTTGAGCTGAATAAAAAACTCTCACAACTGTAAAGGTATCAGTTTAACCTGTGAACAGATCCACATACATACAATACAAACTGGGTCTGTAAAACATGTCCTTCAATGCTCATGTTCAAGAATCAGCATCACCACTTTTTCCTTAATGGAACCATTGGCCATATACACATACACATTAAAGAGTAACGAAAAGTACCTAACACCACGGAGCGCTCCTTAGCCAGCACGTGACACTAAGGGAAGTATTCACAGTGACTTCTAAATGTACCCTAGTCCACCAGCTGACACTGGTGAGTAACAAGGAAACAGATCCAACGCTGGTGGGAAGAAGCGCTCGACTTTGCAATATCAAAGGGTCTGACAAGTCAATTCGTTTGTCTTTTCCTCACCAATGTTCACGGGTCACTAATAACCCATGTTCTCCAAAGCAACAGTCATTTCTGATGTCAACAGTGGCACAGATCACAAGCTTCTGTGACATGGACTGAGTCACAGTATTCCCCTGCATAGGCTGTGTGGTGTGAGCACCAGAGACTCACGTGTGGTGTGGGAGGGGATGGGGGAGAAAGGGGGTGCATATGCTATAATGCCAAGGCAGGGTGCCTCTTACCTCGCTCTATTAGCACTAAATCAGAGCAAATTCAGACAAAGGGACCACGAGGCTCCCGATCACAGTGTCCTGTTATCTCGCATTCTTTGAGGTAAGAGTCCACTGAGGTCCCCAATACTGGTCTCTCATATTCTTAGAGAGCTGCCTGTGGGATCAGCAAGGGTATAAAGGTCTGAGCAAAAGGCCAAGAAACTGCAAATTTGCACTCCAGGATTGTTTTCTTAAACCTACTAATTACCTACTGGGTAACTTTGAGAAAACACAACCTGTTAATGGTTAGCCATTTCAGTTTCTCTACCCATAAAATAGGCTATAAATTATCTACACACTTGCAAAGGTTCTGTAGGAATAACCGGCCAAATGAAAGCTATGGTAAAACTATAACATGGTTTTACACAGTTGGAAAGTGGTTTTGACCTTTAGGTAAAGTTAACATGATGTTAGAACCACAGAGTCTTCAGTGAAACTAGTTTTGAGGTTGTAGTGGGTTCTCTTTGAGTTGCCCAGAGGGATGATTTTTTAATATATAAATGTAGAGTGCTTTCTTGAGGGAATGAACGGTTTGTGTGTAACATGGACCCATCACATTATAAGATTTCTTTGTGAAAACAAGGTCATCGGCTGCGAGTGTCTCCCACTGAGTTTACGTCTCACCTGTGATTGGCATGGCCTGTGCTCTTGGGAGAAGACAGGACCCTTACTTCTCCTTGCCTGCTTATAAACTGGCAAGTGACGTTTTTTACCTCCAGCGTCCAGTTTAACCCCTTCAAGGCTTTCACCCTCTTACAGCCTCTGGTGATTTGCTCTAAGGATACATCAAAGACTTCAAAGACCCCCGAGATCAATTTGGTTTAAAGAAGATATTTTAGATTTGGTAAAGTGACTGGTATCTACGATCCCAGTACTTAAGAGGCAGGGGAGGATTGCTGTGAGTTCAAGGCCAGCCTGAGCTACAAAAATGTTGTTTACAAACAAAACAAAAAAGAAGATATTTTCTCCTTTTTTCAAGATTTATATTCTTCTAAATTGTGGGAGCTGAGGGATATTCGCACATGAGTGAAGGTGCCACTAGAAACCAGCAGGGCTGGATCCCCTAGAGCCGGAATTACATCTAGTTGTGTAACACCCAGCATGGGTGCTTGAATTAAACTTGATTCCTCTGCAGAGCAGTGCATGCTCTTAACTCCACGCCACCTCTGCAGCCCCATAGCTATTTTCTTGATTTAGGATTAGGAGCAACTTTGAAGGTCATGAAGAAGTTACTCAGAGAGAGCTGATAGGTCAAGATTATACTACTGTCTTCGAGAGCAGTGTGTTCTGTAATGGGGGTGGAGTCATCCTTGCTACACAAAGGCATGTGTGCTTCTGACGGCAAGAAGGGCTTGTTCACCTCAGCATCTGGCATGACACAAACATGGCTGAGCTGCTCTAGGAGGGCCTGGGTATCAAACTTCCAGACGGAGTATGACGGAGCCCAGGGCTTTGATGGCTTTTAACCTCATGAGGTTCTAGGTTGAACAGAAGTCACAAGAAACACCTCCTGACGTATGAAGGGTCCCTGGGCATTCTCCTTTTGCCACAGTGAGGAGGCTCTTTACCTCAAGAGCTAGATGCACAGGGTGGGTGCATTCTGTTCTAGAGCCAGATCTTCTCCCGCTCACCAATCTCGCCTCAGAACCTGTCTTTACCTTGGCCATAACTGATGTTCAAAAAGTGTTTGTTGAACAAAGAAATCCCATTAAAAAATCACTTTTTTAATCTTCTCTTTTATTGCCTAATGATAAAAATAATCAATATCCCACTTGCAAGAGCTTCAGAAAAATGTTCCCATCCTAAAGTTCCCCACAATCCAAATGGAGTAGGCATTTCTGGTTTAATTTTTAAAAGTCAGAAGAATAGAGTGACCGCAGTTTACATCTCCCCATTCTCCTCAGGGCCCGTGTTGCTCATTTAAATGCAATTTACTGTATGTTTGGGTCAGTGGCTTAAGTCGAGAGGTTCTTACAGTAACTAGGCACTGTTGAAATCCCAGAACCCAGGCAAGCAGCAGCCGGGATCCCTGCTAATAGCTTTACTAGTGAAGAAGCAGGCAACATCCCACTCTGGACACGGAGTCTCAGCCTTACATGGAAACAGTCGACAAGACTTGAGAACGTCAGAAGGCCAGACCCGATGACTAGAGAGACTGTGAACCAGAAAACTTCCGCCTTGGTATTTGAAAACCACACAGTATTTTACAACATTCCTGCCTATTAACTGCTGGGAAGGGCACTACCTTATTGCCTTTTGCATAATGGAACCAATCTTTCCCCTCAGAGGCCCTGTGTTGCTTTGATCCAGTTCAAAGGACAAGGGGAATGATGACTAAGGACCTTGGGAACCAGACTGAGGGATCTCACAGAGTTTTTTGGTGTGTGTGTGTGTGTGTGTGTGTGTGTGTGGAGGGGGAGCTGTTGTTTGTTTTTTGTTTTTTTTAACTGACGCATCATTTTGATAAACAATTCCTATGGTCTGCGCACTTATCAGATTCTTCACCCAAATATTTGCTATTTATAAAATAATCAAGGAAACAGACTTGTGTTTATTATTCCTAAATCAGCAGCAGTTTGATGAATTAAAAACAGTCTTACTTTTTCCTTTTTCCTCTCCTCCAATAGCCTCTTGTAAAAGTGCCAAGATTATACACCCAACTCTCTCTTTAAACAGTAAAAACAAAAAATAAGAGTGACCTCCAGGAGCTGTGCGTGGCTTCTGCGCAGGGTACAGCTCGGGCCAGCAGCCAAGCCCCAGAAGCACGGGGGTCGATGTTTGGGACTGATTGAGTCGGAAAGGGATACAGTCCGTGTCTGTTTCCGGTTCACAGGGGCCTCCACGTCACTACATAGTTTGGATGTCTGACTGGTTTCCTGACTTTGAGAGTCTCTTTCTTTAAACACCGAGTACCAGCTCTGGAGAGGAAAGAGAAGACGCACGCGAGCCTGGCTGCCCTGGCAGCCGCACTCAGGATGGCTCCTCCCGACGGGACCCACACAGAATGATGTGGTACAGTGTCCTGGGAAGGGGACAGCGAGGCCCCGCCATGCTCAGAGCCTCTCAGTATGAAAGGTCACTTGTTGGCTGCTCGGCTTCGCGGAAGCCTCATCTTCAGGACCCAGTGCTTCAAATTCAGAAACCCCTTCTAAGGCTGGTTCATCTCTACCCTCTACCAAAATGGATCCATTCATATTTCACACACGTGAAACAAAAGCTTTGTTGGGCAAAAGCAAATTCTTTTCCAAGAGAGACAAACTTGCTTAATCATCATGAGAAGGGAACTCGAGAACTGCAGTGAATCATTGCCTTTAAAAATAACCACAGCAGATTCCAGGCCTGCCTTCCAGGGTTCCCACAATGCACAGCGGGATTCCAGGCCTGCCATCACTGCACCTTGCTCTGGGTTGCTACAATGCTCAACATAATTCCTTGCACACTCAGGCCCTCCGAAGTCATCCCCTTGTTGAAGTCTCTCGACCTGGTCCTCCCTTTCATGAGCGTGTTACTGAATGGAGCAGTAAGCTTTGTCTGCTATTACAACTCTTGTACTGTCTGTTTCTCTTCCTTCATAACATGTGAAGCTGCCTTAACAACAGCTTTCTGCTCTGCCAAGGTGACCCTGGCAGTTGTTACCTTCTGGTAAGAAAGCTCTCTTGGCATGATTTGGCTGGGAGATGATAACATCCACATTCCACAGAACATGGCTGTGCTGTCGATATTTATGAACGGAACACCAGCTGATGAATGAAGCTCACATTCATTGCTATACAAATTTCACATTCCTAAGAAAAACTTCAGTTAATGCGTGCATGATTTGAAGACAGATTAGAGGCAGGAGCATTTTCTACCCTCCAAAGGGAAGCAGCCAGGAGGGGGACAATGACCATGAAGAGGTGTTGAACTCCAACCAAACTCAAAACAATAGTTAGGGGGAAAGTAGGAGGGAGAATGTTTGTGTTGTTTTCTCTTGCTACGAAATAGCTATGAAATAACCAGGGAAACTAGCCTCTTAGGAATCTACCTGAGGCTAGCTCAGTTGCTTTCAGGAATGCTTGTCTTGAGCTGCATTGCTTTGTCTGCAATGGGACGGGCCTCCTTCGAGGATGCCACAAGCAAACCCCATCTGCGCCCTTCTCTGTTCAATTGGACTTTTCTTTTCACTATATGCAAAAAAGCAACATGTAACCATTACTAACTGGCAGTTGTATTGGACTGAAAAGTTACAGTTTTTAGCTTAGTTCTGCTTCTATGCATTTTACGACAGCATGAGCTCACTCTCCTTCTCTCATCATGATACCAAGTACAATTTATATGACTAGGGATGGATAGTGTCTACATTTACTCCCTAAGTCACATAGCTTCTTCATATAATGCTTTGGCTAAACAGAAGCCAGCACATCTGCAAACGTGGCAGAGAAACAGCGAGGACTGTCCTCACCCTCTGATGTGGAGTGCAAATCTGCAGGGATGATCATTTGCCTTTTGCTCTACATTTAGCCCATAGAAGGGGGAACAGGAATAATTGAAAAACAAAGTAAGATCCAAGCAAAATGAATCTGCATTTGGCTTTGGCTTCAGGTAAATCCCAACCTTTCAGTGCTCACAGCCATTTCCATCAGTGCTCAAGGAAAACCTTGTTTGGAGCTGGGAAGAGGCAAACTTCCACAGGTGGTAGGAACGACAAGAAGGCAACGGACTGGAAGGCTCTGGAGTTTCAGCTAAAGCCTTTCTGCTTTTGTCCTTGACAAAGCGTTTTCTGACTTCATGTTCAAAGTTTCTTATCAGCTCAGATGAATGGCCTATATCATGCACAAATGCCCTGCTGGCACTGTCAGTGAAATCCATTTATAATTAGTTGTACTCAACGATGCATTGTGATAACATCATGCCAAAGAACTTAAGTGCAAATAATAACAGCCTGAAATCAAACTTGAGGAATTAAAATCTCAAAGAAATTCAGTAGTACAACTTGCATAAAGAGTAAACATTTCCATGTCTTTAATGTAGGACTTCAACCTTATTTCTCTCAGCAGCTTGTTTAAACATTCATTTCACAGTTTGAGTAATAGTTTCAGTAAATCCTCCAGTTGACTCAATCTATACAAAACTCATCACGGTCATTTTAGTTTGACACAATTCAGCAAATTTTGAAATGCATATTCTAGTCATTCAAGTAAATGAATAGTGTCATTTGGGTTATTTGATGTGATCTCTTTAAAGTGGGTCTTTTGAGAAACTGCTTCTAGGTATCAGTACTAAAACGAAAACACTGGTTAACATAATAAAAGCAGGAAAATTAATTTCAGGGCATTTAAACCCTCTCCTGCTTCCTGGGCTTACAGGGCTTCAGAAGTTGAGAATTGCTCTCTGATGTCAGTGTTCTCTGAAAGCCGATCCATCCAAATCCATATGGTGGACATCTTTGAGTCACATACTGCTTATATTTTTCAGTGCCTCAGAAAGTGGAATTTCTCCCTTTTAATCCTCAAAACTAAATTCAAATTGTTTTACCCACCTGCAGCTTCCTCAGAGGAACATAACTTTTTGATTCAATCCACAATTCCCTTATACTCCAGAAACTCCAATTATCCTGCTTGAGTCCAGGCCCCTGTTGTTTGTCACCGATTCTCAGCTGGGAGAACGGAAGTCTTCTTATGTGTGACTCATCATGAGGATGTTAAACAACAAGGGAAGGAAAGCTTTTATTTCTCCAATCCTTTGCTGCAGTCTATGACTTTGTTCATGTAATAACCATTCCATATGCTACCAAAATTTACAAATCCAGAAACTTTTGGCCAAGAAGAAAACTTTCTTCCTGTGAAACAATGAACACCACACAGAGGAAGCCAAGTGTGGGCCCCACAGGATTGTGCCTCAGACGGAGGTCTTTAAACCACACACTGCTTACGAGACATACATTTGTATGAACACCAACAGCAAACATGATATTCAGATCCTTTCTCTAGAGCTAGGCTAGTGGCTTGACCTCAAGAAGTTGGTGGCTTGAGCAGAGATGCTCCTTCACAAGGGAAATGTGATAGGAAGACACGATGAGAAAGTGTCTTGCAACTTACAGAAAGAAGCCTTAAGAGATACCAGATCTCCTGCTTGTTGATATCTTCATATCGGGCTTCTAACCTTCCGAACTAAGATGGATTTCTGTTGTTAAACTATCCAGTCTGTGATACTTTATCATAGCAAGCCAAGCAAATACTTGGAATACTGTCTTAGTCTGCTTTCTATTCCTGGGATAAAAACCGTGACCAAAAGTAACTTGGAAAGGAAAGGGTTTATTCGGATTGCATGTCTCAACCACAATTTACCACCGAGGGAAGCCCAGGCAGGAAGTCAAGTAGAACAGGAACCTAGAGGCAGGAACCGAAGCAGAAACCATGGAGGAGTGCTGCTTACTGCGTTGTTCCCCATGGTTGGGCAGCCTGCTTTCTTATACCACCCAGAATGGCACTCAGGGTGGCACCTCCCACATTGGGGTGTATCATCCCCTATCACTAATTAAGAAGATCTCCCTATAGTCTTATCTACAACCAGTCTGATGGAGACAGTTTCTCATTTGAGGTTCCCTCTTCCCAGATGACTGTAGCTTGTTTCAAGCTGAAAAAAAAAAAAAAACAGCACATACCCTATACCACAAATTATTACAAAATCCGTAAGTTTACATTTTCGATGCTCTGAAAATGAATGATCCCTCTCCCCTCTATTCATAAAACCCAGCAGAATATCTAGTAAATGTCAATAATTGCTTGCTGACTGAATAGTTGAAAGAAGTTTCCTGACCTACAAAACTGCTTTCTCCCTTACTTCCTATCTGTATCATCCTGACGCTGAATGCTTTGAACATTTTTTCTCAGTCTAACACCTAAATCTTTGAAAATGCTAAGTTTATCTTTAGGCTCAGAGACATCATACGCGACACCAGCCATATCTGGGACACCCTCTGATATGGACAGAGAAGTCGTGGCTCTATTCCTAGCCAACAGACACACAGTTATATGAACACCTCCAGCAAAGCATGAGATTCCTGCCCCTTTACTCAGTCCAGGACAGTGGCTTGACCTCAAGGAACCCAAAGGTGCTCCCAAGCACAGATTTTCCTTGGATTGCTGAGTATCAGGTGATCCAAACAAGAGAGGAGGAGGCCCATTTACTGATCAATGAATGTCCAAAAGGATGGGAGGTTATCTCTGCAAAGAGTCCAAAGTTGTCTCACATCGTTATGCAATTAGCATTGTAAAGCACTCATGCCTAGATTTCTCCTTTCTGGCTCTTTAGAAAGAATTACAGGGTACCTGCATATAATAACTCAGGATGATTATGTTCATGTGAGCAAAACATGATTATACCTCAAAGCATTTCCTCTCAGCATCACTTACTGCTCAAGTCCCCTGGGCCCCAGAAAATTCTGAGCAAAGAAGAGATCTAGACTGAGTATTAATACAGCCATAAAAGCTATATTTGATTTTATGCGTGCTTACTCTCTTCCCGACTCTGCCGTTCTTGCTTAAGAAACGCTATGTTGAAACGGAATGATATTTTATGTGATTGAGTGTGTGGGTGAGTCCTCTCATGAAAGATGGCCTTGCCTAACGCAAAGGTACTGGCCAGTCTGGGTTCAGATCCGTTTCACTCTGTGTGCTTTTCAAAAGTCTAGTTTAAATAGTAGCAAAACAAACTAGTGCTTCTTTCCATAACTATTTCAAGGGCAGAGGCTTCCTTAGAACCTCAGCTACACTGGAGTACTTTAGACAATTTTGTTCTCTCTTCCAGAAAAATATCTTAAGGCACTAAAAAGAAGACATGCTTCGAATGAGCGAGTATGGACAAGAGTCTCCTCTTCAGCTAAAGATAATTTACCTCTCTACTCCCAGGACCACTTCCTCCAGGGAATCCATACTAAATGCCGGCTGTGTGGAAGACACTATGTGAATGACTCAAGAGTCATAAAGGACAAAAGTCTTTCAAGTGTCTCTACCTCTGCGGAGTTTATAATAAAGATTGAGATAAAAAATTAAACATTCGCTATAGATCAGATGCAGTTTGGCCCTCAAGGTTCATTCCCAGTTCATGGGAATCTGGTCCCCAGTATGGGACTATAACAAGGATCTAAACCTTTAAAATAAGGAGCATACTGGTGGGTAATAGGTCATTGAAGATGCTTCTCTTGGGACTAACGGGCTCCAGTTAGTTCCTACAAAATGGATTATAAAAAAGAGCAAGACTGGCTCCTTACAGGCCCTGACTTCCTGTCAAGCCGTGTGATCTCCCCTGTGTCCCCTCCCCTGTGATAGCACCTGCCATGCATTTTCTAGCCAGATTAAAGCAGAAACCAGTACCATGGTTTGGGACCTCCAGAACTCTGACACAGGTAGACCGCTTTTCTTCCCAAACCACCCACCCTCTGGTATTTTGTTAGAACAATGGAAAATGGAAATGAGAATGAAGATGAGAAACACAATGAGAAATCTTTTAGTCAACCTGAATGAAACAGTTTAAAAACAGGTCTGACTAAAAAGAGACGGTTACCCTCATAGATTGGCCATGGTTCATTCTCAAGTGAATTCTGAAGGCAGAAAGTCATTAGACCTTGAATGGGACAAACTTGGGAAGGCATCCTTCAGGATGGTAGAATGTAGGTAAGCAGAGAGAGAAGCGAAGCAAATCCACCTCGTTCCTTCTGGAGTGTGAGGTCGTGCAGGCCTGAGCTCAGCTCCACACAGACGATTTAGGGCAAGTTCCATCTGCCGTGAGTATGGCTCCTCCTCCGAAGGAAACTGAAATCACAAGCTCAGCCGTGTGTTATGAGAAACAAATGAAACCCTCCAGATAATAGTATATAGGTTACTAGACATTATGTTGTGTTTGTTTTGTTGTCTATTTCCCTCCAGTTCAAAGTAAACTCCAAAATCAGGTGTGGTAGCACACGGCTGTAGTCTCAGCACTCCAGAGGCTGAGGCAAGGGGGTTGTCGTGAACGTCAAGTGAGCTTGAGCTACACAGTGAGTTCTAGGCCAGTTTGTGTTACAGACAAGATGCTATCTCAAAAATAGAACATGGAAGTGCTATAGCATAGGAGTGTGGTATTGTTCCATGCTTCGATTCACAGTGTCTCTATATTACACAGTAATTGAAGGGAATAAAAGGGAATGATTGAAATATTAAAAGTAATATTGCAACAGGCTAAGTGCCAGTAAGTGAGATAATTCGGGGTTTGAAAGGTGTCCCTGTGAGTTACAGCTCCTGAAGCTTTTACTTGAGGACAGTTGACAAAGCCATGAAGATGTCTTTCCTCTGTTTCATTTCTTATCTGCCACTGCTACCTCCTGATCATGCCCCTGCCTCCTGCCTGTCAGTATCCAAAATAGAAAACAGGAACAGATCTTGGAGAGGAAATAAATGTTTTTTTCATGTAGACCTTCTCACTCCCATGGACAGAGGTCTAGATTGCTAACTCCCCATCCCCCAATTCACCTCAATTCCCTATTTTTAAGCCTCGGAACAGTGGGTTAACCAAAGTTCACAGTTTTCCAAGCAAAGCATTAGAAACTGTCATGTTTTCCATGATACCAGGTCAAGTGCCAATGGGTTTCTGATGTGAAATGTCTTGAGTTTATTCAAAAGTCCCTATCAGGACCACCAGAGACAGGCTTATGTTGATCTAATTTTCTATCCCACTAAAATCTTGTATGTTAAGTTAGATTTGTTTTAAGAACAGGGACCAGGGTTTACATCACTAGCCTTATGAGGAGAAGATCAACAATCAACATTTTGTCATTCCATGTTGATGTGTGACCAGCTAGAGAATCTCATTAAAATCTTATTTGCAGGAAATGAACTCATTTATAGCTCCCCACTTGGTAGTATGTTTGTTACTAGAGCAGGGGGCGGAGAGGTGAGTCACCCAGCCCCAGCCCTGGAGTGAGCGTCCTCCCAGACTGCAGACTGCTTCTACCTCATCGGACGCCCCACGGTTCACGTAAAACTGGGATCCACACATACACACGAACCTCTCAGATAAAATTCTGTCCCCAGACCTGCAAAACCCATTATTATTGCCTAAGAAAAGCCAAGATTGCTGGATGTTTTCCTTTCTTCTGACTTACAGTGCACGTCATCAACCACGCAAAGGGAAAGAGCAGAGCACAGGAGATGCCTGGGGTTTCTCATCCCTTCGAAGATATTTTCACAGTGAGTTATCACCTCACCAGAAGATTTTGATGTGTCTTCATGAGATCTTCCAGAACTTCAAATAAAAGCTAAACATCTCAGGAACATCTTGTGGGGAAATCAGTCAGAAAACTTGGGTGTTTTTGGTTTTTTTTCATGTGAAAAACATTGTGGAGTCTATGTAAGAGTTTTTGTGGCTTTATTAAAAGATGGTGTAAGTTTCTGGTGAGGACTGTTGGATAACTGACAGTTTACGGAGGTGTGAGCAGCCTAAGGAAATAAGGGAGCAATACTTAGGTATCCAGAAACATGCAACTTCGGAAAGTTGTTAGTAATCCATGGGTAAGAAGTCAACGCTACCTCAATCTGTGAAGCCTAGTCCTGCCAGAGACCCACTCGAAGAAGGCAGAGACCCAGGAAGAGTACTGATCTGCTGGTGTTCATTGGCCAGATTCAACTAGAGGGCAATGACAGAGCAGTTCTTGGGGGTCAGCTTCTCAGAAAACAGAGGAAGGCCACGTAGAGCAGACTATAAATATACGTTCTATGCATGCAATGGTTTTACTCATTTTTGTATTTATTGTAAATGTACCCCTTTTTTCCATGCCTTTATCACCTCTCTTTAAAAAATTAAATTTACTTACTTGTATATGTGTGTATGCAGAGGAAGTCAGTTCTCTCATTTCTCCATGTGGGTTCTGGGAATTGGAGTCAGGTCACCAGAACTGAGTGGCAAACATCTTTACCCATTGAGCCATGTAGCCAGCCCTATCCTCTCCCTTTTGCCTTTCCCCGTTTATAAGTATGAATCCTTCTTATATTCTTTGCCCTGCTCAGAGTTTCTCTTTGGACAATGCTAATTCTTCTCTATTTTGGTTGATCTCTATATCATAAACCAAATATATTTTAGAACTACATACTTTAAGGCTCTTCTTCACTGTCATGCAATATATAATATCTTATCTCGACACGGTCCCATTTTTTTCAAGGACACTCAACCATCCTGTTTTCATTATCTTGTAGATGGTTTCCATATCTCTATATAATGCCTAGTCCAGTGGCACACGAAAATAGACGCTTAATAAACCCTGATGGGATGAACACCAATGACTTCCTCTTGTGTAGATAGAGAAGATCATAATTAAGCATTAAGCAACTTTACCAATATCTCATGATGTGCCAATAAGAATAAATGTCAAGCCACAAGACCTACCTGAATTTGCTGTGCAGACAGAGATTTTGCTAAGCAGGGCAAGAATTCGAACAAGAGTTTCTTTTTTTTCCCTGCACTTTGACCCAATCTTAGGAATAGATGATATTTTCAGGGCATGGTGTTTCAATTTATTGGCTAGATTGCCAGAAACATGCATGCCTTATTATTTCTTCTTAATCATTATACCTAAAGTCACGAAGTATTATAAGTATTATAAGAAAGAACAAAAGTTGAGTTGAACAAAGAAATTGAAAGGAACTATCCTGGCTTCTCATTTCTAGGGTGAAGAGAAAATAAAGATTAAACCTAAAAGCTTTCTGTTACAGCAGGCTTTTGTTATGTGGGAGAGCAAAGGATATGAATGAAATGTACACAGCCATAGAGCCCCATAGATATTATGAACCTACCTCCAACGCATGCCCCTCCCCTCAGGCTTTTCTTGGATGTCCCACAAATGATGTTCAAAGAGAAAGAGAGGCCAAGGGCCTAGATTCACTGAATAATAAACTCAATGTGCAATAATTTAAATCATATGGATTAAATATTTGCCATGGGCAGGTTACTGAGCACCATGGGAATGGATGGGCAAGCCTTCTGTCATCTAGAAAGAGCACATGGTCCCTTCCCTTGGAGAGCATATGCAGCCCAGTTCCTCTGTGGATGGCTCCTGGCTGTATAGCCTTGTGGTCGGTGCACACACAAGGAAAAACAACACAGGGCTTTGTTCCCCCACAAATCACGTTACTGAAAATAGTGATAAGCAGTTTCTAAATAGTCTGTTTCTGGTTGAGATCTCTCCATCCTCTTTTTATTTGATCCCGTAATTACAATGAAATCCAACTTAGAGTGTGGAAAATCGTCCTCTCCCCTGTGTGTTGCTTTTCTACTCTCTATCCATTCCCTCGTCTAGGTTATCACCCACAGGTGACCGTTAGGAACAGGGTTCTTAATCGGTCTCCCTCTGACCCCCCACCCCCGCCACCTCAACCCTCTCCATTACCACCCTTTAAAACAAAAGTAATTTGTCAATTACTTGGCAATGTCCTATTGTCCATACAGTCTGTTGTTTTGTTTAGATTTTTGGTTTTGAGTGTGGGTTTCACACTGTAGCCCTTTGAACTCTCGTCTGCCTCAGCCACCTGAAGATTGAGAATACAGTTTATACTACTACTTCCAACTTTAAACCCACAGTTTTGATATTATTTTTTTTTAATTTTTCTTCTCACTAGTTTTTATCTCACACATTCCTATCATAAAAACAAAGTACAAACTCAAGGCTCATCACATCCTGGCTATAGCGCGATCCTCAGATTCATTTCCCACACTCTTCTGTACCATCCTCAACTCAGAAACAGATTTACCTACCAGTGTTTTAAAAACCTGGCTAAAATTACATATCTCAACACTATCAGTGATACTGTCCTCTTCCACCTCCCCTACACATGCGTCCATCTAAAACATTGCAAAGACCCTGTTGCTTGCACCCCGTTTGTACATCTGTCTCCTCAGTGGAGCATAAAGAATCTTCTGCTGGATTTTTAGTCTTTCCAGATCCCATGCTCCCTACTTCTAGAATATTCTCTGCTTACCTAGACACCAAGAACTTCCTTTTCAAATAGTCTGACCCTCATTTCAGCATCGACACAAGTCATTTCCCAACATCTGGCCACCAGAAAAAGCCTGAATAGACGATATGCTCGCTCCTGGGCTCAGCGGGTGGTATTCCTTGGTCATTTGCAGATATATGGGTTGCATTGTTCTGTGCCGCCCTGACTGTGCAGGTGCGTACACAGAGTGACTAGGTAAGCGGGTCATAATTGGGACCGGGGCGAGAAGATAAACAGGCTCAGCTCACAGCCCTGGTCCTTCTGAGCTGGTACAGTCCTAAAATAGAACCTGGCCTTTCATGAGGCTATGAATACATGTTCATAGTTGTGGTGCGGTGGGACATATTCTGTACTCTTCAACTCTGAAATATTTAGGCACATATCTCATTAACTTTCATTTGGGCCTCTGTAAATGCTAGGGGCTTGTGCTGTTTGACATAGTATGAGTTATGTGTTTAGTGCTTAAGTCATGACTGAGGAGAGGCTGAAGGCAAAAAAGGATCAAATTACTGAGACACAAGGGAAATGCAGAATTAAATAAGAGAAACTATAGAAAGCATTGATTTTGAATGAATTGTCAATCTAGCTAATGTACATCCTAAAATCCCTTAAAGTACGAATTATATTTAAGGTATACTTCAGTAGTTTATGTTTATAAATGAGTTATATTTGAGGTATATTTCAGCACTTATAGTTTATGTGCAAGCTTTAGGTAAATCTACATCAATACCAAACACACACACACACACACACACACACACACACATCACACATCACACACATATATACACACCATACCACACACATGCACACATATCATACACATACACCACACACATACATGCACCACAAACACACACACATACACATACACACACCACACACGCACCAAAACACCAAGAGAAACAAAACAAAATAAACAAACAGAAAAACAAAAAAACCATAACCAACACCTCTTCCCCAAAAACTCTTAGACGCTTTTTCTGGGAAGACTCACTTACCAAATAAGTACCAATTTCTGTAAAGTCTTATTCGAATTTTTAAGTCATTCTCTGTATCTTCAAAACAGCACGCCATCTGACAGCACACCATCTGACAGCACACGCCATAGACGGGTTTGGGATGACGTCTAATGCCACGTGACCACGTGAGCAGATAAGAAACACAACTCTGGGGTTACATTCTATCTGGGGAGGAGCAGTCATAAAGAAATGGGATGACCCTTCAAATGATCCCTTTGCCTCATGGCCAGATAAGGTCATTACTGCAGGGGGGTGGGGGTGGGGGTGGGGGAGGGAGACAACATCTCTGATGTCTCCTAGAGAGAATCTTAAAACCTAGGGTGCTACTTGCCATAAATACAATTCCAATGGGCATGGGAGTTTAACATTTTCTCAGGTGTAAGGGTCACCAAGACTTATCTTGTATCTCTTTTTTCTTCTCCAAAGATAATATTTCTATTGTCACATAAATTCATGTTGTACATAAATAAATGAAAGTTTTATGCTAAATATGTTTAAGAATATGATTATAAAGTATATGTGTATGTTATACATTGTACAGAAATAGAGACCCAGGACGGTATCAACAAAGGTAGGGGCAGACAGTTAGATGGAGGATAAAGAGAGAGACAGTGAGAGACAAACAGATATTTAGTCCAAGAAATTAAGCATCATTGAAGTCATTTATCTCTGCCCAGCATTTGTCACATTATACTGACCAAAGGCGGTAAAGTGACTGACATCACAGATACACCATGTTGGTATAACACAAGCAGGCACTATAACTGGGGGTGTCATGGTGGGGCACCCTAATTTTCACAAACCAGTGCATACAATATTGTCTCCATTTTCTAGATAAGGAACTGAGGTTCAGAAGAACTGCCTAATGAGAGGGCTATCCAGTTGAGTAGTTGCCAGGGAACCATTTAAGAAGGATGGAAAGCATTTTGAAATTAATCTGGAATATGGTGTCTATTAAGACAGAATGACCTTAATTGTATGGCTTCCTCCACAACTGCTGAAGTGTAAATTGGTACCACTTCTCCTTAGCACACATATTAATCTCTCATTTGAACTTAGTCACATGACAGGAATATTTGGTGTAACAATTTCCTTACCACCTCCTAAAGATGACAATCTAGCACCAAACCCTGGGTCTGTGATTTATTGAATTCAATAAAATGATTATTCTTAGGTAAATGATCTTTGACATAATTAAAAAAATATCTTTCGTGGAAGAAAGTTGTAAGTTTTGCGTTAACAGGCTAAGAGGAAGTTAGGTTATTCTGACAAAAAGATAGAGCAATTTCACGAGGTATTAAGACCTGAGAATGGAGTTCAGAGCCCAGACAGTTGAGCTCAGCAAGGAAAGAAGAGGGAGAAGTGTATTGAAGAGGCTTCTCAGGCAACACCCCTGGATGCAGTTGATAAAGTCCACCTGAGCCTAGTGGGAAGAGCTGGATCACAGGGCAAAGCGAAGGACACATGGTTTAGTACAAAGAAGTGTGGAATCTCTGCTGTTAGATTTGTCTCTCTAGATTCTCACAAAATGAAGACAAATGATCAAAGACTATTGGATTCAAGGACCATGTGGCCACTGCTTCATGCCATCTCTGCCAGTTCTTATTTTGGTGGAAATAAGTCAGACAAGTGGCTGTCAGCAGAGTGTATGACTTCTTTTACCCTGCATTCTCTTCTGGGCGATAGGATACTTCTGACCCTGGAGATGGAGCACTTAGACTCAAATCTCACTCTCCTCCTAAGTTGTGTATTAGTAACACGGAGTCAAAAGTAGCCTTTTGGGATCGGCTTCCCCCAGCTGAGAACTGCAAATGATCAAACCTCAGTCCACCTCAGTGGACAACCTTGAATATTCAAAGAAGTAGCAAATGAGAAAATACAAGACTTTACAGAGTCTAAAATGACTGAGCTAGACAACCCTGGGAAAGGATCTGAGAAATTCCAAGCGTACTTGCTCTGGAGGAAAGGTCTGGTTTGGAGTGCTGAGTTTTAGTCTAGCGACTTGTTAAATTGTTTAACCTTTAATTACTGACTCTTTTGGTTTCCTGGACTACAATGGGTGGATGTGGGGGATTCCACAGAGTATTCTTTGGGAGTAAGTTCATTGGTGGCACCCAATGCTGGGCATTCTGGACATAGTTCTGAACAATTCAAATGTCAAGTGTGGCTGTGATCGTGTCTTATATGTCTCAAGCAAAGAGAATTGAGTTTAGTGTCCTCAGCTGGCACTGAATGCCAGCATGAATTTGAGTTATTTCTAGTGCATCACATGTTTCTATTTTTAGTTTATTCTTATTTTATGTGCGTGAATATTTTTCCTATATGTATGTATGAATATACGGCACCACAGGAATGCCTGATGGATGCATTCAGAAATGGGTGTCTGATCCCCTGGAACTGGAGTTATAGATGGTTGTAAACTACCATGTGGTTGCTAGGAATTGAACCCAGGTCTTCTACAAGAGCTGCACATGTTAAGCATTGAATTATCTCTCCATGGCCTATTTTTTATCTTGTTTTCACAGATACGAAAGCCTATGAAGTCAAATTACTAACTAGGCCACCATTACCCTTCAGTGTCCTGGGATGAAACCACAGAAGCTGAGCAGTAAAGAGCTATGGAGAAAGTTCATTCAATATTGGCGGTTTTTGAAGTTACAGCTTAGGAATTCTTGTCTTCAGGAGACATTCGTGTTGTCTTCACTAGGCAAGTATTTCTCTCACAGACAATTACAGACTCTGGAATAGCCATGGATCCCCCAAATGTACACAGGACAAAGGAATCGGTTTTGGGTCCTGCCCTAGGACCGGAGCTTGTTGGGGAAGGCTTTGTGTGACACCACCTCAGTTCCAGTTCCAGCTTCCATGCCCAGCATATGTTGCGATGCTCCCCCTGACTGCATAACTGGGACAAGGCTGAGCTTGTCAATGGCCAACTTCTTCCCAGAGCAGTGCAATGGGGACAGGAAGCCATGTTAGCATGTGCCTTGGGGAAAGCGCTTTGAGATAGTAGGAGCAACCATGTCCACCTCTTCAATCTCCCATAGGGCCTAAGGAATGCTGAAGAGTGTGGGATGACCTGAAGACTCCACCGACTAAAGATTGCCCACGGAACTGAGATGCAAGAGAAAACCCAAGGCCAAACGGAGATGCAGAGGCTGTGGAGGTGCTTGAGACAGAAGACACACAAAGGGAGCCAATCAAACGTCAACCCCATTGCGTCGTGTGGACGAGTCTTATTTTACTGATCCCTCTTCTCATGTGTTCTTCCACGGGCACTGTTAACCCCGATTGCCCAGTACCTGCTAACTCATCCTTTGTCTCTACCTCAAAACCCCCACATGCAGGCTTTCTTCACCCTCCAGTGACTTGTTCCCTCCCCATGGAGTTTGCATCTGCTCAGCTCTTTGTCCTTAACTTTGTTTCTCATGTAGCTTATTGTGCGTTACGACTTGTCAACACATCTGTCTCTCAATCTCTCCCTCCTCCTCTCCAGGCTCAGACTATTATTTTCTTGAATATCTAACGTCATTTTTCCTGCCATCTTTGCAGGGGCTCTGGCCCCCAGAAAGCACTCAAGAAATGCTTATTGACCCGTATTCTGAGAAAATCTCATTTAGGCAACTCCTCAGTTACAACAAAACACAAAAGGAGCAGGTTGAGACTGTCCAGATGAATGTCTTGCTTCCCTTAAGGTGTGAGCCACAGCCATGGCCCTCAGTAGGTCCTTAGGGAGAAACAAAATCAACGCACATTCGTGACGGGAAAGCTCTTCCAGAAGACTCGCTGTCCCTGCATCGCATTGGGCTTGGAAGCGGAATTGCTTTCTATGCTGTTTTCTCAAAGACCTAATGTAATGTGGCTTGAAAATAAGCATCCCCAAGAGAGTTCCATGACTTCCCAGAGACGACTGTCCACTCAGCTAGTAGACTTCTAGGGATCTCACACAAGTAAACAGTCTGTAAGAGAAACAGGGCTTGGATGCCTTGGTATTTCTTTGTGTGCAGCTTGACTGAAACACAGCCGGACTTGGACTGTGTTTCCACAAACTAACTAATCCTGCTGGATCATCTTGACCTGCAGTTAGCCTCTTATTCCTGGCTGGTACTCAACTCGTGCTAAACAAGTCTGTAGCAAGAAACACTTTCCATTAAAGAGGACCCCAGCACGGCGCTCTCTTCAACCAAACATCCTACTCTTCCTCATCTCTGGCACTCCCACAATGAGGAACCACCAACCTCCAAATGGCTGCTACAGTAAATGTGCAAGAAAGCTTCCCTCTGTTACCAGCTGTATCAGATTTAGAAGCCACATTGGAGGCCTAGCTCTCCTCTCAACGGCTGCTTTGGTCCTGAAAGCCTCCCGCGTTGACAGCTAGGTCTCTAGAAGATGGCACTCCCAGGAGGTGGCTGGTCAGCAGGAAGGAGTTAGGGTGCCAAGGGCACTTGCAGACCACACCGCCCCTTTCCTTCTTTTCTGCTTCTCACACATCAGTTGAGCAAATTTCTTCACAACCCACACCGTCTTTTCCCAGGCCCATAAGCAGCAGGGCCAAAAGAACTTTGACTAAAAGCATGAGCCAGAATAAACCCTTCTTCCTTTAAAATTGCTCCTGACACAGCCTTGGAAGGCTGACCAGCACAGTGGCAGCTGTTGCTCTGGAGGGACCTGCGGTCTGGGGGTCTCCTTGCACTCTCTACTCCGGGTACTAAGTAGTTCCTTCACGCAAACACCAGTGAAGTGACAATCCAGGAGGCTCGCACGGCCATGCTTGGAGCTCGTGGGTATTTTAAAATACGCTGCACTTGAAACCTGGTAGAACCCCAGCTACAGTTTCTTCAAATGTCTCTTGTAAATTTTGAAACAGCCTGAGGATTCAGAGGGGCGGTATTAATCCACATGTTTTTGATCCATTTACGCTCGTAGTATTAAAACCCTATATTAGAAGAACTAGCTGGTGCTCAAGGAACCAGTTAAACTTTCAAGCAATCTTTGTAAAATCTTTCTTCTTAACAACAGGAAGATGTGTTTGCCAGAAGAAAATGAACACTCAAACACCAGAAAATCTGGGTTTGATTCAAAACGAACCCAGGAGGTTTAAAAGGACTATAAAAAGGTTAGTTTCCATATATGACATGTCCATATGCCACGTTGATACTTGGTGTGCGTATACTCAGCTTACATGTGCTGATGTGCAGTGTGAACATTGAGAAGGTCAGAGCCAGTTGGCGGGTTAGATTGAGCCTCACGCTAATGAGGTCAAGATTCCAGGCTAGGTCTTCCTGAGCATGAATGTCACCCCTCTTAAGCTAGCCTCCTGCCATTAATGGGCTCGTGACCTTGGGCCACTCTGAATCACTGCAGTTCAACAATTTGTTGAAGCCGACAAAGCACCGTGCTCAGCACTGGGCAGCATACTGAAGGAACCACGGTGCCCAGGACAGACAAGTGGGTAGAGGTGTGAGGGCGGCTGTGAAATACACAAAAGAAACCGGACATCTGGTCCTTGGGCTTCAAGGGTGACATCGCCAAACAGGTTCTTCCTTACCTCGCAAGCCTGTGTACACTTGTCTGCCAGGCTCCAGGACGTGTGTACTGCCAGCATGATGCTTTTCTCTTTAGGGCTCAACCTCTACTTCATGAAATAAATACACTTAGTGACGGAATGGTGGAGGTTATATAGAGACGTGGTCTGATAAGGAAGAGAGCACTTCAGAGAAAGCAATCGGAACAAGAGAGCAGGGAAGCAGGTGAGTGAACTGCTGAGTAGCAGAGGCTGGTGTTGAACAGACATAAAAGGGTCTGTGGCTCCCGAAGCCTTTACATTCCCTGCATGAAAGTTTGGATTCCATTGGAAGCTTCTGATAGTTGTTGAGAGTTTAAGAAAGGAATTCACCCATGTTTTAGAATAAACAGTTGGTTAGATGGGAAAAAAAAGAAATCTCGGAGCAATGGAGCCAGTTGGAAGCCTGCTCGAACTCTTCAGGCAGGAGTTAAAGATGACCTGAGACTTAAACAGTCCCAAGCACGGGAGAAGGAGAAGGTAGACGTATGAGGTAAAGTCAACGAAGCCCGAAGGATGACAGATGGAAGGCGTAGTAAGGAAAGTGCTCTGTTTCTTCTCTGGGGACTTAAGAGTTTAAGTGGCTGTTGAGAGAAGACTAGATGGATGGTAGGGTTCTCCAGTCAGCATGAGAAACAGTGCAGGAGGCCTGGGAGGGATGCAAATGAAATGAAAAGTTGGATTTCAGCTGCTTATGGCTACCTCTTTGGAAAATACAGACCAGATGAAATGCTGTATGGATGGGGCTACTGTGGGGACAAATAGAGCTAACACATCATGCCTGACGTCTACCTGTAATCCTAGCACTTGGAGGGATCAAGGAGAGAAGATTGCGAGTTCAAGGACAGCTAGAGAGTGAGACTTGGTGAGAGAGTGGGAGGGAAGAATGGAGGAATAAGGTGGGGGATAGAGAGTAGTCAGATTGAAGAGATAATGAGAAAGAAGCAGGAGAGCACTCAGGGTAGAGGACAGAGCCAAAAAGAACTTGGAAAACATTTGGAAAGGGGGGGAAAGGAAACTACTAGAAGGATCTCTCAGCAAAGACCAAAGAGGGTAGGAGGGTGACTGACCATGTCTGATGCCCCAGGAAGACTGAGGAAGGAAGACTTAGAAGAGTCCACTGCGTTGGTGGTGATCGATGGCTTTGCCAAGACTATGTACCAGAAGCAAACACCTGTTGTTCGCAAGAACGAAATGGGAGAGGGAACAGGTGAGCGGTGCCTGGTGTTAACAAGCTGGGGACCAGAGACAGCAGCAACGAGGGGGAAGCTGGGCAGACATGCACAGAGGCTCTCCCTTCCTGCATTCAGAAGTACTTCAACCTGGAAATCAGAAAACACATGAAAGGAGTAAATACAACACTCCAATGAGGGCGGGAACAAGTGCACGGAGGAGGCGGGGTCAGCCTAGGCAGGCGCCCGACACTTCCGCCACCCGGTAGACATTCCCTTCTCAGCCTGTAGAATAAAATACTTGTAGTGTTTTTATATGAAAAAAAAAATAGAGCAATTCATCTAAATTCAATTAAAACATCCTCAAACTGTTTTTAGATGCAAGGCTGCCTCCTGAAGTGGTATAGGGTTAGAAGGAATGATTCCAGTGGAAGGGAGAGTTTTGGGCTAGCAATCCAGGTTAGAACCCCAGATCTGCGACCACCCAGCTGAACTAACAGAATTCTTGGGGGATTGGAGGAGATAAAGTCTGTGAAGCCCCTGGTAGAGTTAGACTGAGTTTCCCAGCACATGGACAAATGCCCACAAAGGCAGGAGTGGGAATCTTGGCTTCGGGTTAATGGGCTTTTGAGAGGAGATGGAACCGTGAAGGTTGGAACCTCCTCAGTGGGCTAGTATAGTGATGAGTCCACTCTGGAAGGGATGACTCAAAACTGCAGGGCATGGCTTGAAGGACGCTACTGAGGCACGTCTTTAAAGGACTGTATCGTCTGCGGACCTCGTGTGGCAGCTGCTCTTCTTCCTGGCTGCCTTACGGTGACTAGCTCTAGTGTCTCCACCATGCCGTGTCCACTCTGATGTTTCTGTCTCAATGCAAACCCACGGTGATGGGGTTAAGTGACCGTAGCCTGAAACCACAAGATCAGAGAATTCTTTCCTCCTTCAGTTGACTTTCCAAGTATTTGGCTACAGCAGAAAGGTCGGCTAAGGGCAGTTGGTCTGTTTTACTGCCAGGATGCCTTTGTTTTAAGTGAGGTAATACACTGACAGGAAGCCGGTGCAGTGTGGCACAGAGAAGTGCATGATGAAAGTTGTAGAGAGTCAAGCCGCCTTCTCCACACGTGCCCTTCTCCACTGTGCCTCAAGTTGTCCAGACACTGACCGGTTCTGCACTGGCCACTCCAACCTTTGCTGGAGCCTCTCACCCACAGGGTCAGGTTCACTGTGTGGTGTCAGGTTTCCTCAGGACCATCTCTTCCTAGCAGTGCTGTTTGGTTAATTCTCACTATAGTAGTGATGACTAATAATTGAAACAATTATTCCCCCTAGAAGTACTTGCATTTCAATGTAGCACAAATCATCAGCCAAGGAGCGCACCTTCTAATGGCGAAGTACTAAGCAGTCATCACTCTGCAAATTAAAATGAAATTCAAGATTAGCATGTGAAGATAACTAATGTGTTTCATCATAGATGAGGAGCCAAAGCTGAATGTTCCTCAGGAGTATCCTATACCAGAATCTTCATATTTGTACTTAGTTTGTTTATACCATATTCCTTTCAGAAAGGGATCTGTGTCAGCTTACGATGAAGTATATATGTACAAAGAACTGAGAAAAACCAAAACATAAACTATAGGAAATATAGATTATAGGAAGTAAGTCTACTAAAATACTGCAAATGCAGAAACTTAAAAATCAATCCTGAAATCCGTGTGTCACCACCGAGCCCAAACAGCCCACGCCACCTCCAGAGGGCATCAGTGCTGAAGGCCCCACGCTCCACACAGATCTCAGTTTGCATCTTAAGGCCATTGCACGTGAGACAGAATGGCAGTGGTATGAAGTAACAGGTGAATGGAACAGACCAGAAAGCTCAGAAATAAGCTCATAAGTGTGTGATATCATCTCTCGCTGGGAGTAGCCTTACCAGATGTTTACCATGGCATGAAAAGCATTAATTCCTTTATAAGCTTCAATCGTCCTTAATATCTGTTGTCTTAATGTCTGTTGTCTGACTACTGAGGCCCTGCCATCTGTTTTAGAGTTTCTGTTTTCACTACAGGGTTCTACTTCGATATACCAACTGTTAAACTTACAGAGCGAGCGGTATGCTGTCAAAACAAAAATATGTGTTAGTTTCAGCAGCAGAAAAGCCAACAGATTAGCATCCAGGGCAATGGAGGCAGCCTGCCAACCAAAGGAGTGCTTTCTGCGCTCCAATGTCAACCCCAGCTCCTGCCATCACATCCACACTGCAGTGCGTGTTCATGATATTAAAGGTAGAGCCTGTGAGTGGCATCTGTCCATTCTATTCATATCTCGTTGGCCAGGGAAGAGTTGGTCACATGGGTAAGGCTAAACTGCAGCAAAACATGAAATACTAGTTTTAGAAAAAAGTAGGTATTGGCAAGCATCTATAATTCCAACCATATAAATGAATCATCGTGTTTTTCCTTTTTCCTAGGATATCAAGAGACTCAAACTGTAACGTTTGTATGTTACATTTAAACAGTATATACGCTATTGAAAGTTACACAAGAGAGAACCCTGCGGTACAGATCTTTCCTAATAGCTTAACTTTAATTCTGGATACAACTCCAGAAGTTAGACCCAGGGAGCATCATCACTTCAACTTTCAGGTTTTTTATTTGATTTACCTTTATTTTTAGGAGTGTCCATTCCATTTCCCTTGTGGCTGCGTTGTCATTTCACATTCTCATTTACTGTATGGGAGCTCTAATTCCTTTGTAACCTCAAAACACTTGACAAACATCATAGCCGCCCTAGCGAACGTGCGGGAGCATCTCATTGCTGTTCTAACAGGCCGTGATGGTCCATGCTGTTGGACATTTTTCAAGGATCTGCGGTCTGTCTTCTTTAGAAAATGCCCACTCGTGCCCCTTGCCAGCTTTGCAATAAGATAACTTATTCTCCCCAGAGTTCCATATATATTTTGCGTCCAGGCTTTTGTGAGATATATGCTTTATAAGCATACATGGTTTCTGTTCTGTGGCTTACCCTTTCACGCCAAGGAACGTTTTCTTTGCCATAGCCTTTTGTTTCTGTATCGCCTTTGATCATTAGCCACCGCTTTCTGCTCTCTTTTCCGGAACTCGTGTCTAAGTTAAGTGAAAATCTGATGACTTGTAAGTTGCTCCAGCTTTTGATGTCACATGCCAGCGAGCACTCCCAAGACCACGATGTTCTCTCGTTTTCTTCTAGGAATTTATAGCTTCAGTTTAAATGTTTAATCTGCTCTGAAAATTAACATTGATTTTAGACCACTGAATGAGCTAAGAAGCAGACCGTGATTTCGAGGTTCCTCGGAAGGTGATCGTAAGTGTTCCTTCCTGTGCGGCAGGGCAATCCAGTAGGGCAACTCTTATGGCCTTTAGAGTAAAAGAAAAAGGTGTGTAGACTACAGTGACCAGAATGAAAGAACAGAATCTTCTGGCTGTAAATTTATCAATAGATTTTGCTGGTGGCTACAGGTATTTGGACCTCTCAGAAAGCAAGTGCATCAGAAGTCTATAGAGTTTTAAGGGAATTCTATAGTCAAAGAAACCACAACTCTGACATGTAAGATATTGTGACTGTCTAAACCCTCAAATAAGTCCCGTATCCAAATCTTCACCAGCAGTTAACTTCCTATGTAGATGTGAAAAATAAAAGAACAGAAAGGCTCTTCCAAAGGGTAGGAGGGGACATGTATAAGGAATTGCTCCCAGGATGTGGAGCTAAGCAAGGGATCCCTGCACTGCCTGGGCAGAGTCTGCGATTCCTGCCCTGTGGGGTTGGCATCAGCTCTGGGTCAGTGGCTGATGTGTGTTCATTTGCTTCTCCAAATGGGAGTTTCTACTGTGGCTATCCAAAATAGAATGGTCACAAAGCTTTGTTTACTATAGCATCTTAGGAAAAGGGAGCTGAAGATAACTTGTCTCTTAGAGTGTAGGTTACCAAATGTCATCTCTTAAATATAGATCTGATGGGACGCGGTATGTGTTATGCAGACACTGGGACTTAAGCAACAGACAGTGTCTTATGTGTAGGGAAGAAGGAACCTGTGGACACTTGAATGGTCAGAAAGGAAATTCTGGCAGACTGGTTGTTCACCAACACCTATTTCCCCTTTTTCCTTTAGTGGCACCCTTCTTATCAACCCGTACAGCCAGGGAAGGTGTTGGGGGAGGGGGGAGGTAGGTACTAACTTCTGGCCAGTAGGGAGTGACTTAAATAATACAAAATAATCCCAAAGCTAGAACTGAGTTTCGACTATGACATAGTCCCCTACCCATCTCCTGAGCATTACGGGTAATAAAAATTCATCCTATTTGAGCCAACTGTGCTTTGAGACGTGTATTGGATTTTATTGCCGTGTAGAGACACCATGACCACGGCAGCATGGAATAAAGGAAAACATTTCATTGGGAAAACATTAAATTACAGTTCAGAGGTTTAATCCATTTCATCATGGCAGGAAGCATGGCAGCATCCAGGCAGACATGGTGCTGGAGAAGGAGCCGAGAGTTCTACATCTGGATCTGCAGGCATCAGTAAGAAAGTGTGACACTGGACCTGGCTTGAGTTTCTGAAGCCTCAGAGCCCTCCCCCAGTGACACACTTCCTCTAATAAAGCCACACCTCCTAATCGCACCTCTCCTTCTGAGCCAATGGGGGCCATTCTCTTTCAAATCACTACAGGATGACTTTGTTACAGCAGCTTATTCAAACATATTCTGTTTATTAGAAAGCAGAAGGATGACTGATTTCTTAGGAAAGCCTCTTTGTTTATATTGCCTTTCAGCTTAGAAAGAAAACGTTTAAGTGGGGCCTTACACTACGTGCCCTGTGAACAATATCCCTGACAGTATTTCACAATAAAATCAGAAGCAGTTTGTGTATGGCTCTTCTCTGCTCTCTCTTCAAGTGTCAATAAAAGACACAACTTAGAAGAAGAACGGCCTGTGAAAGCCAGTCTTTAAGAGCCTGATCTCAAAGAGGGAAACACAAAACCGATTCAAGGAACGATCTTAAAAGCTCTGGAGTGGTGGAATACACTGAGTGTTCCCTAGACAAAGTTAACTAAAGCACTCTGTCCCCAAACTCCAGCTATGACAGCTAGTGTCCAGAGAGCGTGTCTGATGTCAAATTGGAGGTCTAAAGCTGAGGTCGAGGGGTTGACATCCTACCAGGTCACCAGAGAAGCTTGCCCAGTGTCCCTCTGTATTTTAATCCTAACCCCTCCTCACTTGAAGGGGGCTTCAAGGATGTCCCACAGTGGGCTCATGCAGTTATGCTACCTAAGCCTGTTTCCATCACCGACTGTGTTCACTCAAGGACGTGGGCCTGACAAGCAACACTGAAAGTGAACACCACACTCCATCCATCTTAGTAGCCCAAGTGCAGACACAGGACACAAAACAGTGCATCGTAGAGCATTGCTGTGTGGCACACGGCTAGCCAAAGACCAGTCCACAGTTAAGCTACTTTAAAGAAAAATCAGGTTCTATAATTGACTTTTAGGGAAAAAAGCTTTTTAGTAAAAATAAAAATACATTTCCTCTCTATTCTTTATTGGTCTATAGAATTACTAAACTTTAAGCTGAGTTACTTTAGCACCAATTAAGAAAAATCAACCCAATTTCAGGTTGCCATCTAGCACCTAGCTTCTAGTTCTGCGCTACATCAGGGTACTGCCGGCTCTGGCTAGAAGTATTTTTAAACCAGTGATTATCAGGACATCCACTTTTCCCACTGATAATTTCTGGAACATGTCTATGGATTTTTCAATTCCACAGACAAACAGCACTCATCCCCCACGCCCTCCCAGACGTTATCTGTGCACATTGGCTGGCCGCCTGGGATTGTTTGGTTTCTTGTGGTTTAAATGTGCACGTTGTTTGCCTGTGGCACTGGCTCTGGCTTCTGCTCGACGCCGGGCCACATTGTTTAGCTGCATGCTTTTAAATGTTGTGATTTTTATTCTCCGACAGTTGCACACACGCATGCAAGGCACGCCAGACTGAATAATTTCTATTTTCTTCATAGTACTTACTTTAAAAAAAAAGTAGAAATTGCTTGCACATTCAGAAAAGTATTTCGGAAACGACCCCTTCCAATCTACAGGAATTACATAACAAAGAGATTGGGATGACGTCATGTAAATGGCTGGTCTGGCTGGTCTTATCACCTTTAAAAACATGATGAGCTCCTCCATGCGAGGCTCCTGTATCCAGGTTCTTGGTCCTCTCCAACCTAAAATGCATACCTCACAGCCCCATCACTCACTGTGGTAAATGTGGTGATTAGAGGAACAAGCTAAAATACACTTTTAGGAAAAATTCATCAGTTCACAGTGTGGGGCTATTCTATGGGGCGAAGCACTCGGTGTCTTCAACAGAAAAGCAAATGTTCATGTGAAGCATCTTCCACGGCAATGGAAGAGGGTGTTAGAGCTTAAGGGACTCGGGATAAGAATTGACGTTAGGGCCATCTAGATGGCTCAGGAGGTAAAGGTGCTTGCTACCAAGTCCGCTGACCTGAGTTTGAGCCCCAGGGGACACTCTTGCAAGGTGTTCTCTGACCTCTGTGCCATGCTGTGTTGCTCCCACACATGGGCACAATAAATAAATAAATATATTTTTTTTAAAGGCACAATTATGTACGGACCTTGTCTAGAACTTAGTTCAGATAAATCAACTATAAAGATATTTCTTAAGTAATTGGAAAAATTTAGTGAGTGGGAATTGTCTAGATATTAAGGAATTGATACGAAATGTTGATGAAAAAGAAAGAGAGGATGCTAACAAAAACAGCCACCAACCCAGAGCTGCGGTTCTAACTAAACCGCCTTCCAGGGAAGAGGAGTGAAGATTTAAAACATCACAGTGTATGCACACTGAACATTCTCATACAAGGGCATACTGCATGCTGAACAATCCCCATACCCTGTGTGGTCCTTTCTCTGCCTCGCCCTCCTTTTTCTAAGAACGGTAGTGTTTGGTTTTACCCTAGGTCTCTGGGCTGTCTCTGGTTCTAGTCACCAAGCAGTGCTGGGTATGTGTTCCGTCTTGTGGAGTGGGCCCTAAGTCAATGTCTGATTTGACTTAACACCTAGATTCTTAATAGAGTTTTAATTTACACTCCTCCGACGGTCAGTAAGGTTGGACATGTTCTCACATGTTTATTGGCCATTTGTGTTTTGTTTTTTGAGAACTGTCTGTTCATTAAGTAGGTTGTTTTGATTTTTTTGTCTAGCTTTTTTTAGTGTGTGTGTGTGTGTGTGTGTGTGTGTGTGTGTGTGTGTGCGTGTGTGTGTGTGTGTGTGTGTGGTGATGTGTGTCCTAGATATTAATCCATTAAGTGTACAGCTAGTGGCCTGTCCCTCTGGTTCTGTGAGTTAACCTCCTTAAACAACTGACTGTTTCTCTACTGTGCAGATACTTGTTGCCTTCCCTTTCCCTGACAGGACCATGGCATTAAAGCAAAAATTAAGAGAAAGACAGGGTTAAGTGGAACTTCTTTTCTATGTCTTATGATTCTGAGATATCATCAGACAGTTTCTATTCTTTCAGAGAGATGAAAAATCCACGTATAGCAAACGTCACCACCTATTGAAGTTAAGGGTAGAAAACATAGCTCCCACAATGATGGGAATGTCTAAAACACTAAGAGGAAGTGGCATAAATATGATAAACAAGGGCTGAAATTAAGATGGTGTTATTCTGGCCATTTTTCTTCATATGGAAGATAATATGTTAATTCGAATGTCCATCTGTTTGAATTTACAATTAAGATTTTAGACTAAGAGATACAGGCTGCCTCTGTTAGGCAAACACTGACTGGATCTCCACTTTACATTGCCTGTGCCTACGGCGGGGCATAGACTTTCGGGAAGAAACCAGGAGGCTCCCTTATACAAGTGAGGATCTCTGTATGGCTGAGGGTGTGGCCTAAATGTCCTGTGCAGAGGTTAGAACATAGCAGGTGCTCTACATATGTCGACTGAAGTAAAATGTGAATCATAGTAGACAGGACAGAGAGGCCATGAAAGTTCGCCTGGGTTCTCCCAGTCTTACTAGCAAAGATGACCTTGGAGAAGGACTCAGAGGATTCCAGAACTAAGGTGAACAGGTCTATTCTGGAGAATCTTTAAGATTAAAAACAACACGAGAGTAAGCTGGGAGCATGATGTAAAAATGAGCACTTTGTGTACTAACTAGCTTTCTGGCTAGAGTCACTAGATTGTCGTAGTTGTACCCCACACTTTCTGGAGAAGAGTTTGAGGAGAAGAAGATAATGTCTTCACCTAGTTTGGACAGCCTACAGGCTATCCAAGTTCATGTACATAGAGAGACCAGCAGATTTCACAGGGAAAGCCCCAGACGATGAGACCCCTCTGGACAAGTGTCATTGTACCCAGTAAATTCAACTTGGGATGTTTAGTATGAAAGCGTGCAGGGATTAGGGGAGCACTGATTCTCAGTAGCAATTATTTCAGCAGACTCAGAGTTGGCTCCCTCCTAACACGTTGGCAGTTTTAAGGTTCTCCCAATGTGTGAGGCATGTCTAAGGTTGGAAAACAACCAGCACAGACTTGCTAAACATAAACACTCTCTTCTCTACTAATGTGAAGGCTTTTGTACAGGCACCAGGGCCATAACAATAGCTGTAAATGTCATTAATTTTCATGTATACTTAATAGCTCAGTTTACACTAATTTAAAGGGTTTAGAAAGGCCCTTTATAGCTTAGCACAACCCAACTAATCATTCTACCTTATTCTCCCTAGCTTGTGCCAAAAAGAGATTTCATTTTAATGGGTGTGGAATGAAAAGATGAGGGAAGGGCCCTACTGCAGTTCTTGGAATGTTTTTGTCATTAAGTTTCCGTGAATGTCTTGATTGTACCATCATATTAATAGTCTGCTCTGAAGGAGGAGGAAATTTTATTTCATAACACTTGTCACCAAAGACAAGCACCTCTCCCCACACATCCATGACATGTATAAACACATGAAAAATCAAATACAGGTGTAAAGCTAACACTGAGATCCTAAGACAGAACGGGTTAAACTGGAAGAGGAAAGTTTTATATTCCTCCTCTTTAAAGTATAAATAAAGGCCTGTGTTTGACAAAATGAAACAAAAACAAAATCAGATTGCATATGAATTTGCAAATATGACCAGGCAATTTTTAAATATTTATTTATTTATTATGTGCATTGGTGTTTTGCTTATATGTGTGTCTGTGTGAGGGTGTCAGATACCTTGGAACCGGAGTTACAGACAGTTGCGAGATGCCATGTGGGTGCTGGGAATTGAACCTGGACCCTCTGGGAGAGCTGCCAGCGGTCTTAATCACTGAGCCATCTCTCCAACCCTAGGTAAGGCAATTTTTTAACGAACACAAATCAAGTTAGATGAGGGAAAACACATCCTATAAGACACCATATAAAGATTAAGATTGTGTTTACCTGTTCAGAGGGCAAAAAAATCAAATTAATTAGAAAATCAGAAATAAGTGGAAAAAGAAAGAACATAGTGTGAGGGGGAAAAAAAATGAATGAGTTAATATGTAAATTATGGCCCTCAGGTAAGTGACTCATCAAAAATGTAAATAAAACCATTAGTTGATACAGTTGTCTTTAATAATTCTTTACTTCACACTCTGTGGAATTGAAGACTGAACTTGTGGAAATGTGTGCTTATTAGGAATGATATCTGAAGCACAGATACAGACAGAGAGGACTCGGGCCAATGCGGATTCTTACGATATGACCTGTGACACAATTTGAAGGTTCAGAGCCTCTTAGCACCGTGTAACAATGGACATTAGATAATCTAGTGTTCAAATCGTGGCACTTTAGACAACAAAATGAGTGTTATCCTGGAACAACACACATAATTCTGGAATACCCTGGGGAAGTCAGTACATACAGTCCTTCAACCACGAATATAAGCATGCCAAGAACTTCACACTAATTCCATAGCCATTGGGAATACTGTGATTTCCAAAGTTGTCCAGGAACCAGGCAAACCTTGGAGTTGATCTGCATGTCATGTTTGGGCTCAGAGAATATGGATATATTCATTTCAGAACTGTATCTTTGCCACGACACAAAGAGAGAGTGAGAAGCGTACACTACCTTTTATAATAAAGCCACTCTCTGCTATAGTGTCACTCTTGGAGACACCGCCAGGATGGTTCAGTTACTTCCTAGACGGCGCACCTCTAACGGCTGCTGGACTGTGGATTCCACCCCAACACACCAAGTAGAAAGGCAACATTCACACCGAAGTGTAGACTTTAAAGATGACTGCACATGCGTACATGAATGCGTCTGTGCGCACACGCGTGGGTGTATACACTCATTTTTAAAAGATGGAAACACTAAGTCTCAAAGCTGCGAGGAAATTTGCCTAGAAGCCCCTAGATAATCAGAGCTGGTAAGGGAACATTTCTATCCTGCTGCCTTTGAATTCCACTTGAGAGTCTTTACAGTACCATTGGCTTCACCCTACTCCGAGTTCCAAGCCATACAGTTATAAACTTTAAGATACAACCAACAGATGTTTATCCACTGGAGAGGAAGACACTAAAGACGTCAACAGAAGAGGCAAGGCAAACATCACTGGGTAACACTTAAAAGAAATAAATCGGAAATATGTGTTTAATTTTATTTCTAGGTCCTTCAATTGAACATAAATGAGAGCTTTATATACTTACAACAATTTTTTTTCTAATGCAAACAATAGCATACATTTTGAATGTCAGGAACCATGTATTTTGGCTGAATATAGCGGCATATACCAATAAGCTTAGAAACTGCGAGACCGAGACAGATGGCTACAAATATGAGAGCAGACTGGCCTACAGAGCAAGAGCTCAACTCAGAAACGAAAGAACCCACCCTCACCCCCACCGTTCTTCTGTTTCCTCCTTAGGTTTTCTGTCACCTAGGCATGTATCCTACACTAAGAAAGTTTATGTGGCCCAGCATCACGTGGGCTGCTGACACATGGCCACAGTACCTGCCTTGATTCTGCCCCCTGCTCATCTGGCTGAAGATTGTGCAGCCAGTTGCTGGGATACAGTCATGCACCATGTTATAAGAAACACGGCTGTGGCATGCTGGATTACATCCCACCCTTGAGAGCTACGTGATAAGGAGCACTTCACAGTTGGTACCAGCTCCCCTGTGGTAGGTTTGGGGTGTACTGCAGTCAGGCAGCTAAGCTCCTAGACCTTCTTTTGGATGATATCTCATCTCTGCTATGAAAGTGCAGTGCTTTCCTTTCCCTTCCCTATTATGCAATAGCTCACAAGAGATTACCAAACAAGTGCTATGGGCTAAAAAAGTAAAATAAAAAAAATTATATGCATGGTTCACACAGGCACTTGATACAATTCCTCACTAGCAACTTCTGAAGGATTAGGAAAATAAAGTTGAGAAGCACAGTTTTAAAAGGTACGCAGGCTTTATTTTTTTGGTGTGGGCATCCAGAAATTAAAATGGCATAGTTACCCACTGTGCTCAGAAATGGCAACACAAGATACTTTACAAACAAGAATAATGGGAACATAGACTTGCATAACTGTTCATTAAAAGAAACAATGCCCCTTATGATGCTGGGACCGTACAGACCCACATTATTATCTACTCCCAGTGTAAGCACAAATGCAGAACACATGAACTAATGAGTTCAGATGTCATCTGAATTTCCATGGGTTGTATTTACAGCTTAGAATTGTAGCTTTGCTGAATAGTGCCAAACATCCTTATTAATAATAGCATTAGTGACATTTCACTGGATAATCCTCTTTGTTTTCATTTATTTTAATGAGGTAATTTGGGGTGGTAACTTGCAGTGGAAAACCTGGGAACAGGTGACAGCACGACTTGAGATCCTCTTGAACTGAAAGGTAGCTGAAAGCTGAACTAATGCTTCGGCGCCAAGCCGTTACCCGGCACTGTGCTTTGCTCTAAAAACAGGCTAAAGTACAAATTTTAAGAATCTAAGACTTTATTACCTTTTAAAACTTTCCTGCATGGATGAATGGATAATAAGGGCTAATTTGCTGAGTTTTTGTGGCCTGTTTCCACATGCCTGCATTTCCCAATGATGCTTTCTTTATGGAAAAGAGTGTGCTAGGCACAACACAGTTTTGTTTCCATGAGGCGATCATATGTCTGGTTCATTAAGTCGCTCAATACATACACATTCGGTAGTGATGAAGATGGCTAACAGGCATGGATATTTGCCAAGCCTTTCAGTGTCCCAGCTTACAAAAGGGGTTTCTAATGTTGAGAACTTAATTATGTCACTTAAACCCATCAACCCTTTCCCTTGATTAATGCTATAAATCTTTCAGGCTTGTTATTTTCTTAATATCTGATGCCTAGAGTGAAGAGAATTCCTCTGACATCTTAGTTTCTCTTACAGCCTTGGAACAAGAAAATGAAGCATCTTTAAGTCTTCCTGATCAATTAAAGACCAGAAGACTGTTCTGTCTATGATCTTATATGAAAACTAACTCAACAATTAAGGATCTTTCCAGGGCCTAGATGAGAACTCACAACCAACCCTGGGTTTTCAAGCACAGGAAAAAAGAGTAATAACAAAACATTTCCATGCAAACAGTATCATATTCAAGCTGGCCCAGCTACACTTTGAAAGATCTCATCCATGTCCAATAGAATCAGCTTCAAGGTCAAGGAACAGACTCCTATTGATAACATCAGCCTAGGACTGGTCAAAAGACAAATTATACCAATGGGGATATTTTAATATAAAGAACTCTTTACTGAGTACTGAATTATTGAACTTAATTACTTAATTAATAATTACATAATTAAGAGCTCTAAGTTGTACCGGAAATAGGTCTAGGCACCACCTTGATAAATGAGAACAAAAGGAAGATAGAAGCATTTAACTGAGAAGCTTGGGGAAGAATTCACAGAGAATCCAATATTCAGTTCTGACAAAAGGAACTAACCGCCCTGTTGGAGAACAGGCAGTGGGAGGTGGCGGCTGCCTACTACTGGTCTACCTACAGCGGTGGAAGAGCTTGTGGGTTAGCCCAGACTTCTAAGGGAGAATGCTGCTAAGTGTTTTGGGGTGCTGCCATAAGATGGAGGTCCACAGGTTTTAAAGTAATGCTAATTGCTACCACCTGCTGTTTCTGGAATTTGCCACCACTACTTGCTTGAGCAAATATTGTTAAATGATACTGAAAGTAACAGCCAAAAAACAAAACAAACACAAACAAACAAACAAAAATCCACCCAAAACTGGAGTCAGAGGTGGCATAGAAGATAAAAAAAACACTTCTTACTCACGGTATAATCTCATGCCAGCACCCCTATTGAAAGAATCTGACAGAGAGCTAGCTGCAGCAGAGAAGTCAATGTTTTGCTGTGATTTGACATCACAAAAACCTAGAAGAATGTATTTGTCGCTGAGGGATGATAGCTTAATAATGTTCTCAATGTTTATGCCAGAAAATAAATATTGACCAAGAATGAGAGAAAAGCAAAACTAAATAGCATTCTTACTATGAGACTTCCATTCTACTTTCTACTTCTCCAGCCACCCCATGACAGCTCTGCTGGTTAAGAATATTTTAGGGTAAAAACTGAACCAAGACTTCTTTGTTTGATTAGTTTTCAGCCAGAACCAATGTGGAAATGACCACGGAAGTCCTTTTAAAAAGGTCATCTGGATGGCTTTTACTTTAGGGAGCTGTAACTCCGAGAAAGGCTGTGTTTGTATATGGTCTGTTTTCACTTAAGTAAGAAAATCAAACTACTTGAGAAATGATTTTTCCAGAGAGGTCTTATTTGTGAGCATAGAGATAGCAATAAAACTGCACTCATCCTGCTTTGGTCTTGTGAGATCCCTGGTCACATGGCACTTCCTCCTATCTTTCCTGAGTGTGACATACACAATTTTGTTTTGCCCAGGTACTTGATAATTACATTTACTGCAATAACTTCCATTACCTGTACAATAGCACTCATTTCTAATAGTTTTTAAAATATATTTTAATAATAAAATATAATAAGATAATACAAACTCTAACATGTTAGAGTTGGACAAGACAATGAAAAGAGCCCAAGAGAAGGCACAGGAATCAGAGACCCACTTGTTCACACACTCAGGAATCTCACAAACACACTAAACTGGAAGCCATAATATGTACACAGAGGACCTGGGGCCAACCCATGCAGGCCTTGTGAGTTCGTATGAGTTTTGACCTTGTTGATTCAGAAGGTCCTGTTTTCTTGGTGTCCTCTACCTTCTCTGATTCTTACATTCTTTCCATTTCACCTTCTGTGTGGTTCTCTGAACCCTGGTAGGAGGGATTTGATGGAGACATCCCATTAGGGCTGAGTGTTCCATCTTACTTTCTGCATAATATGATACAATCTGGCTGTGGGTTTCTGTATTTGTTCCCATCTGCTGAAGGATGAAGATTCTCTGATGATAGTTGAGCAAGAAACTGATCTATGACTATAGCAGAGTGTCAGTAGGAGTCTTTTATTGCCACTTTTTAAAACCAGTAGTATTTGACTTTACTCTAGGTCCCTGGGTTATCTAGCCTCCGGGTTCTTGGTCACTCAAGCAGTGCTGGGTACGGGATCCATCTCCTGGAGGCCTGGAGTCTAATCAGTTATTCGTTGGTTACTCCTACAAGCTTTATGCTACTATTGCCCCAGAATATCTTGCATGCATGACACCATTGTACATCAAAGGGTTTGTGGCTGGGGTGGTGTTTATGTTTCTCTTTTAGTAGCTTGCAGAGTACCTTTCTGTAAAAAAAAATCACTGGAATGTAGAGATGAAGGCTCTATGTAGGTACTAGATCAACATCTCTGTGTTCATTGAGTGTATAGGTATTGTCTTCAGCGATGGGGCCTTTCTGTCAGTTTGTGGAGAGCAACATATAGTCTTGGCAACCCCTTTGGCCAACAACTCAATTAGATGTAACTCAATCTCAGTACTGGAAGCTTCATTTGGTGGCAAGAGAAGATGGTCAGTTGGGTTACTGTCTCTCCCATTGTTCTAAAATTCTGTATTGGCCTTATTCTTCTCAGTTTTGAGCTGATAATTTTAGAAATTCAAATGGTGAGAAGTCCTACTTGATTTTTTTCTCTTTTATATTGTAGAACTTAACCCCAGCCACACAGATTTTTCTTAAGTGTATGGAGAACCTCAGGTATCTTCAGATAGGAAAGTGAGAACACTAGCTGTGTTTTGTTGCTAGTAGAAATTTTCAGTTACTGAAATGAATATCTTGCTACATGTGAAGAGTGGCCAATGAGCTTCCACCTTGCTCAAGAGCATGCTCAGTAAATCCATGGAGGTTGGCTTCTGCCGTGCCTTCTCACAGCAGGACGTGGGGGAATACAGAGGATCACTGCTTTTACAGAGTTTTACTCTGAGAAACTAGCTTACTGTCTGGCAAGCGGAAAGAGAAGCAAGTATTTCGGGAAGTAACAATCTCCCTGTGTGTTTATCAGACTCCACACTGAACGTCTCTGCGTGAAGGGTGGGCATTACTTCTGGCCTCCAAGGACACAAGCAAGAAGTTCCTTCAAGGACCTTGGAAATAATTTCTTCTATCTCATTCCACACCCGAAGTCTGGCCTTTAACTTTCTAAAAGAAAATGAAAATGGTGTTACAGACAATGCTTCATTCTCCAGACTGAAACAGAACACTGGACAGTTCCGTGCATATGAATACTACCTAGGTACAGAAAATTTGAGAACTAATGTCAAAATTTTAGAGTAACAGGCTTGTTCTTACATGAAAACATGAACACTCTCTTATTTACTTTGTGATAAAGAGGTGTTGGGAATTGTTTTGTTTAAGTTCCCAGATAAAAACTGATTTCTCCAATTATATACAGTCCAAATTGAATATATACTTGGCATAGATATTTCCCCCGAAGAAAAAAATCCAGGACAAAGCTGCTAGTTCAAGCATTGGAACAGAGGTCTCTCATATTTCTGTTGTTCCTAAGTACTCGAGAAAAATTACTAACCACCTTAAATTTTCTATTGCTCTTTAGGGATGTTCCAGAGTCACAAAAAGGCTTCAAAGAGCCTCAGAAGAACCCTTCAGTTAGCCACAAGTCAGATGAGGAAGGAGTTTGCAAGACTCTCCACGGTAAAAAATACTAGCCTTCACCCAGCTACCCAGACCAGCAGTAGAAAGCCCTGAAGATCAATGATGTCAATAAATGGAGAGACCAGTAAGTAACCTTCCCACCACCGTTAACCGCACCAAAAGCTAGTCAGACCCTGGCTTCTCACGACTGGTTCTTGTTCAGAGGCAAGAGAGAGAGAACCCATTTGCTTTGTAGAAAGCCATGGTCTTCGAAGAGCTTACTAAGGGTCTTCACTAAAGAACAAAAAAACATGGGTAACACTGGTTTCCTCTCAAATTATGACTCAACTTTGGTCACCACACTTCCACTTGGTCCTATTAACATTTTGTGACCAGAATGTCATTCGTTTTAATCGGCTGCTACAGTAACAGCTTGCTGCCTTTCAGTCATATAGAAACCCACAAGAATATCTCCTTTTGACTCTCTTTTCTCCACATCAAAACCACAGTGGAGCTAATGCTGCTGTCTATCTTCTCACAATCTACTAGAAAGTGGCCTGTTTTGCCTTGCTTACCCTGCTAAATGAGAAGTAAGAAACAAAGAGCTTAATGTTGCCTATAAATAAAGGGTGCTAGTTTTAAGCCTGCTCATAAAGCATTCCCCCCCCCGACTCCCCGTGTGTGTGTGTGTGTGTGTGTGTGTGTGTGTGTGTGTGTGTGTGTGTGTCAGAGTCATGCCCCTTTGTGAGCACAATGAATTAATCAAGCAGTACAGGAGGCAATGTGGGGACCAGTAGAAGTCAAAAGTGGGGTACTCCTGGCTGCTCACAGACTCTGGACCACAGGTGTAGGGTGCAAAGCGAACACCGGAGGACAGCCGAGAGTGACAAGGAAAGGAATGGAGGGGGGGTGGAAGGAAAGAAGGGAGATTTTCACTTATTTTTCTTGGAGATCAGAAAACAATAGGACATTCTGAAGATCATTCTGAAGATCTGCTTAGCAGATTCTCTCTTCTGTACTCAGGTGCACACTAAGGGTCTCACGAAGCCAGCTCATGCCTGTGATCTCAGCTCTTGGGATTTCAAGGCCAGCCTGGGCTACTTAATAAGACTCTGTGTTCAAAAATGAAAAGATGCTCACTTGGCTTTGCAATTTTGCTATTGTTAGTGTTGCTGTCATATGACTCTAGCAATATAAAACTAATCGTTAAGATTCAAGGAGCACTTCCCAAGTGCCAAGCACTGTGACAAGCATTTGAAACGCTTCATCTCTTTTGACATCACAATTATACTTTCCATCAGAAATAAATATTATCTCCAATTAAAAATTGGAGGTCAGGGCATAAAGATTAAATTATTAGAAGTCAAACTAACAAGCAGCCATGCTGGGACACACCCTGGGTTCAGTGTCCCCAGAGGACTTTTTCTTTTCCCTTTCAGGTTATTCCCCTTAGAAAACACGTAGAAACTGTGCTCAGTAGACTCAAATACTGAGCCTCGAGACTAAACTGAGAGTGGCTGTTGTAAATTCTACCACTGGCTTTGTCTCAACTTTCTTAAATTTAGCCTCCTACCCTCCTGCTCCAATGGCTGCGTTGGCCCAGTGCTGCACCCATGCCTTCCTTCTTCTTCCCTCACCCTCCCTCACTGTCATCCAGACTGCCTGAACTCTACTCAACTGATGCAGCTCCCCCCGACCCCTGCTCAGAAGACGTCTTCCACCTCTGGATTCCTACAAAATGTGCTTTCCTTTTTATTCTTCATTCTGTTTAGTAATAGTTCCTCTCTGGGCTGAATTCTATGTCCCACTGTTTTACTGATATGAGATCTTTTAAAGTAGGGCCGGGTATTAAAACATTTTCACATGTACACACACATTGGGCTCAGCATCCAGGACATGGCAGGCACTCCGTAAGTGGTCACTGGATCTTTGCTAGAGAACCCAGCCTAGTCTATAATTTAAAACAGGTTGTGTTGTCAGAGAAAGAGAAAGCCTCTTCTCTTACACCAGTATAGTACTGCTGGATATATTTAAAAGTATAGTCTATGAGTTTTATTTACAGAACAGAAAGAATTCTTTGGCCCCTCAAGTGCTGGCCTTCAGCTTTCTCGGATGGTTCAGTCAAACTCCTAAAGTTGAACTAGAAGTGTACAGAACATCAGACCCTGAAAATCAACCCAACTTTTACTTACTGGTTTCACTCGCACCTGTGGTTTCAATGGTGTCAAATTTCCTCCGAAGTGCTTCTGTGAAGTTTTATCTCCTCCATTTTCCACCCCTCCAGTCATCCCTGTCAACAGTAACACTCTCCTTCTCAACAGAAGCCACTGGAGCTGCCAGTGCCATTCACCTTTCAGCTGAGATAATTCCCTCACCCCACAGACCATTTTCCTTCTAAGAATTGCTAGCTCCTTCTCTTCAGGGCTTTTGAGGTCTGAATGAAGCTTCTTTGGCCCAGGAAGTCTACTATCTAAGCACCATTTCAGGTAAAGGGGTTGATAGAATTTTTCATTTTCCATAGTTTGTGTTATGAGAAAGGTCATCTCTTCTGATTGCGGTTTTTTTTTTTTTTTTTTTTTTCTATACGTGACCCCAGAGAGTCTGGCGTGTCCTAGAGAAGGGGGATAGCTCCTTGAAGGAAACTTTAAAATTATCTTTTGTTTTCGGTACACACTGTTTCTTCACTCTTTCCGTTTCTGCTTCGGGCCCATCTTTCAGAGATCTAAGCTAAGTGGAAAAAAGTTTACCCAACCTCAGAATTCAGTCATCTATTTTCTGTCACCTATTACCGTTAAATTTATTAATACTGATGTAGGAGAAACCCACACAACAGTCAATGTGACCATGTAAAAGGGCCCCCATTCATCTAGTTTCTATGGATATTAACGGGGGGGGGGGTGACAACAAGTAAACCTTTCTATTGTTTTACCTCTGCCTTCCTTGAACTGTTTCTTCATCTTGGTCTGCCAATTCTTTGTTGTCGACCTGAACCCTTCAGGATGGTTGAGTTTGGGAAAGGATAGTTAGTTCTCCATTTTCTCTTGAAGTCGAACTGCGTCCCAGGTATATAATCTGATGGCCCTTGCAATACATCTTCACACTTGCTTTCCACTGCCCAGACCCTACTGCCTGAGCACGTCCTGTTGCCCTCTCCTGCTCCTGTACTGCGAACGGGGTCTGAACACAGAAGCACTTGACGGAAATGGCAGGAAGAAGTCCACTTAAGTGACTTATAGCAGGTTCTTCTTGCTGGGTTAGGTCATCTCTCCATCAAAGTTAATGGAAGAGCAGCAAGTGACTGGAATCATGAACCAACGTCTTTGCGTCCGCCCCCGTCAATGCCTGGGCTTATCCATGGCAACATACAAAGCTAGACGTTAACCTTCAAGTTAAGTATAACTTCAAATACATGTCTTTTGTCTCTTCATTTCCCTGAAGTCAAAGACAAAGCAGAAGTACCACTTTCCTTCTAAAGAACAGAAGCATCCCCACCCAGAAACAAGAAGACACACAGCAAGTGTCACGTAAACAAGACAGAGCCATGCAAACTTGCGTCTTCTCAAGTGTCAGTTGCCTACGTGGAAGACACCATTTTGCTAGAGTTAGCCCCAAAAACCTATTGTGAGGAGAGACAGAGTTAATCAACAAAATTCTCTGTAAAGTTGGAAGCCACATGTGGATCTGCTCTAGTGTCTTTACTTTTCTTTGTTCATTATTTGGTTTCATGCCTTTTCTTCAATCTATTTTTCACATGTACTAAGAGTCTTTTTGAATATGGAAATATTCTCTTTTGTAGTTTGGGCTTCATCTCTAATACTTTACAAAACAAAACAGAAAAAAAGGCCAGCTCTTTTCTTATACTACTTCTGTGTAAATATTCACACGTTCTTGCTTTTTCAGTTTTATGTTTTCAAAGAACTACGGTCCAGATTTTCTGCTGAGAACTATTGAAAACTTCCTGGGGCCATGGGAAAAGACGGTCCTGAGGTCTCTTTCAGCATGACTCAGGAGTGAAGGGACTCTCATCAGCAGGCGCATCACACTGTGACACCCACACTCACCTCTTACGTGGAGGTCTCAGGACACCTTACCTCCTGCCGCCCGTGACCTCTGCCTCGACATTATATTCTCATTTTCACAACCACTCAACTCTTCACTGAAGTGGTTACAAAGGTCATACACGAAACCATACTATTGTGTTAAAAATCTGCAGATCAAATGGGAGAAAGATGAAGCCTTGACAGGAGGCGAAGAAAGGCCTTTAACCTGGAGAAGCAAAACTGGAGAGGGCCGAGCACTGTAATTAAACCCTGAGCTCCCACTGTTGGCGTTTGGAAGTAGCTCGTGGTGTATTCTGTCTCCACCTGTATGTCAGTTTGATAATCATTCTCAAATCAGCTAGAATAGCACGGTACTGTCTTACAGCTATTGTAATTATCTTCTACAAATATTTAATAAAATAATTAGATCTAATGAGCCCCATCTAGTGCAACGTAGAATATTTATATAATTGAACACAAACGCTTAATTTGGTTAACATAAACCCAGACACCATAACCAAGTAATTTACATCTTTCCGAAGCCTTCAATTGATGGTTGTGGCCTCGTGCAGATAGAATTCTGTTTAGAAGTGACCCACATTGAAGCCACAGAGGAACTTGAGCGGTAATACTTTTTAACAATGATGACTCACTGTTTGGCAGCTGAGGCTAAACTTTTTACAGGAATGGTGACACTGTAAACCAGACTTTTAAGGAACTCAGATGATAACCCTGGTAAAAACACAGGGTTTAGAAAAGACAGTGAGTTGTGGTGTCATCTCTGGTAAGAGCTGACAGTTTGAAAACACCAAGCGAAACCTTTTCTTGTAAATTGAACTGTCACTCCAAATTTAGAAGCGGTGGGCTTTAATTGGGGATACAAAAACTATTTGCATAGAGGAAAATATTAATGGCATTGAGTTGCCCAGTAAGCAAATGATCTAAGCTAAATTACAGAGTGTCAATTCATTGACTCGTTTTCTTATGACTAGACCACACGGGTATGGGTGATTGCTGTGTCATGAACAGGAAATACGGGTAATTTTTAAAAAGAGGTAAGTAGGTGAAAACAAAGTTTCGTCTTAGGAACCGAGACAGGAATGAACTCTGTGAAATCCAGTAAGAACTGAGAACTTCTGCAAGGCTCGGACTTGGGCTCTGAGCTTCCACGCGGTGCAGGCGAACACGGTAACGGCGTCAGCACCCTCAGCTCTCACTCGTGTTGAACGGAGAGGCCATGATCTGAAGAAATTTTTAAAAAATGAAAATGAACGGACGAAAGAGCTCTTCCTCCGGAAACTACCTGAAGCTGAGCAGTTCAAACTTTCAGTTCCTTTGAGTTAGAAATCACAAATCCTTTCTGGACATTTTTTTTGGCTCATTTGTTTATTGCTTATTAAGAAAGAGGTCCCTGGAGCCTCGGTAAAGCCAAAACAGACATTTTGAAAAGCTTTTACCTTATAAATACACATTGAAAATACACGCTAAAGTAGTCTATCTGAAACAGTGTAATAGTGTCTACACATTGTAATACATACGAGGGCATTTTGAATATCTATATATTTCCACGTAATTATTTAATATTTAGGCATTAAGCTGTCTTTTCTTTTCATATTCATTCACATCGCCTTTGAATGTAAACATTTAACCATTGAGATTAAAGTTAGCTTTACCAATCTAGCCTTCAAAAGTCAAGGGTGAAAGAACTGAAGAGCAGAGGTTGGCAGCAATAGCAGCGAATAATCTAGAACCGGTCTGTTCTTCTCTGCTGAGAGAGAGGAAGGCATGAGAGTAACTGCCCAGAAGGAATCCGCAAAGAAATGAAGAGGGGTTCCCTGCCAAGAAATAATAGGACAGAAGTAATGGGAATGGAAATTAATAGAACAATCTTAGTGGGGAAATAGAATCAAACTCTCAGAGCATTTGTGTCTCTGAATCTTATTTGTAATTCAAGGTAGTTGCCGAAGGATAATATTTTAGAAAAAAATGGGATACTATCCCAATTATTAATTTCCAGATTCTAAAAATAATGCATAATATTGTGTCTACTCGTCTACTCGGGCCATGTGATCCAGCAGTGACAGTGGTCACTGAAGTGTCAGACGACCATGGGAAAGCGTTGTGGAGGCCTTGACTGCGCGGGTCTCGGGGTCTTGGAGCAAAGCTCTGCCATCATTGGCAGGTAACTATTTTCCTTTGGAAAAGCAACTCAGTCTACTACTGGAACCCTCTAGAGGCTGCACATTAAGTCTAAAGTGTCTGTTCTGAACTAGGTGTCTGATCCACCAAGGCATGAAGTTGGATATGCACACAGCACTCCATTATCAAATGGGAATAGTTCACATGAGATCAGACCTCAGCTGACCCTGGAGACGTAAGTAAGATACAGGGGAAAGGGACACAAAAGGCTACTCCCACTGCTATGCTGCCTGTTTTCTCACGTAACACAGACTTACAACCTCACTGTACAGTCAGGGATAGAAGAGAGAAGCTTGGGCCTGGTTTATAGAAGGGTCTGTATGATATTTAGGTATCACCTGCAAGCAGACAGCTGTAGCACCACACCCCCTTTCTAGGGCATTTCTGGAGGGCAGTGGTGAAAGTAAATGCTGCCAGAAGCACATCTGATTGCTCACGTTGCTTGGAAGGACATGTGATTATTTACCAATTCATGGCCTGTGAAAAACATTGTGCTGATGAGTATAGACTTAAAAGAGCATGACTGGAAAACTGGCAACATCATAATGCAGGTAAGAAGAACAGGCGTCTCTGAGGGAGCAAAAAACGTGAATATATTTGTACCTTATATGAATGCTCACCAAAGGATTACTTCTGCATGGGATAATTTTATTAATAATCAGCTGGAGAGGATGACCTGTCCTTAGGATATCAACTGGCTCCTTTCCCCAGCTACCTTGTCGTCAACCAACAAGCTCATGAACAAAGTAGTCCTGGAGCTGAGGATGTAGGCTATGCCTGGAGCTAACAGCACGAACTTCCATTAACCAAGACTGCTCTGGGCATGCCACTGTAGAGGGTTCAGTCTGTCAGCAACAGCAAACCACACTGAGACTACAATATAGCACTGTGATGAGCAGCCTGGTCAGCCAGCTACCCAGCAAAAGGATGAGATACTTCCAACATTTGAAAGGAAAGCATTTTGGCCCTGCTGGAATATTCTGGAATATTATTATGAGTTTGCCTTTTCCTGCATGTAATCCTTCTGACCAAATCCTTCAAACCATAAATCTGTGGATTTATGGGCTCTCATTCATTGGCATAGAGTTCCATATAGCACTGGTTTGGACCAAGGGACTAACTTCAGAAGAAAGGCATCCATGCTGCAGGAATTCACTGCTCTTATTACCGTGCTTCCCACCATCCTAAAACAGTGGCTACTGATAGAACATTGGATGTTCTTTGGAAGACTTAGTCATCACACCAGCTAGGTCAGATATATTACAGAACTGGCACAATAGCCTTGAGAAGGCTTTATTTGCTTTGAATCTGTATGCATTATAAATTGATGTTTCTTGCACAGTTAGGATCCACACCTCAAGGGTGGAAATGACAATGGCATCTTACATTGTTATTTCCAACAATTCATTTCTGAAGTATTCTCACAGGGCCTATATTCCACTGGCCTGGTGGTTTTCATTCTAAAGATAGGAGTTCCTCCACTAGAAGGAAAAACAATGATTTCATTGAGTTGGAAACCGGCTTCTCATTGTTACTCAACCAACAATGAAAGAAGGATGTTTCTGGTCTGGCTGGGATGACATTAAATCCTAGGATCACAGACCCATTGACTCTTAGGCTAAAATTCAAACAGTCAGCTTTCCAATTTCTCAGCAATCTAGACCACAGAACAGTTGCTGACTATAGATCTTAAGGCTTTCATCTTTTACAGTGATATAAGCCAAGTCTGCAGTAAATAGAGATGGATGGATGGATGGAGAGATAGATAGATAGATAGATAGATAGATAGATAGATAGATAGATAGATAGATAGATAGATGGATGGATGGATGGATGGACGGATGGATGGAGAGATAGATAGATAGATAGATAGATAGATAGATAGATAGATAGATAGATAGATAGATAGATAGATAGATGGATGGATGGATGGATGGACGGATGGATGGAGAGATAGATAGATAGATAGATAGATAGATAGATAGATAGATAGATAGATAGAGATAGAGAGATAGATAGGCAGGCAGGCAGATGAAGAGACAGATAGCATTTGTATCTGTTTCTCTGGATAACTCAAAGGACATATGATTTTCTAGATTACTGAATTAAATTTGCAAATGTTTTGCAAAAAGTTTTTGTGCCAATATTAATGGAAGATATTTGCCTGTAATGTTCTTTTCCTGTGATGTCTTTGTCTGATTTTGATATCAAAGTGATTTGGTGCCACAAAGTTGTTTGAGAACACCCTCTCCTGTTTTCCAGAGCTCTTGAAAACTTAGCATTAACTCTTAATTTAATCTTCGATTAATCAATTAATTAATCTTTTTTTTTTAGTCTATACTAGAAAGCCATCTGACACAGAGTCCAATTCTGTATGATTTTTGCTGGCTTCTTTGTTTGTGCTTTGTTACTGATTCTAGCTCGTCATTATAAGTTAATAACTTGTGCCTTGCCAGGAAACTGTTCATCTCATATCAGTAATTTGTTGGCATATGCTCCTTCATACTAGTTCTGTATTATTCATCTTATCTCTGAGGTTGGTAGCAAAATGTCCTCCCCCATTTCTTTTGATTATTATTTTTTATTGAATTATAATTACATTTCTCCTTTCTCTTTCCTTTCTCTTTCCTTTCTCCAAGCCCCGCCGTATGCCCCTCCCTGATCTACCCCTCCCTGATCTTCTTCAAATTCATGGCCCCTCTTTTTATCAATTGCTATTGCATGCATACGTGTATTTGTATATACAGATATAGTCCCAAATATAAGCTGTTGAATCCATATGGTACATGTGTGTATGTTTTCATGGATGACTGTTTGGCATTGAATATTCAATTGGTGTGTTCTTCTCTAGGGAGGGCCTTCTCTCCAGCTCCCAGCTTCCCTAACCTGCCTGTAGTTTTTGTGTATAGTTGAGGCTGCGCGGGATTTTTCTCATGCAGCTTCACATGTTCACAGTGTCCTTGTTTAGACATGCTGGGGCAGTGGCTTCTGATGTTACTGGGAGACACAATCTCACAGCAAAGTTCCTGATCCTCTGGCTCTTACAAGATTTCCACTTCCTCTTCTGCAATGTTCCCTGAGCCTTAGGCGTGGGAGTGCTTTGTAGATGCGTCCATTGGGACTGGGGCGCCACAATTCTGCATATCGATTGGCTGTGGTATTCTGTAGTTGTCTCCATCTATTCAAAGAGAAGTGTCCTCTCATTTCTCATTTGAGTTCGAGTCCCATTCTTGGTCAGCTATCTAGCACTTTATCTGTTCTGTTGGTTACAAAGGACCAACTTTGAGTTCTGCTGTTTTTTTCCATTTTCTTCTCCAGTCATATTTGAACTTGTAAAACAAAGTCTTGGTCTACTTTCAAGAATAATTACAGTTCTCAGAACCTGAGACTATCCTATAAACTATGCCATCCGAGGACTCTGGTACTTCAACCCCACCCCCACCCCCCGTTAGACTCAGAATCTAATCAGAATCTACTCAAAAGCGAATGGAAACAAACAAAGAGCACATTGTTTAAAGCAACTTCAAATGCTCGAGCTGGGCTTGAATGGTGGCCCAGCGGATATGGAGCCTGCGGCCAAGGTTGGCAGCCTGAGTTCAACCCCAAATTCCTACACGGCGAATGGAAAACCACTGAGGCTGTGTGGACACACGAGACTCACACAAGCAAAGCATTAGACACAAAGCAAACCTTAATAGACTTGCCTATATTAAGACACCGAGACATTGGTAAAGGAGTCACAGACTGAAGACCTTAGCAAGATCTTACTGTAAGGATGTAGAAAACTAGTGTCCTTTAGTACTCAGACCAGAAACATGGGCAAAAATCTGCATACTATCTCTAAAACCAACAAAAGTGTGACAGTATACACCGCAATCCCAGCGCTCAGAAGACCAAGAGAGAAGGATGTTCAAGCCTAGCCCTGGAGTACAAAGTGAATTGGAGGCTACTTGTTTTCAATAAGATAAAAATAAAAATATTATATTTCTATTAATCTGTATGCTATTGCTATAATAGAATACCACAGACCTGGCAATTTTTTTTTTCAAGACAGAGTTTCTCTGTTGTAACTCTGGCTGTCCTGGAACTCACTCTGTAGACCAGGATCACAGAGATCTGCCTGCCTCTGCCTCCAAATACTGGAATTAAAGGTGTGTGTCACCAGCACCCAGCCTGGAAATTTTTTTTATAAGAAACAAAATCTTATTCAGCTCAATATCCTGGAGGCTGGAATGCCTAAGTTGAAGAATCTGTATCTGATGAAGATTTTCTTACGGATAAGGAATTACTGCAGAGTCTTGATGTAGCAAAATGCACCATATGGTGAGAGGTAGAACCAGCTTGCTGTGGTAAGTGAACCACTCCTGGCTAAACCATTAAGGTATTAATTTGTGATAGTCCGTTCACGAGTGTGGAGTCCTCACAGTATAACCCGAAAAATCAGCAGTGGGGACAAAGTTTCAACCTGAGATTTAGTCCTTCAGGTCACAGCAGTTGTAAGGGCTAGACTAGCACCGTCAATAAACAGATTAATAAGGAAGTACGGGAAACCCAAAGGGAAAGGACAGTTCACAATGAGAAAACTAAGTTACCGAGTATAGAATGAGTAACTGAACAGTGACTAATAATGGTGATGATGATGAATATGAAGCGGTGGTTGCCTGGATGGAAAGGAGAAGACAGTTTGAACCTGTCAACTCTGCAAACATTTTGAAAGCGCGCGGCCTCAAGTGGTCTTTGTGGCGGAGGGAAGGAGGAAATCTCAGACTTCTGGCAAGTATAGAAATTAAATGCCATGTTCTGAAGAGCAACATGACAGTGCTTCCTTAAATAAGTATTTTTCATACGCTGCAGTAATCCGACTTCTGAGTGTATTCGGTCAGGGTCATGTGTGGGCGTGTCACCGAGCAGAGGTCAGGAGAATCTGCACGTCCGTTCATAAAGGAATGATAAAAACACACACAGAGGGTGCGCACTGGAGAACAGCATGAAGAGCCAGGCACAGCAAGTCTTACTAGATAATCATGTCAAGAGGGCAAGATTTTTAACAAACCTCAGAAATTTAAATCAACACATGAAAGCATTTTTAAGAGTTTGTGCATACATTCAAACTAAGCTAGAGTGACCGCCTGTAGAGGGAAATAAGTCCATACGTCGTCATTCGTAAGTGTCTTCAACTGGTAAAACGACTAGCTTGGAAACCCAACCAGAGCTCTCCTTTCCCACCTAAGAGAACGCCGCCTGAAACTGACAGCAGAGGAGACAGTTGTCACTCAGGCAACGGGATGGTCACAGCGGCTAGAAGATGAAGGACAGCATTTAAAAAGTACCTCAAGTTTTAGTTAGCTCTGATTACATTAAGACGGTTTGGAAACTTGAGAACAAAACAGAACACTCGGACACCTTTGGCGTTGCAGAGTGTGAGAAGCTCTGTACAGTGCGGGGGTGAGCTTTCCTTTTTTATTGAGAAACACATGGAGTGGTTTGAAATGCTAAGCATGGTTTGCCACACTGCCCTATACTATAATTAAGCTGTTGTTTTAGAGGTCGGTTTGCCGTGTTGAATGTGCTTTGTGGAGCAGGGTGTTTGTCTCCTGCTGCTGTTGGATCGTTCTGAGACGCAGTTAGGAGACTGGGACGTCTCCTGCAGTCTCCTGTACACCACTCGGGCGATTGTGTACACTGCCAGTTAAAAGAATGGCTCTGCGTGACTACTGAGTTTAGCTACAAGTGTTGGCAAGAGTTGCTCAAGGAGACAGAAAGAGGAATTACGATTTGTGATCTCTGAGATGCAGAATATGAAACTGCCACAGAAGTGAGTGAGCCTGTGAAGTTAGTCCAGAATTGCCGTCAGCCAGGGTGCTCCAGCTTCCTGTGCATAAGATGCACACGGTGAGTCCACGCCCACTCCCGCGGTAGCTGGGTAGCATCAGAACCATTCCTCATTTCTCCTACTGTGGTTCCTCAATGAAGCCGGTTGATAATTGTTAAACATACGTGTGTCGCATAGCATGCAAATCCAAACCTCAATTCCATAGAAAAGATAGAACATTTTTGGACTTCTAGAAACATTAAGAATGATGTAACATATTTTCTTGGGGAGAAAACAGCCTACGGGCCTAGGGAGATGGCTTGTTCAGTGAAGTTCTTGCTAACATGGGCACAGGGAAGCAGAGGAACCTTAGTGTGATCCTTCTTTAAAACCTGTGGGTTTAAAAAAAAAGGAGTGCAGATGTGCCAACTTGAGCTTGGATTCCCAGGTCACTGGGAGGTAGAGAGAATCCCTGAGGCTTACCAGCAAGTTCCGGGCTAGCCTGAGACCTGACTCAGAAAAAAAAAAAGTGACATCTTCATATGTTCAGCACAAATGTGCTCCCCCACTCCTGTGGAAGATCGTTCCAAACAAACGTTTATAGTAATGCCAAACCCTGCAAAACTGATGGATGAGAAGTAGAATGGAGCCTGAGAAAGGGATTTTAGAGACTAATTGAATTGTGACTCAGGGGTGAACGGAAAGAGAAGACGTTGAGGCATCAGCAAATATCGAATTTAGTGACTTAAAATGTTATGCTAGGGAACAATGGGAAGGACAGTGTACAGATCTGAGGACCAAGACGCTTGCTTTCGCCTCTGATCTAAAGTGATTCCCTGGCTCCACAAGCCTCTCTGCTGCCTTGCTTCCCTACTCGCCCCCTGAGTGCAATCCTCCAAAGACTTGCCTGCACCTGTCTCACTGTGCTCCTTCCTCGTTCCCCCCTCTCTTGAAAACACTGACAGCAAATTGCTGTTCTAGTCTCTCCATGACATTGCTAGCCACAGCCACAGTGGGATCCGCGTCCGCAGTGGGATCCACATTGGTAAACTGCAGACTGGATTCCAAGAGTTTTCCTGAGCTTACCTTCTAGCAGCATGTTTCTTAAGATTGTTTTCGACTGTTTTTCAATACATCTGCTAAGAAAGACTAACACAGAAATGCCAAGAGCACGAGGATGTCCTCGCGCACCTTTCGACAGCCTCCTGCGGTAACCGCATCTTCGGTGGCCACACGTTCCAAACTTGATCAAGCCTTCTTAACAATTTGTTCCCTAACTTTCTCCTATATCATTTGGCTGGTTTTCCTCCCGCTCTGTCTCTTATGTGGGACCCTCCTCTTCTTCTTGGTGTCTGAATGTAAACGTATTCCAGGGCCCAATCTGTAATGTACATCTTTATTTAATTCATCTCTCACATGATCTTATCTGGTCTCATGTATATTTAAAAACAGTTCCCACACTATTGTCCATTGAATTCATGGCTTGTACTCCAAATGCCTATTCAGCCCTCCACTTTGATACCCACAATCACATTAATATGTCATAACTGGATGTCTGGAGGCCACGTCATCCAGTCCAATTGTACTTCTTCCCCTTCACTAAATGGTTCTGTCATTCTCCATGCAGTCGGGCTGAAAACTGGAATCATTCTGGAATATTCTCTTTCACGTGGCACTATTTAAGTATAATAGTGTGTCTTGTTACTTTCAAACCTTCAAAATACGACCTATAGCTCTAGGCTACACCATGTTCATCTCCTTCCCACATTGGTTCAGTAGCTTCCCACTTGGCCTCCAGGTCCCACTCAGCTTTCCTACAGTTCATTCCCTACAAAGCAGTGAGAGATTCTATTAAAATGCAAGTTATGTCACCCTTCTGCTCAAAGCCTCTTCATGTCTTCCTATAATTACAAATCTATTATCTTCACATGCTTGGAATGGCTTACAAGATCCAGCATGGTCCACAGAGTCTTCTACTAATTCTACGCTTACTTCTTCAGCAAGTGTAGCCCCCTAGCCACACCCTGGACACCTGGTATGCTCAGTGTTTGGAGCTGTTCTACCATTAGTACATTTTCCAATTATTCCCATTCAAGTTTCTGCTCCCCTGAGAAGCCTTCTCTGACCACTGTGAGAAGCATTCCCTTCCTGTAATTCTTGCTCTATTCACACTTGTTCTTAAAAAGAATAGAACACCAGATGGATAACTGGTAACTGGTTAACTTATTGATTTGTTATTCTCTATTCTCATTTTTATTTCTATGGTATAGGGTGTGAACGTTGGGTCTTGCTCATGTTACATATGCACTTCAGTTACCATTGGGCTATATATTCAGCCCCATATTTTTGTTTCTTCCTTCTTTCCTTCCTTCCTTCCTTCCTTCCTTCCTTCCTTCCTTCCTTCCTTCCTTCCTTCCTTCCTTCCTCTCTTTCTTTTTCTTCTTTGAAACAGTCTCACTATGTTGCCCATGCTGCTATCCTTAAGCTTGATCTATATTGCAGGCAGGCCCAGCTTCTTCAGTAGCTGGAATTACAACTATGTCCCCAGGCCTGGCCATTGCTTGTTTTTTTGTTTGTTTGTTTTTGTTTGTTTGTTTTTTTTTCATTTATCTACCTACCACAACTCCATGAGAATATTGAATTTGTATTATTTTGATTCACTGTGAGCCTCTGCATGACTTTTAGTAAATATTCAATAATCATTTGAACAAATGAATGACCAGAGGAGCAGTAAAGCACCGTGTACAAAAATATTCCCAGAGAACATAACATATGGAGCTTGGTAATGATAGAACTTTAAATCTGCCTTTAAAATAGAAGACGTTTTACAAAAACTAGCTAAAATTTGTTACTTATTATGAATGACTTCTGTGTGTATGGATGTGCATGTGTACATGGGGTGAGTGTGCACGTACATCTCAGTCTTACCACACAGATTTATCAAAACATTGTCATTGCTTTACCTCAAATGATTTGTAGGTTATTTGAAATAATATACGAGGACCACCAATTCTTCATAAAATGAAATGATGAAGTTGGGCATGAATTTAAATCTGTCTGTAAGATCTCCTTTCTGGGTCACTGCTCCAACAAAAAATAGACATACTTGAGCAATAAAGGTGTGAAGGTTTTAAATTATATCCTTGGTTAACTTAATGATGCTGTAAATATTTCCCTTTACCTCTAATGGAGATATGTACACACGGATTACATGTATAGACTGCTTTCCTAGTATTGCATTTCTCAGTTTTCCAGAGGCAGTGCTCTGTCCTTAAATAATCCTTAAAGATAAAAAAGTGACAAATCTATCTAACCGCCAAATCTGACCAACCCCCTACCCTTTGCATTTAGACATTGTATAGCAGCCACTAGTAGAACCTCTGGTAAAATGACTCTGAATTATAACGGTCTTTGTAGACTCTAAGAATGTTGGCAGAGCCGGGTTTCCTCTGCTCCCTTTGTCTTCCCACACACGTTTGCCCCTTAACTTCTTCCTCCCTTGTCTGAGTGAGTTCTCTTTGTTCCTTCCTCATAGCTTTCTTCAGATAAAACGTGTTTTCCTTTTTGTTCCAGACTAGGACTAGGAGAAGCTCTTTTCTTCTTAGTGATTACACCAGGTTTGTAGTCTACAAAAGAAACACGTACCAAGAAACTAAGAAGAAGAAAAACACAATACATTCAGGTACTATGGTTCTTTATTCAGGGATTACCAGAGATTTCCAGAAATAAAATTGATTTGTTTATCAATGTCCTGAAAGACTTTTCTGAGACCATTTGCCTTGTTCTTTGTCCTGCCCCCATTTAGCTTTGCTTCCCAGAGTCTTCTGACTTCAAATCATTGCCAAACAGCCTATCTCAGGAGAACTCCAGGCTCAAGAAAAGAGTCACCAAATATAAAATGTAGTAAGGACTGCTGCTCAGTATATCTCTTCTAGGAAGTCATGGGGGCAAGTAAAAGGCAGGGGTGTAGGTGAGGTGACCAAGCAGCCAAGTCTCAAAAAGACACACTGTAATTGCAAATGCTATGCCCCTTTCAATGAAGGGATAAGCCCTGGAGTTCTTATCACAATGGAGATGTTATGGTTAGTAATCATATTTCGCATGTTTCAAAAAGGCTAGAAGAAAGGCCTTGAAATGTTCTCATTCGAAAAACATTTATAGTAATGTCTATGCTAGTTGCTCTTCTTTAATAATTACAGAATATTTTTATGCATCACAATATCACATTATAGTCCACAAATAAGTACAACTGCCATTCGTCAATTAAAATAAAGCAAAACTGGAAAACAAATGTGATAAAATTCTCTAATCACCTCTATAAGAAAGATCTCAAAGTAGAACTTTAAAAGAAAAATATATGATAGAGCTGGAAATGGGTGTGGGAAGATCAGACAAAAAGAACAGAAAAATCATAGACACAAAAGTAAAATTGGAAGGAACACGTGATTAAATCAACTTGCAGAAACCATAATAAGATAGACACAGACATCAGAAAACCTGACAACAAAAATCAAAACAGATTTGAACTGGAGAAGAGAAAAATGACAGGTCTAGAAGAGCACCTTACCTGCTCAAAATCAGAATCTTCAAACAAGAAAAGCAATGATAGAACAAAAATCTAAAGATGTAAGAGAAGAAACTCTCTGCAGTAAATGCACACATGCATCAGGAATGGCTGACCTAGTGTGATCTCAGCATAATGCATCACGATGAAGTCGCTAAACTCCAGATGAAGGATTACTACATGGACAGACAGACAGAACTCAGGAACGGGGCCTGAGTACAGTATTCTATGCCAAAGGCAACAGATTAATAACCCATACGATGTTCAAGGAAAGAAAATGTGATCCTATGATCTCTTAGCCAGCAAGAATAAAGGGTGCAGACAAAGTTTTAATGGGGAAGAGCTTAAGGAGCATTTATTTCATGAGCCTTTTCTAAGAGGACTATTGAAGGATGAGCTACAGCTAAGAAGAGAATGCCTAGAATAATTACAGTAAACCAAGAAGAAAGTATTTAATGCATTTGAATGTAATAAATCAGAATACTCTGACAGGGAGGCCCTTCTGCTGAAGACAACCCTTACACACTCATTGAACACAGAGAGGTTGAGCTGGTGCCTACCTCGAGCCTTCACTCCTGTGGCTGCTCCAGACACCGAGTCTTCACTGTGGCTGTCACTGTGCCGCAGAGAGGCTGCTCTACAAATCTGCAAAGTCTGTCTCTCAAACCTAGGCTGAGGAAAGAGCCACCCAAAGGACTAGAAGACACATTTGCTGGTGCTTGCCTAAGATGAAGAATCACTTCTGTTCCCATTACCCAGGCTGGAAACCTTATGACACCGGTGCACATACAAGGCCATTGCCTCTGTACTGGGGATGAGAGTAGCCCTGAAACAAATGCGCTGATACTGCACAAAAGTTTAAAACAAGATCTCCAAACCTCAAACTGTTTCAGAAAAAAAAAAGGCCAAGAATATTTACAAGATCATAACAACACCCAGCATTGTTAAAATCCTCAGTTATGTAACACAAAATAAGTAAGTTCCAGATGAACAAAGAAGCAGGAAATGTGGCCCAAAATGAGGAGAAAAATTAATCAATTGAAATTGATTCAGAAATGATAAAACACTATGAGTAAGGCAAGGATTTATTTATTATTTATTTATTATTATTTATAGAAGAAAGGATTTATTTTGGCTCATGGCAACTAGGGCAGGATGCCAAGAGCTCATCACTTGAACTGCAAGTACAAAACAGAGAGATCAAACTGGAAACAGAGAGTCTTGAAACTCTCCAATGACATACTTCCCCCAAGGCCTCTTAAACCTCCCATGACAGCGCCCCCAGCTGGAACCTCAGTGTTCAAACACATGAGCCTATGAGACACATTCCCACTCAGATCTCTACAGTCTGTCAGGGGAAAATACCATGCGATTAAAAAATAATGTGACAAAAATCATGAATTAAAAAGTATTGATGGAGAGAATCAGATGTAATAAAACGGTACTTATCAGAATGCACTACTGATAGGTATGAAATTGTGTCAAAAGGACAAATTTAATTTAAAAAACCTTTTAGAATTATTTCCAGTTTTCTTTAAGAGAAATTGTTATCATCAAAAATTCTAGACTTTTCCACATGGAAGCATAAATGGATAACAGCTCCCTCTTTCACCAAACATTTTTATTGCCAGCTGCTGCAGAGTCGTCTCAAGATCAGCACAAAACAGGAGAAGCTGAGAGTCCACTTCAAAACCAACAAGTGGAAAAAGTGGTCTCTGAAGTCTGATATTGTTATGAAAACTGAAATAAAATATGCCCACTTCTCAAAAAGTTATTAAATATCACTAACATTGCTTACAAGCTCCTCAGCAAAGCCTCTTCAGAATTACTGATCAACACAAGCTTCCTTTACCTGATTTGTAACAGCAAAGACAGCACACAGAATAGTGAGAGCTCGCAGCTGGCACAAGGCTGTGCGTGCCTGGAAGCCGAGCATTCTAGAGGCTGGGGAAGAACACCGTGGGCTTCAGGGCAGCCTGGGCTACATGAGACCCTGTTTCAAAATAAAAAAGGTGAGACATGGCATGGGGTTAGATCTTATTAGATGTGACCAGTGTAATTGCACCTCCTGTGATGAATGGTCTAAACATTTAAGTGCCATTTTTCCAGACCCAGCAGCACCTCACTGGCTAGCCATTACCAAGTAAACTGAGTCTCTAGCAGGGTTTGTTGCAAGGACTGGCAGGCTCTTACATATTGTTATTTGGGAAGAGGGTCAGTTTAGGATCCAATTGGATAAATTGGCTTATATAGTATAATTTTTGTCTCAGGTTCTTTCAAACATTTTGAAAATTCTTAATATTGCCTCATGTTTCAATCAAAGTGTTGAATACTCTATTTCTCAAAAGCCCTAAACTAGGAGAATCAAAGATGTGCATGTGTGTGTGTGTGTGTGTGTGTGCGCGCGTGCGTGCGCACGCGCGTGTGTACACATGCACATGTATGCTGTTTTTTAAGTTGAGGTTTTTCACTTCTAACAAACTACCATCACTTCCTGCTCTTCCTGCCACCACAACAGGCTCAGAAGACCCTGGTGTCTCTAATGTGAAGACCAAACCTGGAGCCTGTCTAATCAGCCTTCCCCAGGCCATTTCTCCGGCGCGCATCCCACTGACTCCAGAATATCAATGTCAATATCCGTATCAATGTCAGTGTGCCTTGAGCATCCCGTAGCCTTTTTCTGATGGGATGTAGTCTAGGTGTGATGGGCAGTGATGGCGGAGGGTGGGTCATCCATAGATTCGCTAGCTTTACGTGAGAACTGACATGACGTGAGTAACCTTGGACACCAGAGGCGTCTACCTTCTACTGTTCTTGATAAATGTGTTATGACAAATTAGCTTATCTCCAAAATTTATTTTATTATTTTGAGGTCTTTGATACTTATTATGAATGATTAATGTAGTAGTATAATAATAAATATCATTTTGGGGAAAAGCTAGCTCCTGTTTATAGCATGGTAAGAACTCGGTAACACTTACTCCACAAGATAAAGTAAAACATTCGAAAATTGAGAATTATCAGGGTAGGCTATAAAGTCTGTGGAATGACTTGATTTCTTTTCAAGGTTCATTATAACTAAAATGTCACATTGTCTTTCCCCAACACAAGAACTAAAGCTTTCTCCCAGAGCTGGCAATCTATTCTTTTCTCTCTGGGTTCTGCAGGTCTACATGTAGGGTAAAGCCTGTATGCTATGTAGAAAATAGCACACACGTGACTACAGTGGAGGCTAGGTCAGTCACCGCCGCCTCCACCCACTTGTCCAGTGGATTCCAAAACCTCGTGCTGTTTTTTGTCCAAGTAAGAACAATACACTTGGTAAAAACAATAAAGAGGGCAAAATTGAAAAGAAGAGCCAGCCAGCATAAAATCGGGGAGTTTCCTACACCCCATGAACACATACAATCAGCATAACCCCATGGGTGCAGGTGACAGCCAAAGAAAACATTGCACTGCGAAGGGTACTGGGGCAGTGGGGGGAACACGGAGAAACATGGCAGTCATGTTCTAGGTAATATTGCATTTTCCTGAAAGATGACGATTACATTTCTCAAGCCTAAGAGATCCAATAGTTGAAAAGTTTTCTCACATAATATCTTGGTAAACATCGTGGGTATGGAGCACTGAAAAACTTTGGTCTTCTAATGTTCTTTGAAGTTCTGAGCACTTTATCCTGAGTGAGTGGCAGACACATCTAATTGTAACCACAAATCTCTCTGTCATACTAACATAAAAGAACAAGAAGGGCTTTGTGCCCTCACAACTCTGATGTGGGCAGAGTTGCCTGGTGCCTGTAGGTAGTAGCTTCGTGGTACACCCACCTGTGGCTGTCAGCGTCTGCTGATCCTTATCTGTCTGGATGGATTCACTTGGGTACATCTGAAAATCTATGTATCTATGCACTCACATTCTGTGCCCCAAACCCATTGCAAACAAATAATTCAGGAAGGGGTGCTAGATGAGTGCTTATATCTTGCTCAGCCCAATACATTCAGTTCAAGGTATCCATTTTCCTGATATTTCATTTCTATGCAGAACAGAATTCTCTGCCTTCCAAAGTCAGCCTAGAAGGACATCGGTTGGCTGATCCCAGGGAAGCTGTCTGGCATCATCAGTCTTTTTAGCGTATTCTCTCTGCCATGGGTCACAAGAGATACCAAAGGATGTTTAACCACATAAACAAGAAGGCAGAAAAATTCAATGGGTAGACACCATTGAATTCAGCACCAAATTTGTAATTGAAACGAATATTATTAAAAATCACAGTTTAGGTCATCTGTTATAGTAATGGGTTCCTGGGGTTGTTAACTTGCATTTTCTAGTGTTGATGGTTCCTCGGGTATGCGGGCAGACTGCGTTCACCTGAAGACTCTGTAAGCAGTGTGAGCAAAGGAGAAAGGGAGACTGTTAGAAGTGGGGAGAAGCTTGCTCTTTTGAAGAGAACCTGAGTTTATTCCGCGGAACAGATTTGCCCTAAGTATGTTTTGAATCTATTCATGCAAAAAGTTGGATTATATTATAGAAATTAAACAACTTTAGTTATTATTTCATAATTCTTTGATCCTGAAAAGGATAACATTTTTCAAAAAGGTATTTCCAATAGTGTGGGATTGCACAATACCTGTTTAGATTCAAATATTAGTTTTAGTAGTTATTCACTATATAACCATGAGTTGAAATAATTAATATATTTTATGCTTTGATGTCATTATCTATGGAATTAGAATTATAGACTGTCCTGTCTGCTCATTGAATGAGTATTAAGGATAAAATTTATATAAGCAGAGGTACTAGCCCAGTGTCTAGCAAGTAAAGACTCAGCAAATATATCTTTCATTCTCCTGGCTCTACTTTCTCTGTGTTGATTATACGAAGCCAGCTCTTCACTCACAGGTTTCATAAGGCTTTGCTTGGGATATATATAAATTATTGACTACGAAAAACCAACAAAATCCAGGATATTTAGAAATCTTAATACTCCAGCGAGTCTTGAAGAATCACACCCATTTCTCTCATGAAGCGTTTAGATTACAGCACCTATTCTGCCTTGTTCCCCACAGCACAGTGCTCTCCACCAGTTCATGCTGGTATTTTTTGATGAACTGCTTATCTTGGCTTTCAAGTATAACTAATTTTTTAAAGTTTTTGGGAAAGTGTTTTATTATGTCCAGACTGCCCTTAAATGTACAATTCTCTTGTCTGTGTGTCCCAGCTGCAGCCACAGTGTAGCGAGCTGCCCATGCCTGGTTCACACTCCTTACTGTCGAGAGTCAGTTCCTTCACATTAGCCTTGAGAATATTCCCCAAGAGCCCCAAACTAACAAAGGCAGTGTGAACTAGTCCCACAAACTCTGAAAAATAAAGAATTTTATTTGTAGTCTCAAATAATTTAATATAGTCTTGGGTTAGCTATAATTTAATTAAATACATAAATAAGTATATAAATTAAATAAATATTTAAAATAATTAAATATAATAATATAACCTGGTTCTTAAAGTCTTATATTAGAAGCAATTCTGTTTGTTGGTTTGTTTGTATTGGATTTTCAGACAGGGTTGGCCCTATCTGCAGGCTGGCTTCATTTTGCTTCAGTACCCATGAAGCTGGCACTGGTACAGTAGGTGTCGCAGGTACATGCCAGTATGCTCAGCTCTAAGTGCAATTCCCTGAAAGATTTTCTGAGAAACTACTTAAAAATGAAGTGCATAAATTTAAATTTTCAAGGGTTTCATAAAATTTAAATTAACATTTACATATTTTATACAAGACAGAATAAAAATCTTGCCTTTCTAGAAATTATTTATAGTCTTACAAGACCATTTATAGTCAGTTTACCCCAAGACTACATACAGAGTAAATTTTAACAAAGTATAATATTGTATACGCTGTTTTAAGTTTTTCTAATACAAAACATTGAGTTTCTTACCCAAATACCCATAGACTTTGAAAATGAAAAGAATTCGATAAAATTATAATTGTAGACTGTGGGACTGTCCTAAGAGCTAAGAGCAAGTCAAAGCTGGCTTTGAACCCCATATTTGTCCCTAGAGATGACAACGGAAGGCTTTTGGCTGCTCCTTGCCTCCGCCTGGCAGCTTCACAGAAGCAAAGAAAACATGGCCAATGCTTTATCTGCTCTGGAGCTGGAAGCGTAGGGAGGCTTGAGCTCCACAGGCAGACGAGGCTACTCCCAGTATCCTTCTCTTAACCAATGGGAATTCTCAGTGTCAATGACCAGTCCCCCCACTGTAACCCCTTAAAAGGCACCCCAAAACCTGCATTAAATGAGACCACTTGACGACGCGTGCTTCTCCCTAGTTTGTGTACTCATCGACCTACCAGGGCTCTCTCAAAGACAGGATGGGAATGCATTAAGAACCATAGTCCATCCATGCCTCCGTGCTCCCAAGTGGCTTTTCTGCCTGGAGATGGCAGGCTGCAGGCAGCTCCTCCACTCCTCCAGGCAGGAGAGCGGCGGCTGGGAACTCGCGCATGGGTGAGATTTATTTTACAATAGACTTCCTATAAAACACATGCACGCACACACACGCACATGCACACACACAAACACACACAAATATTTATACATAATTGTGTAATTTTGCATTAAGGATCACTTTTTCTGCTTTAATCCTGTGCTGGCTAGTTTTATGTCAACTTGACCCAAGCTAAAGTCTCTGAGTGGAGGGAACCTCAATTAAGAAAATGCCTCCATAATATTAGGTTGTAGACAAGCCTGTAAGTCATTTTCTTAATTAGCGATTGGTAGGGTAGGGCCCAGCCCATTGTGAGGTGGTGCCATTCCCAGGCTGGTGGTCCTGGGTTCTATAAGAAAGCAGGCTGAGCAAGCCATGGGAAGCAAGCCAGTAAGCAGCACTCCTCCATGGCATCTACATTAACTCCTGCCTCCAGGTTCCTGCCTTGTTTGAGTTCCTGTCCTGACTTTCTTTGTTGATGAACTGTAATGTCGAAGGATAGGATGAATAAACCCTTTTCTCCCCAACTTGTTCTTTGGTCACAGTGTAGAAATTCTAAGACACTTACAATATGGCATATGTATGCCAGGCTGTCACAGAAATGTGTCCTATGGGAAAGAGGTATAGGTAATCAAAGATACATGTTTTTTAAAAGGTTTCAGATTGACAAATTGGCCACTATTCACTTTTTGTGGTTTTAAAAGGTGCCTTTTATCCTTTTTTTCCACAGAAGATTAAAAAGTAGACATCAGATGAACTGGCATACACAAAATCATACTGTTTTTCCAGTTAACACATTGTTTGATTATTCCTGAGGCATTCTGTGCATGCATACCCATATACTTGTGTCTATACACATAACTGTGGTATATGTGCAGATATGATTGAGGGGAGTTTCCTTTGTTTGGTTGTTTGGATAACTTTAATGGACACGCTTTGTCAGTTTCTTGATGCCATCACAGTCTACAGGAACAAAGCTGCAGCCGGCTTTGCACCTGCAAACACTGGGATGCAGTCAGTGGTCCAGGTAGCACTGGCAAGGAGATGTGTCTAGATGAGAAAGGACTTAGGGAGGAACCCAGGGCTGGGTCGCTGCAGGGGCCCTGTACTTCCTTAGGCAGGGCAGCTCTAACAAGGTGCAGGACATAGTGTGGGGATTTTAAAAGCTCACACAATTATGGCCCAGTTTGGAGATCCTTGTGAGGTTTCCACACCACCACTTGTGAGTTAGTGTCCTGAGGCTCCCTTCTTCAGGCTTGTCAGAGCACCCATAGAAAACTCACCACCCTCATGCAAAAGCACTGGTGAAGGGAACACGAGCCAACTGGAAAACACACACTGCACTTTCTCGACTCTTTCTTTCCATTGCTGCAAAGTAGAATGTCTTTTCATTTGGATCTTCACTCAATGAGAGAAGGCACTGTGTTGACAAGCATTTACACATGGACCGCAAGGGGAGGGGCCTGGTTCATTAGGAGCTGAATTCCTCGTAAACGTTTCAATGGACAGGTTCTGTTCACAAGGAGGAGTTAAGTTATACTTATTTCATACCCGCATGGCATTTTCCGGTTTGGGACGAGGATTGGGGCCTTTGTGTGTCCTCACTCTTATCTCGGTGGGAAAATTTTCCATAAGCATGTGAAGATAATTCTCATTCTCAGTAGCAGCTCATCCTATTCTGTATGCTGCACATAGTGTATACACATACCTGGTGAGTTAGTGTTATTGGTTCAAAGAACTGTGTGTAAACAATAAGGAAAATGTTCCCTGGCAGAGTGCAAAGGGAAATTTGTTTCTAGTTCATTCTCTAATTGAGCTATGGAAAGCACATGAAGGGATTCTGAAGTATCCACCCCCTCCCCTTCCTGCTCTCCTCCTTCCTCCCTCTGCCCCATCTCTTCCCCATCCCCCACAGTCTTTGCGCGGCCAATATACCATGAGAAATCCACTCCTTGACATGACAGAAAAAGCAATTGTGCAGAAGAAATGGTATGGTCTGTTGCAGCAAACTGCAGGGTTCCTTTTCATGTTCAGCTCAAGAGGTGGCCCTCATGCAATTAGCTACAGCTGGCTGAAGAAAGCAAGCGTGCATCTGCAGAGAGATCAGACTGGGGGCCAACTTGTGATCTCTGGCATAGATCACTAGAGGAACAGAAAAGGAGGCCTGATTTCTATCCTGGACATGAGCCGTTTTTAAAAACTTGTACTTCCCCCTCTGAATCACCAAGAGTGTTTCATTTGGAGAAATTAGATTCATAGTCATGGTCAGTGTCCCTCCTAAGGTCATCTGTTATGATTAAATAAAAAAAAAATCACAAAGCCGAGAGCCTTCCATTGGCTTCTTGTCCTAGCCCCTGCAACCTTTTTCTTCAGAGAACTCTAATCTAATGCCTGCTCTGAACTATACACCTGCCGCGACACACAGTTCTCTGACTGGCAGTCCATACTGGTACACTAAGGCACTTCCAGAAGATGACCTGCTAGGTTTATAGCTTTGCTGCTGCTGATTCTGATGACTTTCACGATCCAGTTTCTAGCTTGAGCATGAAAACATTTCAGAGCCCCGGCGAACGGTTCTAATTGTACGTAAACAACGCAACCATGTTTCCCCACTAAATAAAATATGTAAAAGTACTTTGCTGTGTGTCCACATAACAAAACACAGCCACCAAAATACTAGCACTCAGCCTGTGAGATGGACAGAGATATCCCTCGGCAGCCATACCTGTTCCAGTGTCCACTTCCTCTCGAGACTCTCGCGTGCTTTCTCTGTAAAGGAAACCAGGCTCCAGGGAATCTGTAACTTCTTTCTCGGGTTTGCGATGTCAGAAAAGCACAATTTTAAAATAATGTCTACATCGGAAGCACCTATGGTGCCGTGGATCTTAGTTCAGGAAAGTCATTTATGAATGAGAGAAAATGTCAGGAAACTACAGCCAAACCACAAGGGTGCCTCCTGGAACTCCGGGAGTCCCTGCAGAGTTACTAACGTGAAGACATTTTATGAAAACAGAGATTTTTGTCCTGGTGTATTTTCTTTCTTTTAGTTCTTTTATTGTCACTCGTTTATTATTTTATATGTGTGGGTGTTTTGACTGCATGTACGCCTATACACCATGTGTGTGCCTGGTCCTGCAGAGGCCAGAAGAGGGTATCAGGTCCCTTGGAACTGGCGTTACGGATGGTTGTGAGCCACCGTGTGGGTGCTTGGGACAAACCTGGAAGAGCAACAAGTGTCCTTAGTCACTGAGGATCTCTCTAGCCTTTTAAAAATGCTGTTTGTTTTGTTGTTTCTTTCTTCTCCCATTGTGTGTGTGCGCACGTGTGCAAGGGCAGATGGAGGCCAGAGGCCCACGTTGGGGTCTTCCTCATTTTCTTCCCACTTTAATCTTTGAGAGAGAGCTTCTCATGGAACCTGGTGCTCATAAATTCACTGGGCTAGATTAACTGATCGTAGCTCCCAGTCTAGATTGCCCATTCTCTGCTCCCAGTCCAGGGAGGTTCAAGTGTCTACAAGGCTAGCGTTTTGCTGGGGATCGAACCCGGGTCTCCATGCTTATACTGCAAGCCCTCCAGCCACTAAACTAACCCTGCTCCCAACGCCCTTTTTTGTCTTTTATTTAACACAGAAATAAAAATTATAATAGAAATCATCTGCAATTACTGATTCCTCCCAAATTGGTTTTTCTTCTTTTCTTTTCTTTTCTTCCTTTTTTTTTTTTTTTTAAGCAGAAAACCAGTAAAGCTACTGAAGTTTAAAAGGGGAAAAAATAACTTGACAGTTCAGCTGAAGATCACAGGGCATTTGTTGAGATGTCTCCAGAGTATTTTTTCTGAAGATTTATTTTTAAAGCTGTGCTTAAAAGTAAAGAGCCATTTCCCAGCATCCCTCCCTGGTGTCGCAACCAACCTTACAGTGCCATCAAAACAAAGAAAACGATTACCATATTTTTGTTTCATTATGTTTAAGAGAGAGAGAGACACATACAGAGAGCACACATTAAACATTTAAATAGCAATAGTATTACATGTTTAGCAGAACGAGAAGGAACCAGAGTGTTGTGCCCAGACAACAAATTTCTATAACCTCAAACCCATAATTTACTTAGAATGTGTGGTTCCCTTGAACTGGACTTCCAGACTCCGGATGTAATGAGCAGCTCAAGTGTGAATGGAAACAGGTTGGGGGCTGGGTGGTGGAGATCTGAAGACATCGTTGTGAGCCTAAGAATAAGCAATGTCTCTTCTTTGCTCCCATCAGAGATAAACTTTCGTCCTAAAGGAACTGGCTGGAAATTACATTACTATGCCAAAACTTACATTCAACAGGTCTCTATTTAGTAAGACTCGCCTCCCAAAGGAACAATCTCACTGCAGAAAAACAAAAAGGAAAGTTAAGTTGTAAACAATCCTTATAGGAACCATGGCTTTTCCGTTTGTAGAGAAATAAGCAGCTTACTATCCCTGGATAAATTCAAACTAGATGCCAGTAGCACATTCTACTCGCACCATTCATGACAAACAAAAATGTCCCCAGACACTGTTAAAAAGTCCCATGGTTGGGAGCCACTGGTCTGGTTGGTGGTGGGAGCATGCCTAGTAGGGTTGAGAACCAAAAGTGAGATGGAGGGAGCTAATTTCAGTGGGGGCTGATCTCACTGGGGAATGCTCTCACCAAAAGCTGAGCTCCCTGGGTTCTGATCTCACTAGTGATTGATCCCACTGGGGGGCTGATCCCACTGCATGATCTCACTGGGAACTGATTTCACTGGGGGGCTGATCTCACTGGGGACTGATCCCACTAGGGAGCTGATCTCACTGGGGACTGAGCTCACTGGAAACTGATTCTACTGGGGACTGATCCCACTGGGGGGCTGATCCCACTGCATGATCTCACTGGGGACTGATCTCATTGGGGACTGCTCTCATTTGAGGGGTGCTCTCACTTGGGGGGTGATCTCACTGGGGACTGATTTCACTGGGGACTGATCTCACTGCAGGCTAATCCACTGGGGGCTGATCTCACTGCATGATCTTATAGGAGACTGATCTCTCTGGAGGGTGATCTCACTATGGGCTGATTTCACTTGGTATTCTCACTGGGTGCTCCCACTGGGGACTGATCTCACTGGGTGCTCCCACTGGGGACTGATCTTACTGGGCTTCCAAAGCCACTGGGAGCCTGTTCTTTTCTGTGACTGAAATGGAAGTCTGAGATTCTGCAAGGAGAGTACACAGACAAGGTTAGAAGTAGAGAGAGCCATTTAAAGACTTCACAGTGAGATGGCTGATAAGAAGCCTCAAGTGAAATCAAACAGTCAGATAATACACAGACATTTCTTTTCTGGAAAAAGATAGGAACTGCAAATGAACTCAATAAGCCAGGTGAGGTTTCCACTGGGAAGCAGGGGAAGGCAGCTGTGAATTGGTACCTGCCGAACCAAGCTGCCCTTTAAGACTCAGGGAGCCTTAGAAAAAAAGGAGGCAGAAAGAATGTAAGAGCCAGTGGAAGGGTTGGGGTGCTCCCAGACTCCATTCCCCTGTGTCTAACACATCCTGTGGTTACAGTACTGTGAGCTCCAGTACCTGTGAGTACCTTCACAAAATCCACAGGAGACTGAATCTATCAACATTCCGATAATGGAGCAAGGGACTCACAAGGTCCTGCTCCCCACTCCCCCAGAAAAGAAGAGACAATTTCTTCAGTGGTGTAGCCACCAGCAAGCTGTGCAGGCTCCTGTAAACAACCTGGACTGGATGTAATGGGTCACACACAAAATCCATGAAAGTAGAAGGGACACTGCTTGGGAAGAAGGAGATCAGCAGGGGGAAGAGGAGGCAGGTAATGTGGGTGATAGGATCAAAGTACATTGTGTATGTGTATGGAAAGGCTGTGAAATCCATTATAGGCATACATAATATATGCTAATCAAAATTTATTTGTTTGTTTGTTTGTTTGTTTATTTTTAAAGGCTATCATTGACCTTCAAGCAAGGGATTATGATTGTGGGTGGCTACCAAGGTAGTAAAAAGTGATTAAATTTGGGATATAGTTTTAAGATAACAGGTGGAGTTTTCTTGTCTTACACTTTTTTTTGGGGGGTGGTAGTTCGAGACAGGGTTTCTCTGTTGTAACTCTGGCTGACCTGGAACTCACTCTGTAGACCTGACTGGCCTCAAGCTCAAAGGTCTGCCTGCCTCTGCCTCCCAAGTGCTGGGATTAAAGTGTCACCACCGCTAGACACAGAGGGAGTTTTCTATCATAAGAAGGGACTAGAGAAAGAGTATCAAATGTCCCTCAGCGTTGAAGCAGCATTGATTGAGATGCGAGCTACAGTAGACAGCTGAGTGGGAAGGTAGATAAGGGAATTCATTTAAAACCGTTCCTTGGCAAGGACATGACAAGGGAGGATGGATTTTGTGTACATTGTTATGTTTTAAATTAAAAAGTGGCAAAATTTCACATAGGAAGGTGATATTTTATAAGAAGAAAGAGCAAACAGTCTTTTCTGTAGCATGGGATTTACTTTAAATCTTCTAAATACATTTAAACGCACTGAAGGGCAGTGATTTTTCGTAATGAATATATTCTTTTTTCAAACAAAGGCACCCTAATGTAAACATGTGACACGTCTCTCCCCAGTAAGCAATTCTCTATCTGGGTGCATTTCAGGGGTTATCGCTGTAGTTACAATTTTTCCCCTTCAAACGGAAGGAATTGTTCTGAATTTCAGCATTACCACTCTAAAATAAACATCACTGATGATAGAGAGCCTTGTGCTAGAGTCCACTCATGGTTTTGCTTCACTCCTCCCAGCAGTCTCTGCGCTGTGTCCTCGTCTGTGGGTTCTCACCCGCCACCCTCACTAGTCTGAGATGGTCAATGACGGGGACTGGAGTTGGGGGGTTTTCTTATTTGTTTGTTTTGTTTTTTAACCTCTGTATTACTCTCATCAAACCCCTTTGACTCTTCAAACCATGGCAACTGGTGGTTATTTTTGCTATAAGTAAGTCTGCATCACTCCCCTTTAGCTTGCCCTAGCTAGCCAATGCTGTTTTAGTGTATGCTGCATCTATGGGACGTGTGAGGTCACCAATGCACCGAGTGGTTACGGATTCTGTTATTCACTTGAAATTAGGCTAACCCTTGTAATGCTGGTGTCTGCTTTTGTTTTGCGCTTAATGAAGCCTACAGACTAGAGACCCTTTTCCAAGTTTTACTCTTTTCTCTTTAGCTCAGAGGAAATGAAATGAAAGGGGCACTTTCCTTTTATTTAAAGAATAATTAGAGATAAGTGGGCTCAACCAAATGAGGAAAATAAAACAAGAAGACCTAGTCCAGAAGCTGAGTCTTCATTCCCCGATGCTTTCATGAGAACCCCTGTGGCTCATGCATTTATGGTAACTCTGTCATAAAATGTGATCTTTATTGCATCTTGCCATATAAAGTTTCAGCTCTGGGGCAAGTCTACCTCCCTCCCAAGCTGAACTTGCAATCTAGTTTCTTTATAAGGTGCTTCAAATATTAAAGAAGATACAACTGGTGACTTGTATGCCACTCTGTTCTTCCCTCAAAGTCACTTGAATGCTATTTTAAAAAGGCAAAGTCTGGCAAGGGTTTCTTAACTCATCATAAGTGTCTACCATCATCTTTGTACATTAAAAATTAAATTGCCAAGATGTTTAGATATTCATGAATTGTTTAAATCCTTACCTCCTTCACACATTCTCTACATACTGTCAGAAAGGCTTCATGGAATACCCATTACTATGGATAACATCTTTGCAAGCTGGTGACTTTATACATTTTTCTCTAAAATAAGAGAACAAGAAAGGCTAAATATTAGGGGACGCGCAAGGACCAAATGCAGGTAATGGGCGTAATAATCAAGGAGGCCATAAAGCTAACTGCTTTCTAGCTGCAACTTGCTCATGAATTTTTCCTTTTGATAGCAAAAGTGTAAAATCCAACTGGAAGTTTCATAGCTCCTGCTCTGACTATTATAACTGCACAGAAGCTAATTGAGTTGATAGTCTTTGGGGCTGGTTAATTTCAGTGACTCTGTGTGTGTGTGTGTGTGTGTGTGTGTGTGTAGGTGCAACACAATATCAATTTATTTATATAAATCACAAAATTTATATCAATAAAATAAATAAAATGAAAACTTTAAATCTAGTATAATAACTCAGACTATAATGAGGGCTGGGAACAGTATTTTATAAATAGAACAAGTAAAACTATAAAGGATCTCTGGAAACTGTAACCACAGAAGATCCATATTGATTATTAACAATTTGTATGGCACTCAGTTGCAATAATAACCACATTACTTTCGGAAGGCTATGGTGTAACTAAGGTGCTCCAACATATAAAGATACTGCATGGCATTACAATACTTAATTGTCTCTGCTAAGGGTGACTAATCGTAAGAGGCTAGCGTTCCCCTGGGTCCTTTGTGTATTCACAGGAAGGTGTACTTGCCCACCAAGTCCTATTGGCATAGTAGCTCTCGGCTTTGGAGAGCATCCAGATTTGCTTGACTTTCATGTCTCAACGGCTCTGACCAAGAGGTGCTGCTGATAATGAGCAGATTCCAGCCCCTCCTCCTCCTCCTCAAGGATCCTTTATAGAGTACCACAAAGAGCCATAATAGAGGCATCCAGACTCAAAGGGCTGCAAGGGCAAATGAGAAGCCTTTAGATCGGTCTTCATGCCAATGGCTAGGCTCAGGAAGTGGAGGTGGAAGGAACCCATGATTTGTAGGTGTCCTCTGAGCAAGTGAGGGGCTCCACACTGACCATGGCTGAAAAGCTTCCACACTGTTTAAATGCAGTGTTTCTGTGATGCAGTCACTAAGTGCCCCAAAAGGTCGACACACAATAACGTTTATGCTCAGCTGAGAAATCCACTACTGTCAGTGAAATTGTCGGTTATGTAACAGAATTGACTTTACTTAGCAATAAAATGACAAAGAGGATGAACAATGAAGAAAGCACACATTGTTTCCAGAAACTGAGAGAACATAGTGTTGATTCTCACACAGTTTTCAGATTACAGGTGTAGACCTATTAGTGGAGGATGAAGTTACCTTGGTTTTTAGACTTTAAGAAAATGAAATAAATAAGAACAGGAAAGAAGAGTTACAAGAAGCCGAAGGGAAGAGAACAGATGGAAGATACGCCAGACCAGGAAATCATGAGCACTACATTATGCAATTTCTTCAAAACTCTCACTATGCTAGATCCCAAACCCTGAACCAAAAATACTCCTAAGCTATTGTTAGTGTGGCCTGCCTTGTGCAAGAGGCTCTCGGTCTGTGTCGGAGCTCCAGGAGACCGTTTATTCCACACAATGGAACAAAAGAACATACTCAACCAAAGAGATGCTAGACTTGCCTTCTTGGCCAGAGCACCGTCTCATAGTCTGGGCACGTTCATCCTTTCTAAGGCACTGGGGGAGGGCATCTGTGGACATGCTAACTGAATTCTGGCTTTATAATACTATTTAATAGTGTGAACAGATCGCTTTATATGCATTTATATACATATTCTTCATATACATTGTTTCATTTAAATTTTCACAACAACCTTCCATATAAGGTAGGCTCTAACATTACCATACTTTTTAGAGAGTAAAACCAAGATTTAGAAGTTCAAGGGATCCGCCCAAAGCTCACACAACAACCGAGCAACTACTAAAACAAGGGTCCATTTCAGACCACTGGCCATCCTCCCCGCTGTCACCTCTGTGGGCCTTCTCTCATTTTTGCTTGCTTGGTCAAGGAATAGTGAACCCAGACCTTGACTGCTGGGTCCTCTCTATCTTCCATTTAAAAAAAAACATTTCTGTAAAATTTCCATCTAAAGGTAACTAGAAATTTTTTATAAATCAGAGATCAACAGAATGCATTAATCCATGGTGGGTGGGCTGAGGTCTGCAGAGAGCTGATCCATCAGATACAGCTCACCTCAGAAAGCCCTCCTAATGCAATTGGAATAAAGTTCTGTTGGATGAGCAAATCAGAAAGGATTTCAAAATCTGTGCTTTGGTTGTTCTTTGCTTTAGTGCTTCACATTGAGAACAATAATCATTCTTTTGGGTCTAAACTCCAAACTGTAGCTCTCTCTTTAACTCCCCTTTATATCTTATGGGTGTTTTTTATTTCTCTTTTTTTGCCCCCTCTCTTTTAAAAAGCTCTTTTGACTCCTGATTTTGCTTTGTAGGTATTTAGGAGATCTGGTTTATTTTAAAACAATGAAGTAGACAGAAGCCCCTGAGGGTAGCTCACTGAGAACCAGGGAGGTCCTGGTGACACAATTAAACTGGCAACAAATCAATGGAAACAGTAGAGAAGAGGAAAGAAAGCAATAATTAAAACATTCTGTTAAAAAATAGAATGGTAATTAAAAGATGCAAACTATTGTTTTGCCACGCTAATTACATTTTAATTGTCAATAGTTTGTTGGCCATTAAAAGACTGGCCTTTTATTTCATGTTAGTGTTCTGGCATCCTTGCTAGGTTGATAACACTCTGATTGTGTCACAACTGAACAGTCGAAGTTTCCCCTGAGATAGGACTAGACCAAAGTATTCTGTTCCTATGACACGATGTGAATGAAACCCTTTGTGGGCCATCACCAGCCCTGCCACAAGTGTACACAAGTAGCGTAAGCTGTCTGTGATGTGTGCTGATGACAGAGCTGAGGACAGGGAGAAGGAGGGGACCGTAGCAGCTGCTTTCTTTGAAACCCCAGGTACCAGGCCTCTTTCTAAGCATTTACCATGTATTTTCTGACTTCGTTCTCCTGGCATCTTATTTGTCTTGTTTCCGTTTGTACCCTGTTCTCCTGGAGGGGCCTCTGCTTGGCCTTTTCCACCATATTTTGTAAATACTTCATTTCCATAAAGACACAAACCTTTGATTTCTCAGCTCCGTACTGGACAGCACCAATGGATGTCAAGGGGTTTGTTGAAGATCCTTTCCCTGGTTTCCCAATACTTTCCCTGTGAATGGCTGGTCCTGAAAGCATCCTACTCCTCTACCCAGGCAACTGTTGGCCTCTCGGTTCTCCTACTTGAAGTCGTACTTAATTTCTCAGATGTTAAATAAACACTGGTATAAGGGGAAAGGATACAGATGTCCACTCCAGGCAGCCATTGGTAAAAACCACGCTCAGATGCAGGCAGCGTGACATTATTGAGATAGCAATTAAGGAATCTTTTTATATTGGTGTTTTCCTTTACGTCCTCAGCCCTGTGGACCTTTGTACATTTGGCGGCTTGGCCTCTGTCTACTCCCCCAGATGGGATGCAGGGGCAGAGAGTATCAGGCATCAGAAGCAGGGATCTGCTTCCTGGATAATGAACTTGAGAAAGTGAAGGTGGAGGGCAGATCCTAGAACAGAAACAATTCGGGAGAAAGCCTTGGAGGTGAGAACAAGTCTTCCTCCCACAGACATAAAACAAGAAGACTCATAAAAAGAAAATTAGGGACAAAAATGCCAGGAGTGTCAAATATTAATGTGGAAGAGCTTCCCAACCAAATTATTTCAGCTCAAGTGACCCACACAGTAAAAATTTACCCTCTCACAGTTTTGGATTAAATATGCTTGAAGTCTAGATTTTCTACATGATTACTCTTCGTGGGGGAAATGAGAAGAGAGACTAATGCAGTCCTTCTTCTTGGATTTGAAGGTGATCATTTTCTCACAGCTTCTTCATGCTATCTTTCCTCTTCATGTTTCTCTGTGGCTCAATATCCCTTCCAATAAAGACACTTGTCATAGCAGGTTGGGGCACACCCCAGTGATCTTACTTTACCTTAACTGACTCTATAAAGACACCATCTCTAAAATCTGTCACCTTCAGAGTTTAGGACTTCAGTGTATCAAATTTCGAGTCAGGAGGATGAGACATGATTCAACTCACAAGCTGAAACATGGAATTTTCCTTAAAAGGCCTCTCTGAATATGAATATGAAGTAGGTAGCTTCACTGAGAAGCTCTCCATCACTAAAGGCAGCCACAAAGGACCTTAGGTAGCCATGATGGACTATTCACCTCCTTTCACCCACTTCTTAGAGCCCCAATATCTGCCACTCTCATCTCCATCTGGTGGCAGTTACCTTCTGTCCAGTGAGACTATTGTATAATCAATACTTCAACCTGTAGAATTTATTTTAGCAACAGATCATTTATGTAGAGAATCTATACTATATTCAGTCATCATTAGAGTCTTATCATGTGGCCACACAAATAAAGGTCCTTATATTGCTATAGTAAGGGCAGAATGGCACAAGCAATAGAGCACGGATACCACAAATCTCTTCTAGCATATGGAATGTGGCTGGCTGTCTTTGTGTCAAGTGTCTCGTGGCTCTATAGCTTTGTGCTAAAGGAAACACTTTACAGTCTATTTCCTAATTTCTTGTCTATTTCCAAATTTTTTAATGCTTTTTACAAAGTCCGAAGTACAAAAGAAGTAGCAAAACAAAACACAAGGATAGAATTACCAAAAATACATGTCTGCTTTCTAATTTTATACGGGGAGATCTCACTAATCATCACACATCATATAAAATAGTAACTGCCCCATAATAACAGGTAATAATGTATAATGACAAATAATATTCAGTGTTACGGTTTTCTCCATAATTTCTGAGGTCATGGTTGGAAAATTCAAAAGAAGTTTGAGTGTAATTCACTTCCTCTCTCTTCCAATAACATTAGACACACTTTGAACACAAATTTGGCGAGCTCTACAAATCAAACCAAAATTTGCTTCTAGTTCAAAATAAGTTAATGCAAGTCTTAAATGGCAGGAAGTAGGTGGGGTATAGAAAGTGTTTGAGATCAGTTAAATTTATAAATCCCTTCTTACTGCACCAGTGACCTTGATGTATAACTGTCTGTCCAGGAGAGGGGCCCAGAGTCTTGTTAGATATTCGCAAAGGTGTCAGCGCTACTGTGGGCGAAGGACCCAGAAAGGCATCCTGACAGGCCACACTCCACAGAGGAGAAAACACTGGCGCTCTGTCACACAGTGGCTGTAGTTACTACATCTGAATGGAAATAAAACAAAAATAAAGCCCCCAAGGTATAGTGTAAGTTTATTGGGAGCTAACATATTTTCCAAGTGAGAGCAGGTTAAAATAAAAACTCTCCGATCTTAAGATAAAGCCAAAGAGGCTGTATGACAGAAGTCTCTACACCGGGATGGGATATAACTTGGTGGAACAGTGCTTGCCTGGCACGTGTCAGTTCAATTTCCAGTGTGTGCGTAAGTACATGCGCACACACACACACACACACACACACACATACACACACACACAGACTGGAGGTGGGAGAAATATTGTTGAGCTATATAAGAGCTATATAAGAGCTTTCTATACGCAAATTGGCAGCCATTTGGGGGTTATTTAGGGCATTAAGGGACCATAGCTGATGCTCCTTTGTTTTAATCACTTTGGCACCACGCTGAGTATAGACTGTATGAAGACAGGAATAGCAGCGGGATGGCTACTTAAGAGGCCTATAGCCTACTATAGGCGTTGCCTACTATAGGCGAGGGAAAATGGTAGTAATACTGGTGACATTAAATAGAATTGGGTTATATTTTTAAAACAGAATTAACTAGATCTTTCTGATGGCTAGAAAGAAAGGAATCAAAGTTGTGTGAAAGTGCTTATCCAGAGAACCCAAGGACACCATTGCCGTGTTGAGGGATTCTGTGTAGAGCATGTGGTAACTAGAATTGTTGCCACTTGGAGGTCAGATAGAGTCTATCTCAAGATAGTAAGACCGTGGTCAGGTTCGACAATATGTTGAACTAGTTGTCTATGCAGGAGAGACTACGGATAACACAGCAAAGATGCTGAGGTGCAGGTATTAGAACATGTTTGAGAAATACTTATAACACAAAACTAAATCATATTCTGTATTTATTAAAAAAAATCTATTGAAAAAGAGTCATGTCAGTTATGTAAGTGTGATCGTTCGTTTTGAGTCAGGGTCTTAATATGTCCCAGGCTTGTCTTGAGCTTTATCCAAGGGTGGCCTCCAACTTGTTCCCCATGTCTCATTTCTCCAAGTCCTGAGATTATATAGATATATGTCACAACATCCAGCAAGTCTGAAATTTAGTGCTGAGAAAAATCCAAGCAAATAAAGTTTATCACGTCTCTCTGTTGGAGAGTTTATTTGTACACATCGGATTGTAGTAATAGCCAAAGATGACGTGTCCATTTTTGTGTAACTAGAACTCATGCTTGCATAGTGCTGATTATTTTACAAAAATATTTACTTTGTTCTTATGTAATAAAAGACTTTCCAACATATATTCACTGAAAAATTATCACCCAAGAAAATGATAAAATAAAAATTTAAATAAACGTGAGCATCATCAAACATTCATCGTGAATCCAAAACATTTTTTAAATGAACCATGGACCTAGAAAATAGAATAGATTGGATTGTACTTCTAATTTTTAAAAGTATATATTTCATTGAAATATAATGTTGCCATAGTGACTTTCGGCAGTGTGGAACTGCACATGTAACCTGTTCCCAGGTCAAGAAAAGAATTTGGCCAGCACTCCAATCTAGTCGTGGCATCCCCAGCATGGCTAACCTCCCGACTGTCAGTGCTGACGTCAGCATCTTGACAGAGTTTTGCTGTTTTCAATCTTTATGTAAACAACAACAAAAGCTTTCACTCCGTACGTGTTTCGAGTCTCATCTATATTATTACGTGTGCTCATTTTTTCTGTGTACATATAATTCTGAAATATATATATTTATATGTTTATATATAATATATAATGTATTTTATATATTTATATAATTGTATGTATTATATATTTTAATATATTTCTGTATATATATTCTATCTATATATTTATATATATATATTTCAATTGTTTGAATATGCCACAATTCATTAATTCATTTTGCTATCAATAGACATTTGAGTTATACTGCTGTGTGCATTTTTATAGGACATATTGAGAAATAGAGACCCACTGATTATATAGACCCAAGATTGTAATTATTTGTATCTGCCTTAGTTAGAGTTGCTATTGTGATAAAACACAGTTATCAAAAGCAACTTGGGAGGAAAGGGTTTGTTTCAGCTTACACTTCCAGGTATCAATTCATTACTGAGGGAAGTCAGGGCAGGAACTCAAACAGGGCAGGAACCTGGAGGCAGGAACTGGAACAGAATCCATACAGGCATGCTACTTATTGGCTTGCTCTCCATGGCTTGCTCAGTTTACCTATACATCCTAGGACCACTTGCCCAGTGGTGGCACTGCCCATAATAGGCAGAGTTCTCTCACATCAATCACTAATAAAAATGCCCCACAGGCTTGCCTGCGGTCTTGCCCAGCCTTATGGAGGCATTTTCTCACTGCGTTCCCTCTTCCCAGATGGCTTGTATCAAGTTGACAAAAAAAAGGAGGAGGAGAACAATAACAACAAAAACAAAACAAATAAACAAAATCCAATCAGGGCACTGTCTGTTTAACTTTAGCAGATACTAAGAAACACCCTTCCAAAGTGGTTGCTACATTACCTCTGTCATACTTAAATATTTAGGAAGTATTCTGTTCTGGAGCTTATCTTTTCCTTCGGGAATCTGTTTCTATGGTATAAATTTTGTTGTTACAAAATGAGGTACCCAGAGGAACTAAAAATGGGTTTACACTTAAGGAAACCATTTTATAAATTTTATTCATGTAACACGGCAAGAAAATTCAGAAGTCATGAGAAGTAAAAGGCTACAAACTGATGATGGAGAGGTCAAGTTTCCTTTGGGCAGCTCTGGATTGCCCCATCACGAACACAGAGCCCCGGGAAGCTTCTTCCCTAAGGGTTCAGTCTAGTATCAATGTGCTGAATGCCAGCATTGAATTGAACCAAACGCTTTGTCCTCAACGAATGAGTGGGGTCAAGGTAACTATAAGTGGGATAAGCTACATTATAAGAGCCTATATCTAGCATATAGTAAGTGTTTAGTGTATATTTGTTAACTGAGAGTGTAAAGTGTAAAAGTGTGTAAAGCAAGGAAAATAAATTCTGGGAAAAATATTTGGAGAAACAAGACTAAAAAATTTGTGCTCCTGACATAGCTACACACTAGAAGACTATTCGTGGCTCCTCGATTACATGTGTGACCTGGAATCTAGGTCGCCCTGCCCTTTCGGATTCAAATGGGCTGGCTCAAACCATTATCGTTCATGGGCTGGAAAGCCCAAAGTTTATCCCAATGTTTATTCATCTTGAAAGCCTTGGAAGAATTTTGAGTTTTGCTCATCACTGACAGTTTCATATACCAAAATCCAGTAGATTAGTTCAGCCTGTGAGTCATCTCACGCTGTTCTGTGTACTCTCCTTTCTAAGCAGTGTGGCCTTACTTTGAACACCAGCCTGATTGTTTTCTTCCTCCAAACTACCACCAATGCAAGACAGCATGTACATCACATTCGCCTACGATTTGGTATCATACATCGTGGGAAGCTTACATCAGAAAACAACAGATGATTAAAATTGACTAGTAGACAACTTTATTTTTAACTGTCTCTCGGCTGTCCAGACATCAGGAATCTTACCAGTTACTCTTTCATGTAAGTTTATTTTCCCTCTAGCTATTTTTGTTATGAACTCAGCCTCCTGACTAATTGCCCAGATTTCCCTTTCTTGACTCATCTTCTCTTCCCTTTTCTCTCAAACATCTCTTAACTTTATGTGCAGAGAGTTTCTGTCTTCCAGACTGGCTTATTGGAAAGCCCTCCAACTGGTCTCCTACCTTCCTCAGCCTGAAGTTATCAATCATGTAACAGCCAGCTACGATAGGAACCCTAAAATGTAAGTATGATTATATCATTCTTCTGCTCCACACTCTCCAATAACATTCCTTCACACTTGAAATAAAATCTGAACTCCTCTTCGCAGCCAGGTCCTTGTGCTCTCAGCCATCATCGCCATCCATTCTTCGTGTTCACTGGGACTTACATGACTCAATTTGCTCATTATTACATAAACACATTCAGCTCACGCTACTCCAGAGATGGAAAGAAAATCCCAAGAAGAGAAAAACTCAGTCAATATCAAAGTCAAATTAGACTCCACCAAGAGTTTAAAAAGAAAAAAAAAACCGACTTAAGACATAATACTAGCTTTCCAAAATGAAACACAAAGAGAGAAAATACGTATATACCAATAGTAATAAAGTATCATTGACCACAAGGGCAATAGCAAGAAGTCTGATAGAAGTCTAACACAAGTCTAACATGAGATGCGTTAAGTACCAGAAGGGAAGGATACAAAAGCTGACTTTCTTTGTTTTCAGTCAAAGTCCCATCTATAGCTTCAGCTGTCGCTGAACTCACTAAGCAGACCAGGACAGCCTCAAGTTAGCTACAACCCTTCTGCCTCCCCTTCTGAGTATTTAGATTACCGCTATGTGCCACCACTCTCGGCTTCACGAACTGAATGTTTTTTTAAAGTCTGAGATTTTGGATGAAATTTGATGGAAACCGTAAGCGACTCCAAGAACTCAATAAATCCTAAGCAGAATAAATATAAATTCACCAAGACAGGCACTAGATAATGATGACATGATGAAGATGAAGATGAAGATGAAGATGATGATGATGAGCACAATGATGAAAAAATTATATAAACCAAAGGTAAAGTAAAATCCTAAATCCTAAAGGAATGTGTGAAGCGAGGAGGTGAAAACACTTTGCCAAAGGGAAAAATACTGTAATAATCAATATCACCCAGCTCCAAATCCTGTGACCCACAACAGCAACCTGACTGCAACATATCCTAGTGCAACAGTAGCACAAACGTCACAGAAGTAACCAGACACTTTTTAAAAATCGGATTTAAGGCTCACTCCATGAGGCGGAAGCCACTGCTAAAGGGGTCGAGAACCTGAGATTAGACAGATCTTGGCTCTAGGGAAAAGCCTAATTCTATTACTCCACTAAAGGAGCATAGCAACAAAATGACCCCTAATAACACACTGCTGTGCCTCAGTACCTCGCTCTACCCTCGTCAGAGAAGCTTCTTCTTGCAGTAAATGGTAATTAACACAGAGCCACTCCACAACTGGAATATGCAGAAAATAAGAGACTTTGAAGCATTCAGTGCTAAATGGGATGTCTTCATCAACCCCTTCTCCTCAAGGCTCCGGAATCTGTGTGGAAGAGAAAGCAGAAAGATTTTAAGAGCCAGAGGTGATGGATGACTCCAAGGAAACAGTGTCTCCTAGACACGACAGGACCGATACATACATGAATCCCCAGAGACTATGGCAGCATGCACAAGGCCCAAACAGGTTCCAATCAGAAGGGGTCCCCGTCACTGAGACGGGGAAACACACAAGGTCCAGTGCGTAACCAAGAAGCTATTTGCAATTAATACCCACTGGCAAAGGGAAAATCATTTTTCTCCAGTGAAATGTCCCTGGGTGTATGTATATCAACCACACTCCAGGGTTTGCCCAGGGTATGCCCCATGCCTGTGAGTACTCGGCCAACACAAAGCAAACGTCGTGATTTTTCTATGAACTTTTTGTTTTGTTTTTGTCTTACTGGTCTTTTGCTTGCTTGTTTTGATTTTCTGTTTTTGTGTTTTGTGTTTTTTGTTGCTGCTGTTTTGTTTTTGGTTTTGAGAGAAAGAGAAAGAACAGAAAGACTATAAAGTTTTGAGGGTGGGAGGTAGGGTGTTCTGGGGGAGCAGGAAAAACACAATAAAATGTATTGTATGAAAAAAAGTATGTATAAGAAAAGAAATGTAGCGTGGTGCTTTAGAAACTATACGACCTAGAAAACAATGGAAAACTTCCTGCAAACTTCCTGCCTGGAAACAAAAATGAAAATGTATCCATCTCAATTCCTTGGCCAGCAAAAATATTCTTCATGGTAAAAGGAGAGAAGCAATTCTTACAAGCTGTCTTCTGACCTCCACACATGCACCAGCACACGCAGGCCACAAGGTAAAAAATTAGTGCAATGTTCAAAACCAGGATGCAAAACAAACTGAAGTGAATGCAATCTAAGGAAATCAACTAAAATAATTAATAAAGCTCATAAAGATTATAAATGAAAACACAGGAGGCAAGGAAGCACACAGACTCAGGATTCTATCACTGGCGACGTTCTGAGATTACTGCTGCTTTCAGCTCCATCAAGCTTTATTTTGTGCACTGGGCTGTGATTACTGCAAAGACTCACAACTGGTTAAAGTGCACAGAATGTCTGCCTATGAAGTGCTCAGCCCCTCCGAGCTCAGAAGATGCCAGATGTGGATGCAGAAGGCACGCAAACACCAGAGGTTATGGAAGAGTGCTGCAGAACAGTATCTTCAGGACGGGACATGCAGTCTCAGTTGCACTCATGAACACAAGACACGAGTCTGTTACATTTGGGCCTGTCACCAGGGATGGAAAAAGGACCCATAAGGCTCCAGTCTTCACTGAGGGACTATTAACATTTACTGGGTACACTGGAGAAGGGGGTATCATTTTCTGCAGTGGTGTAGCCACTGATATGTTACCCATGCTCCAGTAAATAACCCCAACTCATGTTCAATCGAGCGATAATTAAACTCAGTGAATCACACAAGAAAGGTAGAAGAATAGAAGAAAGGATTTCAGCTGGAGAGGAAGTGAGATGAGACATGGTAATGGGGGTAAAAATGGCCATAACTTAGTCCATAGTTTTCTGTACTTGTCAAAAACTAAAAAATGGAAAAATAAAATAATTTAAATTAATATTTAAAAAAATAAAATTAAAATTAAAAATAAATTAATAAATACAATGTAATATTAAAAGGACATGCTCCCGATTTAGGGGGAGAAACACGAGAAAGAACTAAAATATTTTAATAAAATAAAAACAGAGAAGAGTGTGTTACTTGGAGTAAAATTTTGCAAATCAGGAACATTATGATCTGAGCTAAGAGTGTATCTTTTGAGTTCCCTTAAGTAATTCTACATACTTAAAGGAACAGACTTCACAGTCAGATCCAGGAGTTCAAACTCTTGTTGGTCTGTTTCCTAGACATGTAACCTAGGTCAGTATAACTAACTCCGTTTCCTTGCCTATAAAGTGAGATAATGACCCAATGTAAGGGGAATGCTGTGAGCACTAAGTGGGTTCATAGATGTTCACCATTTGGCACAGAACCTAACACATCACAAGCATGCAATAATTGTTGGTTATCACTCAGTTTTGGTGTTGGAATTAAGAAAGGGCAGTGGTTCAAAGTAGCCACAAGAGAAACTGAACTGATTAGTGCTTCTCAGACTAAGCAGTGACTCTTTCCAAACATGTAGACACCTGTCTACTAACCAACTTGCTGCACGCTTAGGGTATGCCTCGGCAGGACAGTCAGAATACTCACAACCACCTCAACACAGGAAGAAAAAATTCATGCCTGTGGGGCTGTGAAGTTCCCTTCTGGACAAAGTCTGAACTCTGAGCTGTTCAGGATTGCATGGTATTACTGGGTAGACTGTGCTTTCCAGCTAACTGGAAAGAGTTCAGAGGAGGCCAACCAACATAATAAAGGGCTTGGAAACCTGGGCAGGTTCAGTCAGGACAGCAGACAGCTGCAGCAGAGGTTCATGTCAAGAAGAGAGCCTTGTTTTAGCGATGGACGAGATTGCCATAGATGACATGGGGTTTAGATGAAGTCGGAAATACTTCGGAGAAAATTAGTATCCTACATGGTGAAACACTGGAAATCAAAGGAAATGTCTACGATAACTGCTTTCATAAGGTTCTAGTCCATCAGTTTCAGAGTAATTGATCAAATAGATTTCTAGTAATAAATCAAGGATAAAGAAACCAATCATAAGCCAGGTGGTGGTGGTGGTCCACACCTTAATCCCAGCACTCTGCGAGTTCGAGGCCAGCCTGGTCTACAGAGTTCCAGGACAGCCAGAGTTACAGCAGAGAAACCGTATCTCAAAAAAGCAAACCACAACAACAAAACAAAAAGCAAAGAAAAAAGATCATATAAGTATGCAAAAGGTTGACAGGAGGCCCCAAGCAGGTGGTTGGAGCTGTCAATACTTACTGTACACAATTTTTGCAGAAGAAAAATTTAATGGAAGGGCATTGGGCTGTTAAAGAACTGTATTTAAAAGGAAATCCTTAAAAGCAACTTAAAATTTCACATTTATTCAATCTATGCACCAATGCTCTAAAATGATCTTTGTGAGAAAAGTATTTCTTTTTATATACATATGCTGTCCCATGCAGCCAAATTATGGTCAACCCTCTGTCGGTAGACCATGCCCGACTTCTCCATTTTCATAGGCAATGTAAACAACAGGCATTTCATTATGTGTCTATAAATAAATGTGATAGAAAGGTGATGGCTTTGAGTTGACAGTTTCAGACCTAGGGTGAACCTTTCATATTTGTGATCTAAATCCTAAAGATTCACATTAAAGCCAATCAGAGGTCTAGAATGACAGAGGAAAAGGGGAAAGTGGAGAGAGAAAGCAGTGGATAGATAGATGATAGACAGATAGATGATAAATAGATAGATAGATGATAGACAGATCGATGATTAATAGATAGATAATAGACAGATGATAGATAGATATATAGATAGATCGATGATTAATAGATAATAGACAGATGATAGATAGATAGATGATAGATAATAGACAGATAGATGATTGATAGATAGATAGATGATTGATAGATAATAGACAGATGATAGATAGATGATAGATAATAGACAGATAGATGATTGATAGATAGATAGATGATTGATTGATAGATAGAGAGACAGATGATTGATAGATAGATGATAGATAGATAGATGATTGATAGATAGATGATAGATAGAGATAGATAGATAGATAGATAGATAGATAGATAGATAGATTGATAGAAGATAGAGTCAAGAGACACTACATTGTCACGGAACCTTGGCATTTCAGCATTGGGAGAATGGGAGAAAGGCCATCAAATCCAGGCTAACAGTTAAATCACAGACACTGAAATTAACCAGACCTGGACTTAAATCCCAGTTTAGCTACTTGCTAGCTGTATGAACCTTTACAAATTACCCTCTAACCCTTAGAGTCTTTATCAGTAAATACAAGGCCTAACAAATTTGTAGAGAAGATTAAGCATGATTATGTTCACAGAGCCCTTGACTAGTCCCTTCCACTTAACAAGCCTCAGCAAATGCCTGTCATTATATCAATACTGTTATTTGTCTTTTCATCTACTCTGCAATTGTGTGTCTGGGGCCTGGGATAGGCGTGGCTTGATTGCATAGTAACTGGATGTCAGAGGCTGCAGGCTAAGATTCTTGTATATAAAATTATGATTTCTGAAACGACTTCACAGTGAATACATTTTATGTCAATCAGTTTATATCAATTTACATTATATTGTTGTTACTAAAGTTATTTTCTAATGTGTGATTGAATCATTTTACTGCACTATAACTCATAAATTTTTATCAGTAGCGCTCTCTGTGCCAAGCCCCGCAGAAGGAAATGGAAATATAAAATCAGAAAAATCAGAAATACAACCTTGCCTGTAAGTTACTTGGAATGTAGAAGTAACAACAGACTGCAAATAGCAGAGAAAAAATTGTCAAGAATTAGAATATGTGCTTTGAAAAGTTATTCTACAACTGAATTATACAAACCTTAGGGAGACGAAAGAAAGATGGTTATTCTGTTGACCTCTGTCGTTCAGCGTGCGGATCTTACCGTGCTAACTTTTACGTTTCCGGCTGTTACTCGCTTGGGATCCTTTTCGAGCCTTGTCAGTAATTTAACTCTCTACTTTCGCACACATTTAGATGATAGTCTTAACAAGCAGCTAAATAACTCACCTTTTGCTTAATGATCTAAGGCGCTAGTTTGTCTTATATGAGTATCTTATATCTGAAGACTGTTTATATAAAATTACTAATGTCCCTAAAGCTAATAAAAATAGTATTCTTTGACTTCCTGCTTGTTCAATTGATTTGTTGCCATCAGTTTATTATATTTTATTACCCCTTTGCATTAGTTATACTGTATATAGATTATTATATATAAATATATATATTTTAATATATATGATATATTTATAAAGATAATATATAAATTCATTATATTATATGTAACATATAATATAGATATATTCAATATATTTATATATATAATACATATTATATATAAAGATTATTTTTCATGTTTGTGTCAGGTTAAGCAACTGTTCTTAAGATGGCTCTTTTACTAATTTCTAAGTTGTCCAGTATATATTTTCAGTTCAAAATATCAGAGTGGATGAAAGATTTCTGTTCTTTCTCCATATATGTGCCAAAATAGGCCCCTTTAAAATTTATTTTATAATTTTAGACATCAGGAGTGAGTATAGAATTTGGGACTTTTCTTTTAGGAAATGAATGGATTTCAAACTAGATTTTCTTGTTTCCCTACTCTGTCTCCTGGATTTTCTTTCATTTTTTAATTTGAAAGATTGACCAAGGGAAACCATTTCATGATTTCCTGCTCATATTTTATAAGTTTTACAACCTATGGATTTAATTCTCCTCTTGGTTTAGGGAATACATTTGTAGGTTCACATATTAGCTTTCTGTTCATTTGCTTCATTTTTTAACAGAAATCTCCTCCTCTCCCTTTCTCCCTCCTCACCTTCTCCTCCCCCCAACATTGCAAGGAAATATGGGATGACATGCTCAAAAGAACGAATGAAAAAGGAAATTTTGTGTCTATTCAAAAAACTCAGGACACAAACTAAATGCCAACTATTTGTGATCTAACCCTGATATTTTGTATTTCTTGAAGCTTTTCCTGAAAGTAAATATCAGTTTGATACTAAGGGATCAGTAAGATTTTTTAAGAAGTGCTTATTATTCATTATTGTATTGATGTTTCTGCTTTCTGCTTGGCTCTCGTTAACAACTCATACCTCTTCTATAACCACTTTAGATACCCTCAAACGACACTTGCTGTAACAGAAACTATAGACATTTAAAAGTCAGTATAATTTTAAAAATCAGTTGTGTGTTTCACTTTTAGTTTTACAATTAGCTCCCCTCACTCAAACAATTTGCAGCAAATCAAATTCTACTACACATGTATATGCATTCTCATTTATTACTATGTTGGTTTGACAATAAGAACTCAGAATATTTTGCATTTATTTTTCTTTCCTTTCTCAGGAATAGGAGAAAAAGCCTTTACTCTCAGCTGTCCTTTCTCCAATTTGGACCACCAGATTAATTAATTCCTCCTTTGAAGGATCCTGGGAGCTCCAGCCGAGCCTCGGTTCCTGGCCCTCTAAAGGTTACAGAGAAGGCAAGGGTCAGAACCAAGGTTAACCAAATAAAGCACACATGCGATGAGAGAGGCCAGAACAGGCCTGGTCTCTTTACTACTTAGGCTCCTCCAAGACTCCCATAAACTAAAGAGCATCTGATTTTAGCGAACTCAAGAACTATTTATTCAGAAATAAACTCACTATTCAGAAAACTGCATCGATTCCGACTTCCTTCGGAAAGCAAAAGAGCCAAAGATCACTAACCTGTTCATGATAGAGCCGTCAGGGATGTCAGAACAAAAACAACAGAATGCAGGTAAATTCTCATACAAAAGCACATAGGTCTGACAAATCGCCTCATTCGTGAATGGGTGAACATTTATGAACATCAATATATTGCTGGAAATAAGACAGAAAGGGAGATTAACATCAGAGTAAATGATAAATCAGGTAACTAAATACGGTAATAGGAAAAGAAGGCTTCACTTTAGGGCTATTCTTTTCCATTTTAATTCTCTAACTCTGTTGTGTGTGTGTATGTGTGTGTGAGAGAGAGGGGGGATGGGGAACAGACCTCCTGGTTTGGGATAGTTTGTGTGTTTATTATTATTTGTATTTCCTTTTGGAGACAGAATATAAAGAGTCGAAAGGGTTTGCTTCTTAGTGGCAGGATGTTAAGTCTGATAAATTCTATGCTGCAGAATGCTTTTTCGGTCATTCTGCCCCAGTGCCAAGGGCCAACAATTAGTTAACTTTATTACACAGACTAGCAGGCACATGGGGGGAAACTAATAAAAATATTTCTTGAGTTTATTATAAAGTAAATATCTCAACTACTTTCCAGAAAGCTCTTCTACCATAGATCAGTAAAACAGCTCTCCTAAGGAAGACCTTTGAAAGTTTTGTCATGAAATATCTGAAAAACACAGACGTATCAGAGAAAACACAAGTGTGAAGTCTGTGACTTGTTATGCAAAAGAAATAATTGGAGGGCTGTCATAAAACGTGGTTGAATAATAGCCTCAGAGGAATGACCAAATGTGTGCAATAGACAGCTTATGCACATTTTAAGTTCTTTATTTCCTGGAGCTACTAAATAATTAGAAAAATAATTTTAAGACCTTTGCTAATTAGATTTACTATTTCTCCAGAATGTTATAAAATCTATTTCCTGTATGAGAGACATAAAGATACTGAAGGGACAGATAATCTCCACCTTGCTGTCTAAGGGAATTTTAATGCACAAGAAGCAATTCGGGTGAGTTATTTGCCACACAGTGGGGATAATTTCATTTCTTTGACTTGCTCTTTCGTTCTTGACTAGTACCTCTACCTACGAAGGAATTGCAATCTTCTAAGACAGTCGCGTAGGTGATGGGAACGCACTGAAGTGACAAGGTCCTCAGTCCTAGGGTAGTTTCCTCATCGCCCCTCAGCACACCTTCACCCACGCGAGGAAGAGAACTGAGCGGCAATGGGCCATGCCTACCCTCCGCCTTACTTAATACTCATGATGCTTTCCACGCAATACGTGCCATGCGTTTTATATGTCTTGATCTTTGTGACGGTGAAGTAGTAAGGCAGTGACAACTAAGATGGAGCCCCACTGATTTTTATTAAAGGAACAGCAGCATACCGTAGCAGGTACTCAATTTCACCCGTAGGAAAAAAGTTCGTACTTTCTGACAGCCTCTTGTATTTTTCCTGTGGGCTAGCCACTAGAGGGCATCGTGATGCTATAGGCTTGAGGAAGTATTGATTAGTAGTGTTTAATTACCTTTTGTTGGTTGGTTGGTTGCTTGCTTGGTTGACACAGAATCTCTCTACAGAGCCCTGGCTTTGGGGGAATTCACTACATTGACTCTCCTGCCTCTGCCTCCAAAGTGCTGGGATTAAAGGCGTGTGCCAACACACCCTACCTGAATTAATTACTTCTAGAACTGTTTTTGTTACTCATGATTCTCACTTAAGTAGATACAATGAAGATAGAAAATTTAATTTGCATTCCAATCAGTTTACATTAAAAACCACGCATCATATTACCAGGTCCAATAATGCACACATTAAGAGATTTCATTGAGTAAAAGTATGAATATACCCAATAGAGAATGAAAGGCTTCAACAAAATCCTTGACGATAAATAAACATCTTATCAACTCATTACCCATTCCTTCACTTTTTCCTTCACAGCATTGTGAGCTAAGAACCAACGTTCAACTAAGTCACTGAGCCTAGTGATACCCTAAGTGATAACCTAGATACGCCTTGGCAGCCACAGTCAGTGTCCCACAATCATTCCTGGAGAATCATTTCTTCAAAATGCAATAAGGTAATTGAGTCTTTCAGAGATAAGACCTGTGGGTCTCAGCCCCACATCCCTAACTACCAGTTTAGGAGAAAGTGCTAAGAGTTGTTAAAAATTGGACTTTGATACCTTGTTTGACTTCTTTCACTTGGATTTCATCAAAACACTAGTCAAAGTATGGCCAGGCCTCAGGACTCTTTTGTTACATATAAAAACATTTGATTTAAATACCGATATATTCTTTCACTTAATATGCAACTTCTCAACACACTTGGCTTAATTGTTGTTTTGGTTTGGGGTAACTGCTTTCACTTATTAAATTGATCTTCCCAAGTAGATTCATGTTCAGAGCAAAACTGAGCAGAATGTGTTCCATGTCCCCATTCAAGCGCATCCCTCCACAGGCTTGCGTATTTATATACTGTATTGACATACTAGTCTCAGCCAAAGTTCAGTGTATACATTAGTGTTCAGTCTTGGGGAAACTTGGCAAATATCAGATGGCATATATTTACCATTGTGGTGCAGAGAATAGCTTTGCTACCCTAAAAGTCTTATATTCTACTCATTCGTTCCTCTGTACCTCCCACTAAAAGCAGCCTGTAACAAGTGGTCTAGGTATTTTCTCCATAACTTTGTCTTTCCCAAAATGTCAGCCATCTAAAGGGAATTGGACGATAGGTAAACTATGACTATATCTAGTCAATAGAATATTATTCTGTGCTGAAGATGAGCAATCAGGCCATGAAACGACATGGAGAAAAGCTTTTGTTTTGTTGACCAGATAGGATCATAGCTTACCAATTCATCTACTAAAGAAAATTTTGGTTGCTTCCAAGTTGAGATAATTGTGAATTAGCTACTGCGAGCGTGTGTCTGCTCTGGGTAGATATGTTTGTAATCCATGTGCATGTTTTGTTTTATTTTCAGCCTATCTGAGCTCCATGTGGGCTAATAGTTTGCCCTTTGGAGTCTGCTGACTCAAAACAAGGTGAAGTTAGAACTAGAATCGTCGCCGAATTCGATCTCAAATGGTACTTTAGGAAGCTGAGTGCCCTGCATGCCCCCCACACCCCTACTCGTATTCTTTCAAAAAGTCAATCTTCCTGCAGTTTGTTCTGTGCTTTGGCTTTGAGATGTTCAAAGTCTTGTTTGTTTTTAAATGATTCGTATGATTTAAGGATCTCTTGTCAATCGGATTCAACCTGTAATTTTATTACAAGCTTCTGGATATAATCGCAGAAATGAAGGTTTAGAAGAGAAATTATTTTTAAGCAGCAGCGTTTAGACCGTGAAGGGACACGGAGAAAAGCAGCATGCCGAGGAAACATTGTGGATCAGAGCATTTGCTGAGCTGCTGGGTTTAGCCGCGCACTGCAGAAACGCTTACTTTGTGTGCAGTCTTGACTCTGGATGCCAACTTGACACACAAACTAGCATTATCTGAAAGGAGGAAACCTTCATTGAGAAAAATTTCTCCATAAGATCCAGCTGTAAGGCATTCCCTTAATCAGTGATTGATGGGGGAAGGCCTTAGCCCATTGTGAGCAGTTCCATCCCTGGGATGTTGGTCCTGGGTTCTATAAGAAAGCAGGCTGAGCAAGCCATGAAGAGCAAGCCAGTACCTGTACTCCTCCATGGCCTCTGCATCAGCTTCTGCCTCTAGGATCCTGCCCTGCTTGAGTTTCTGTCCTGACTTCCTTCAATAATGAGCAGTGTTGTGGAACAAACCCCTCCCCAACTTGCTTTTGGTCATGGTGTTTTGCCATAGCACCAGAAACCCTAACTAAGACACCTTGAAAACTACAAGACTATCAGTCCCCTGCTCCAAGCATCCTTCAAAGCAGAGACCTGGCATGTGGTCTAGAAAACTGGATGCCAAAGAAGACCTCCCCAGCTGCCCCCTCCCTCCCACCCCCAATCAGCTGCGATTCCAGATACTTCCACTGCTAAAGAGAACGGTTAAGCCCTTTCTGCAGACTTTTCCTAGGAGATAGTCTTTACCTGAGGCTGATCTTTGAGGGACTCTACTGGAGGATAGGATGTGTCTTCTCACTTCAAAATGAAAAAAGCCTTTACAGGAACTGCTTGCGAACACATAGATCTTGCCAGGAGAGGATACCTGCATCTTACTTCACTCTTCCCCAAATGGGGATCCAGAGCAGACTCACCTTAATGTTAATCCATATTGTCGGGTCCCAGAAAACCAGACAAATGGCTAACTGAGGTGCCTATTAACATAGCACAATCTGGCCGCCAGGCTCACTCACTACCTGTGGCTCAGCTCTGCTCTTCTCACTCCTAACCCCTCACCTAAACCTCTGCAGCCTAGAGACTTTGCTTTCCTTCCTCCAGTATCTGATCCCTACATAAACCGGCCATCTAGGTCATGCGCTCTCGGTCTTACCCCTCCCTTGGCTTGCTCTTTTAGAGCTCGTGGTCCTCCTTGGTTCTCTTTGCTCTCCTCTTCCCCACACCCCCCACGGCCATGCTCACTCAGTCAACTACTTTCTCTCCCTGCTCTGGACTTTTCCAGATGCCTCTGGCTGTGCTCTCCCACATATCTACAATAAAAACCTTCTCCTCAATCAGACCTTGGAGGAGTCATGGTCTCATTTTCATTCACATATTTCTTGGTGTATGGAACTAGTGTCTAATTCTTTCCTGGAAGATCTAAAGAACAGATGTCTGTGTGGGTGTCCCGCCAGTGGCAGAGTCTGGCCTGGCATGGCAGCAATCGCTTGGAAGACTAATTCCTGCTGGGGGAATACCAGTGTTGGAGATCCTTTTGGGAAGAGTAGTCTCACCAAGAATCACCCAAAAACCCTGCATCATTCAACACAGGTGCTTGCAAAAGTCTAGGAAGAGCAGAGGAAGCTGGCTTCCAGGAATAATGTGCAGAATGACACAGAAGGTTCCACTAGAGGTGCTTGACCCTTGACCTTGGAGGTTGCCACTTGAAGTGCAGGCCAAGGCTCCTTTCCTTTAGGACAACTGCAGGTGGACCCGGAAACTCCACTCAGGAAAGCACCTGTCTCTGCCCTTTCCGCTTGGTTGAAATAACAGCCTGAAACCTTTGAGCAGAAGACTCCGACATGACTCCTGTCCTCCAAAACTCTTGATGCCAGAATGTGTTCACATCTAGAACTCTGCTAAGAAGTAGAGTTTTCATCTGTCTGGTCTCTCTTATTAAGAAGAGGTTTATGAGCCTGCCCAGAGAATGCAATCCATCCAGGCCACTGTGAAAGAAGGGGCCATCTTGGGATCCCGCTGCGGAAGGCTTGCTGCCTGGTTTACTCTGTCCTTTGGTCTCACTCGACTCCCTCTCTGAGTGACAGGAGTTGGATACAGCTCAGAGTAGCAAAACAACATGGTGGGCAGTGATGATGTCGTATTCACGTGTTCTGCTGCTGGTCTCTAGGCAACAGCTATTGCACCAGAAGACAATCCTAGGCTAGAAAGACCCAGATCAGCTCTGCCAAGATTGTTCCTGTGAGAGAAATGACTGATGAGTCACGAGGGAAGTGTGTCAAGCCTGAGTGGTACAACGTGGGACTTTTGAATTGATGTTATTCAAGTTTTGGATTTTAATACAGTTAGTCCCTTTGAATGCTGGCAGTGGGGTTTGTTGCTAATATTAGCAGACAGTGGTGTTGTCTAATACGCTTCCCAGATATTTCAGCACAGATTAGCCAATCAGAATACACCCTAGCCATAGATTACTGACGTAATCTATGGAAGTGCCCTTCAGGGTAGAAAATGGCCAAGTATGAAAGTGACCAAAACTGGTGAAGGATCTTCCCAAAATATTACTTAAGGGAGGAAGGAGGAAGAACAAACCCTACCGGACGAGAAGGTGTGAAAGCTCGCTTGGTACCGTGAAGTGAGAGGAGCGATAGCATCTGCTGCTTGTCTGATGCCATGCTCAGCTCATTTGATAGTTCACAACTGATCTTTTTCCCACTCTGGTCCCTTTCAGCCCTCCCTTCATTGCGCTGAACTCATGGCTGGAGTTTAACAAGGAAGTATTGAACGTTTCCTTCTTGACTTTGGGGTTGACAGTTTGGTCTCCGGACCTCCTCAGACTCACCTGCCATGTGACTCGTTCCCTGTTAATCATTCCAAATAAACAGCACACTGCACAGGGGGTGGTGTGCGTGTCTCTCTCCTCATACTCTTCAGATACAAGAGTGATAACGTAGAGTCCATTGACAACGGAATCTGTTTCTATCTAAGATTTAAATGAGCAAACTTGTCACGGTCCCCGGTACATATGCCCTAGGTCCTTACATGCTTTGTGTTGAGACTGGCATGTTATAGAACATCATTAAAATCATTCATCTTTAAACTTCTTAGAGTTTTGCCTTTTAAAAATGTCTTTTGTTGTATGTAACACATATTTTCAAAATAAGGGTCATGGAACTTCATGTCAAAAAGAAGTAAAAATTTAAGTTTCAAACATGTTAAACAAGGTCATTAATTTTGCTTTAGAATCTAGACGATCTCAGTTGTCATTCAAATCTCCAGTAAAGTAAGGGGAGTGTGTGAGCATCCGCACTGGGTTTAAACATCCCCTCCTCTGTGCTGCAGCCTAGCAGAGCCCGATGGGTCACAAACTCTCATGGGTAATAGGATCTCTTTGCAAACGAGCCTGTCCTGCAATACCATCAGTCCACGGTCCACATTAATTGTTCTCTGACAAAAACGACATGTCTGCTGCCTCTGCTGAGGGGCCTGTGCACAGCCGTGGGTGAGCAGCGTCTCCTTAGTGCTGTGTTCCCATCTGTGTTCCAGATCATAGGGTCTGAAGGGAGAAGGACCAAATCCATTTATAAGTGGTGCTTAAAATACCTGCCTGTGCTGTACATTTAAATATATATATTCAAAAATTGACTTCTGAAAAAGTTTCAAAATCTATGTAGTGCTCAGTGGGGAAAGGTACCGGTCACCCAGCCTGACAACCTGACTTTAAACCCTGGGACGCATATGGTAGGAGGAGAAAACTCACTCTCTCATGTTGTCCTCTGACCTCCACAAGTGCTGTGATTCACACATTTGTACACACACACATGCACACACACACACACACACACACACACACATACACATGCACATACACACACACGCACACGTGCACGCACACACACATACACACACCATTCTGTCCATCATAAAGACAGTTTAATGTTTTATGATTCTTCCTATTTTGTTTAATTTTTATTACCTGTTTTAGATCACAAAATGAAATACTCGGTGGCTTCTTTGGTCACAATACTGGACTTTTATGACACTCTACTTTTTATTTTGTCAAGCAGCATAGCACCGGTGAGGCAGAAAACCCTCAGCGAATTAAAAGGGAACACACATTGATCTTCAGGAGACAAATGAGTTAGTAACCAAAATTCATCTTCAACCTGACCCACGTCCAGCTATGAATCTCTCATGGAAGCTTCTTAAAGAAAGGAAGAATGATCCTTACTCCTACTGAATGGAAACCTGGGTCCTTGAGATTTAGGCTGAATGGAAGCGTCCCTCCGATCTCACGAGTGCCGTGGTGCCAAGGATCCCAGTCATCTGCACTGACCCCTGCGTAATTACGTCCCAGCTCTACTTGGACTGTACGTTCACTCGTAAGAGGAAATCGAAGACTCAGGTGTAGAGGCCAACAGAGAGATTTCTCTTCAGAAACAGCTGGGTTCTTGCTTGAGGCGAGATGTTTGAAAAGCACCATATAAAACTCTTCTTTCTGTTCCCAAATCAGCTTCATATGCCAGCAAAGATGGAAGTAGGGCACTGTTAAAATTAAAGACAGTTTTGCCTTTCAACACAACAGAGGAGTAGCTGACTCATCCTGGACACCCTAACCAGCCCCCCCCCCCTCTCTCTCGGAAATCCTGGCACAGAGAATGATTTTCCACTGTGAGAGTTAGACAACTACCTCAGAAACTACAACTCCTGTGGCCCTGCAGTTCCTCTGATAGAGAAGACACGAGGGCTCTACAGGGATGAAAGGCGCAGAACAGCCGATCACACCGGGATGGCTGCCACGGAACAAAGCCTTTCCACTGCGACGGATTTAAGACCGACGATGCCACCCCATCCGGGGATCTGCAGTCTGAGCAGTGCCCAGACCCTGCAAGTCTGCTGCAGCAATACCCAGAAACTGGCCTTCATTCCTCGGTGCGTGCAGCGTCGTTTGCAATCGCTCTTACCCTACAAAGCCATCAGATGGTAACAATTTTCAGTCACTTCCAACATGAGTTGGTTTTGAACTTTAATATGCAACCTAATTATGACTGCAAACACTTTGTTAAGCAAACAAACTTCAAACCCTTAAAAAAAAAAAGAAGTTCTTCTCTGGTCATTTTGTCTTGTACAAAGACTTTAAAAATAAAACTGTGTAGGGAATTAGAGAATCCAGGGATTAAAAAAAAAAAAAAAACCTGCCCCACATTAAATGGCTTTAATGTAATCACTACTTGAGCACTGAGTATCTGAAAGCATTCTATGTCCTATTTCCTCCCTGTAACTGTTCACCTTCTACCGCAGAACCACAACTAATATTGTTCTTGCTTTCAAGTAGGTCAGATAAATAGACTTTTTAATTTGTTCCCAAATTGTGCTTTGCTTATGAATTTCCTCTTTCCAGATTCTGAAGCATGCCATGTGAGGTGTCTCCTTCCCACATCCCCCCTTTCAGATTCCCGCACAGGAATCTTTCTTTTCATCCTTCTTGGTGTATCAAGAGAAAGAATCATCACATAGCAAATAGAAATGATCGGACACGCCCCGTGGAGTTCAAAACAAGGGGAACCTGGCAGGGTGCAATGTGAGGGGGCGGCAGGAACCGGATGGGAGCGAACGGAGCCTTGACTGGAGACTCAGGCTGAGATCCTCTGAGTCTTTATATTTACCTCATCCCACGTTTCCCAGTATTCTCAGTTTGCTCGATAAATATCATTAGTGTTTTCCTTCATTCTCTGGGTACTACACAAGGCAAAGAGAACAGATATATGATTTACATGCACTTTAAGAGGGGAAAGCTCCTGATGAAACACTGAACATCACTTACAAAAAAGTAAAAGCTATGAAGGGGACACGTTCCCAGTTGAGATTTACCTAAGATGACCCTGAAGCCCACAGGTGTCGATACCCCACCTCTCCACAGCCTCATCCTTTCGTCAATGTAGAAATGAGGCCAAAATTTTATTTATGATCAAGCAGGTGAGAAGACTGCCACTGTGCTCAGTCTCTGAACTAGCTCTGTATTCTAGAGAGATCTGGTCATTTGTTCAGTCTCCACCAGACGGCCTGACCTTTGCTTTCACTGAAATTAGCATGCCTTAAGCTTGGCCAATCAGCGGGTTTTCCGTCTATAACCTTTCTCCTAGATTAAATGATATATATATATATATATGTATATATATATATATACTCATATATATATATGAGTATATATATACTCATATATATATATACTCATTTAGAAATGTTAAAAATGGTACATTAAAACCACTGTCATCAACTTTATTACAAAATTTTGAGAGTCCTTAATTTGAAGCTATTTTCTCTCTCATTCATTATATACATCCTTCTGCAACAAATTAAAGAAGAAACAACAAAAGCCATTTTTTTAATACGGTAACTAGGAAACTCCTCATAACTTTTTAAAAAGTTTTTAAGTGAGCTAAACAGATTCAACCTGAAATGAAGTTTTACAACTTAACCAAGACAAGTTTCTAGAAGAAGCTGTAGAATTTTTCAGGCGGGAAAGGAACCCCATTTGAAGAGAAGCCACAGACTGAGGCCATAAAAATGTTCCTTCCTCTCTGACTGCACCCAGACTCTCTCCTCAACAACGAGTGGAGTTGTGCTGTTTCGCAGACACTTGTAGTATGAAGCTCATCTGGATGGGAAAATCCTGGTAACATTTAAAGAGTCCGCCAGGTTTCCAGAGTCTGTTAAGGTGAACAGAGGTAAATATGACCTGCTCTTACCCAGCCATCCTTCTGGGTTTCCTGTCCTCACGCACATGAATCTGGGAAACAGGGGAGTCCTAGCCACAGGACTGCCCCAGGGCTGGGTTGCTGTACTCTTACTGGGATTAGAGGATGGAGATGGGCTGGCTCAGGATCCTCCTCCTGAGAAGGTGCCAGTGTCTCACCATCGCTGCGTGATCCCTGAGCGGTCTACTATCGACATCAACTCCAGCCTAAGTTATAGCAGTTGAGATGTTTATATATTTTTACTTTTTAGAATGTATACATTCTTTATTACACTCTAAAAAAATGTGCTCCTCTTTTCTTTCCTGTTCACCGTTATTCTTTATTCCTATGTAACCACACTGAAATCTACTTAGGATATTTGACCTTATCAATGATTTCAATTTAAGGAGACCCTTAGAAAATGAATATAATGTTTATCACTGAACACCAATATCAAGCAAGAGAGTAATATGCTTTCCATTCTGGAAAACAAATACACCATGTGCTATTTGGTTTGGGGCATTTTGGTTGAGACTTTAGAGGTATGTTGTAAGTTTTAACACAGAGGTTTTTCCTATTAATGTTGAATGAACTGGTAGGGATATATAGCAAGGGTCCATTCATGGAAATGGCCATTTGATGGGTCATAAAGCTAATTAAAACCAAATTTTGGCAACAGCATTCAGGATGTGCATGGCCAACTTTGTTTTGTTACATTACCCCAAATGACTCTTTCATGTGGGAAAATATTTTTTACTTCAAGAAAATAGAGGAAAGTTTAATTGATCTAGGCAAACAAAACAGTCAGACAAATTAGCACATGATCAACTCCTAGGATCTAAAGCAAATCAGGCTATAAAACCTAAAGGAAATGCAGCAAGCTTCACCTTTCATTGTCGTTTCAAAGTTGAATCTTATGGAATTGATATACGGGCAAAACTTAACCGTTGTGTGGCCATGACTACAGTTAAGAGACTTCAGCAAAAAAAAAAAAAAAAAAAAAAAACATGATGCAATGCTGGGGGAGGGACGGGGGAGGGGAGGAAAGGGCACCTATTGTACTCAGATAAATATGTCCAGCTGCAGCAGGGAAATCTAAGAGATCTCAGAACCTCCTTTCAAAGGTAGTTGAGGTTAATAGTTAAACATTTGACTCACAGGAGTTATTCGACAAGAATTATTTATAGATTCTGAATAATCGTAGAGAAAATTCTGATTATCTCATTACTTTGGCCCAAGCTTTTCCTTATGCCTTTGCTCCACTAAGTATTCATTAAGACTCTTCTGTGAAGAAAAACTACTTTTGTCTTAATCACTTCCTAAGCACACACTTTATCAAAGGCGTACAAATTGTACAGATCGACAGACACAAAAAACACATTGTTTTTCAACAAAGGTAAGGACAGAAAAATTATCTAAATTTTAAATTTAGTTGGTGGTAACTGGCATCCTACTAAAACCCTTAATACACATCACTGTCTGAGACTTAATGGCTCCCCTGGGAAGTGGGCAACTGGAAAGTGAGCATTTCACTGCTGAGGCCCCTGAGAGCAGGAAGGCTGGCCCATTTGCACACAGCAGCCCTGGCAACCAGCACGGGTGAGGGGTACAGATATAGAAACCTCAGGCTTTGGTGTGGGGCCATCTGAGTTCAAACCTTGACTCTTTTAGCTGAGTGATGTGGCCTTTCCTTTTCTGTAGTAGTAAACTTGATGTGTCAATGTAGCTAAGCTACAGCACCCAGATATTCGGTAAAACACCAGTCTAGACGTTCTATAAAGAGATTTTTTTTTAAAGATATAATCAACATTTTAAATCAGTAGTCTTGAGTGAAACAAGTCACCCTCTATCTTCTGGGAGGGCCTCATCAGCCAGCTGAAGACTCGGGTTCCCTAGGAAATGAGGAATTCAACATTAGCTCTTCTCTGAGTCTTACTGCCAATGGGCCAGGGGCCAGGCCTGCAGATTTCAGGTTTTCCAGCTCCCAGTTCTGAGTCAATCGCTTAGAGAGTGAAAGTGGAGAAGAGAGAGGAGAGACAGGGAGAGAGGACCAGAGGGGGAGAAAAAGAGAGATAAGGGACAGGGGGAAATCCTACTGCTTCTGAGTCTCTGGAGACTCAATACATTCTCTAAGCCTCCGTGTCCTTCTGTACTCTCGTGGACTCCAACTAAACGAAATAATTCGTGTCCAGCGCCTAGTCCAAGGCCGAGACCATCTAGGCAGAGAGGGTCTGCAGCTCATGACCTTTCACTGTTAATTTGTGGAAACTGAACTTGAACTCACTGCTGCGTTCACTGCTCTGCCCCTTGTCGCTTCCCTGCCTACAATATTCATTTTCATCCAGTGTCTCCCCGCCCCACACACCCCTCGAGGCCAGCTCCTCACTGTAGAGTTTCTTCTCGGTAACCGAAGCTGTTTGCTTCTCAGCCCACACAGGTATTCATTCATCTTATCCTCTGCATCATGCATAAATGGTGTTTTGGAATCTGTGTCTGATGCTGCTTTGTCTCCTCTGTCTCTGATCCTTTCCCTGGTTTCACTTTGAGAAATCACAATGGCAGGAGGGACCGAGAGAGGGGAGCATCTATCGACAATGATTCATCCGTCCCAGGAAGGTCACTGTTCCAACTCAGCCAAAGGAGACAATAGATCTTCACTACCTGTACCCTGAGATGATGTGGACAGAAGTATTGTTGTCTCCCAGAGACCAAGGGTCCCGTACAGACAGTGATGGAGTCTGGGCTACCTTTAGTCAACTTTTTATTTCAAACCCATCGTTAGTACATCCCGCTGTTTTAGGAGTTTCAAAAAAGTAGACTTTCCACAGTTTTCGGAACCAGGCAGAAACATCTGAAAACCCATTAGTAGCTAAACTATCAACTCAAAGTGACCTATAGGATTGATTCAAATTAAAAGTTAGTCATGAGTACTTCACGCACATATCACGGTTAATTGAAATGGCTTTTGGTATTCTAAGTCTCATTCCAGCTGCGCAGCAGACAAGCTCCTTGACCGAGCAGACAGGGCAGAAAACTGAAAGATTCACTCCCTCACTTCTGTAGCTGTCCTGCCTGAAAGCGTCTTCTTGTGCAATGCGAGAGAAACTCTTATCCGAGGACCAGAAACAACCGAGAGCTGCATTTACTGCTTGTCAACACCAACAGTGCTCAGGAGAAATCTAGTTCAGCTCTAGAGAAATGAACTAAATTAATGAATAAATGGTACGGACTGTGAGAGCTTAAAACTCTCCCAAAGGAATACATTTCTGTAACTAATATTGTAATTTTTAGTAAAATCCAATAAAGTTGCCTTTTGACGAAGACCAACTTTGTGGCCAACTTTGTAACTCTGTGTCAGCTAAAAACCCCTGACTAGCTCACAGCGTGGTGGGGTAAATCTGAGCTGGATCAGAGTGCAGACATCTGGGCATTTTGCTCTTGCTGTCACTGTTCAGTGGCTATACCCACACAGCATCACAACCTGCATGCGGCCAGTTTCTCACCTGTAAATTTCGCTGGATATGTTTCCAAAAATAGAAATGCACTGAAAGCAAAATTCTTATTCTTATTTATCTTTAAAATTAGCTCATTCTGGTAATCAGCCAGTTGCCTCTTAAACAGTACCAGGTAAATTATCAGTAATTTCAGAAGCATATGCCAGCCCAGAGAACTGGAGTCTCAGTCTGAGACTGCCCCTGCTTTGCTTGCCTGGCCATTCTTCCTCACTGAGTCAAGGATGCCCAGCCCAGGGAAAGAATGTTTCCTTTCAACTTATTGTCACAGACTGTCCCCAGAGCATATCCACAGTGACAGAGGCTATGAGCGTGACTTTTCTGGAGCTGCTGTAATAAAGTACCACAAACTTTGTGGTACTTAAACAACAGAGCAGTGAGTTACTGATTTATGGTTCTGCAGACGAGAAGTTGGAGGTAAAGCCAGTTGCTTCAGAGAACCACATGGAAGAACTCATCCCATGCTTTTCTTCTAGGTTCCAGTGGCTTCAGCTATCACTTGGCTTTCAGATGCCATTTTTCCTGTCTTCATGCCATATGCTGTGTTCCTGTCTCTAAATTTTCCCTTTTTATAACAATACATCATACTAGCTTACAGAATACTCCAGTAACCTCACTGTCAGTTGATTACCTCTGTAAAGACACTACTGCCAAAGCCAGGCATGGAGGCACAGGGCTTAAAGCTCAGTACTTGGGAGGCTAAGGCAGGAGGATCATTGTATCCCAATACAATGTGAGAGAAAACCAGTAAGACTGCATGCAGAGAACCTACCGGTCAGTACGTCAGCATCCTTTCAAAGAACGTTCTTCATCCCTGACCCCGGGTCAGATGAACCCCAGGTCCACTCAGGCTGAATGCTGGAAGTTCATCATTACTGTAGACCTACCTTACTGTCTCTTCCAGACCTGGAATCCTTGGAAGTAGGAGTTATGGACCCAACTACCTCCTCCTCTTAGACAAGATATTGTACCAGTGTCTCTATTGTTTTTAAAGTATGTAATATTTCACTCCTAAGCAGTGGTTATGATGATACAACGAACATTTCCAAACCTAAGAGAGCTACACAAGAGAGAAGGAATATGTCAACCTCTGTCACCCATAAAAATTGCTACATTAAAAATAAAATAATAGTAACCATTTGGACCGTCTCATAAAGTTATTATGAAAACCACCTCAAGTAGTAGAAACATACCAAATATGCACATAGACATATACACATGCACATGTATACATGTGCACACATGTACATGCTCACCCACATGCACATACATGTGCATATGCACACACACACACACACACACACAGAGACATATGCACACATGCATGCATCCCCCCACACACCAATTAATAAATTCTAAAATACACCTCAAGTATAAAACCCTGTTATAAAGCACAGGTTTTTTGTGGGCCAGATAATAAGTACTTTATGCTTTGGTGGCCAGGAGGCAAAAATCAAAATTATATAAATACTTTTATCCTAGGAGAAAGCTAATTTCAAGTTTTAAAAAATCAAAACAAAATACTATTTGAATACATTTTATAGTACAAGTCTATAAATGAAAAAAAAAGTATTTCTTGGGGAGAAAGAATGGCATTTTCCTTAACTGAGACTTACATTTACTATGTTTTCCATAACCAAAATTAATTGCAAATGTTTGTTAATGTTATCTGCAGTAAGAATTTTAATGTATTTCTTTGAAAATATCTTTTCACTCAGAAAGGTGATGCTTTCTCGAGTCCCTCACGAGACGGCAAACTGGCGAAGCATGCCCCGGCCTCGCTGGCCGGTAGGACGGAGGGCCCCAGCCTCATTCCATTCCAGCTTCTCAGCCTGCTGTCATAGCACAGAAGCTGGAGATGCGTGGACAATCCGTGTGGCTTGGCCCCTAAAAAACTTGACTACACACACTGACATTTGAGTTTCATATAATTTTCACTTGTCATGAAGTATTATTCCTTTGATTTAAAAAACAAACAAAAACAATGTCAAATACAAAAACCACTCTTCAGTCACAGGCCACACATAAACAAGAGATTGGCCTGATTTGGTCCTATGACTACAATTTGCTAATTCCTATTGTGAAGGATTCTTTGCTGGTGTGTGTGCATGTGTGTATGTGTGTTATTAAAGGCAGGGTCTAGCTATGTATCTCAGCTGGCCTGGACCCTGTGATCCTCCTGCCTCAGCTTCCTAAGGGTTGGGTTTACAGGAGTATAACATCATGTACAAATGAGAAAAATCATTAAGACCTCTACCTGAGAACTGAGAATTCTTTTTATTGAGTTGTCATCAGTCCAAGCAATAATTTCCTTTCATGAATGTGATATACTTCCTTTATTTGCAAATTGAGTTGTGTGTTTAAAGAATTCCCATGGCAGCTTAGGAAAGAGCTGACTCTGTGTCAACTTGCTTAGGCTCTTCAGCACAATCTCCCAGCATGCGAAAGCAGTGTAGGCCATTGACCGAGGCTTATTCGTACTGAGCTCAAAGCTCTCACACACAGCTTAAGAACAGGGCATGTTTTCTGGCTGGTGCCAACCCTTGACCCTCCAGCAAGCCTTGCCACTCTGACGTTGCTGTTCTCCGCTTTCCCCTTGAACTCATATTCTGTATTTCATGATGTAACACATAACCTTTGATGAATGCTCATGGTAGTTTTGTTTCTTCAAGCACATAATCAGAAGTAGGCCAAGAAAGTGCCTGGTGTTAACCTTTGCTTCTCTTTACCCTGGGAAATATGAACCCCACAGATGCCAAGCTGTAGACCCCCTGACAGCCATGCATGGATATTCCCTGGCACCTCTGCGGCGATTAAGTAGAGCCACCATATACCCACTTGTCTGGTCCCAAGTCTGTTGCTAAGGTTGTGAATGCACGGAATTAATAATGACATCATCCATGTGAGCACCAAAATGCCAGAACTCACATAGGGACCCTGGCGAGTCACTCCAGCCATGGCTCGCACTAAAATCAATACCTACTTCAAACCGACAGATTAGAACAAGAAATTATGGAAAATATTTTTTTCAAGCACGTGGTTTTAGAACATTGCCCAGATTTTACTTCCTAACCCTCTCAAAATACATGGCTTTCTAAAGTAAGAAGGAAAAGCTCATAGCTTCTCTTCCACTTGGCTCTCTTCCTTTGTGTCTGTGTTTTAGAAACATTAATCAGTATAAAATATTTGAAAAGATCATATTAAGTGAGATAACCCAGAAAGATAACTCTTTCATCAGTGGTTTCTAGCTCCAGGTCTTCCACTGTGAGTATATAACCTGCAGTAACAACAGAAACTGGAAAAATAAAAGATGGGGGTAGTCAGGGGAATCTCAGGGTACAGCAATTTTAAAGACAGAAATGGGGGAAATGGAGGGCTTTAATTAGGGAGGCAGGGAGATAAATACAGAAGAAAGAGAGGACAGTAAAACAACAGTAAGGACATCTGAAAACATCATAAGGAAACATACTATTATCTATTTATCTAAAATTATATATAATACACTGAAGTCTGTGTATACGTATACATACATAGTTCAAATAAAAATTTCCCATCAAGCTAACAATCCACCCGCTCCAATGGCTATAGATATCTAACAAAAGCCCTAATATCAAGCATAAGAAGTCCCCTTTTGTACTAACCTAAGTGTTTAGGTTAGTACAAGACACTCCCCAAACATTATAGGCTATTGCTGTTTCCTTTGTTGCCCGCCCCCAAGATGGAAGACAAATTCCTATTTTTGAAGATAACATGCGCTTCAGATACACGACTCAGAGGCTCCTGAGCAGGATCTGACCTGAAAATCTCTTCCCTGGGACTAACTTTCATGGTCTAGAAGACGCCGTGACAGTTTCCCAGGTGATAGAAGCAACCAATAGTCCTGCTCAGCTGTGACACCTCTGAACCACAATGACCACGAAACATAAGAACCCTAAGGGTGTAATAGCAGCATACTACCTTGATGGTAACCAACAGTTCCCTAATTGGATTTATGACCTGTTCAACCAGAAGAAAACCATGTCTTGTACTAGAAATTTAGCCGACAATCTGGAGTTAATGAAGTAACATGACTCTTGGAAGAGACCCTACAACTACCACTTTACTAAACTAGCAGAATTCCTACCTACACTCTACATATTTATCCCTATGCCCACATGTAAGCGTACTTCTAACCTCTCATCAAAGAAACTTCTCTTTGCATCAGACAAGAAACTATTACTACGGATCAAAATGCAGAGAATGGAGATTGTGTGCTACCCAGTGCCACCTGAAAATCGACTACACTATTCCTGTACCTAAGGCTTAGGATATATATTGCAAAAGAGGGCAGCAGAAAGATCCTAAGAGCTACGGGAACAGGAAGTCTGCTGTGATAGTGTGTCTCCTACAAGTATCTGAGAAGCTGCATCCATGAAGTTGTATCAACTTGAACAGTGGTACCAATGGACAAGCTGACATGGAAGGGGAAGGCTTGTGGGGCCTCAATCTCTAGACAAGGAATTGTGGGAATATGGAAAATGCTGAGAGCGGGAGAAATGGTCTTCCACAGGGAAGAGCCACCCAATTGGCTACCCAATACCAAATAGTCAGCTCTGGGATCATATGCATACGGGTAATATTATTATATGGTATATACTATACTAAATTATATATCATGTTATATAATATAATATAATATAATATAATATAATATAATATAATATAATATAATATAAAATATCATATAGTATGTTATGTATTTTCTATATATCACACATGATATATTAATATTATATATGATATTTATCTATTTAGAAACACACACATATGTGAGTGAGAGAGAGAGAGAGACAAAGGCCATGAATTTGAGACAGAGCAGGGAGGACACATGGAAGAAAGGGAAAAGGGAAATAAAATGATGTAATTATAATTTCAAAAAAATATAATAAATGAAAAAGTCAAGGTTTGAACCCTACAACCAATCTGTGTTCTTTCTGGATGACTTGTGGCGAGAGGCTAAAACACTCCAAGATGTGGTAAGAATGAGAGCTAGCACCACGCCTTGGGTGGGTGAAGCCACTTGGCACAGGCGCCCCGTCTTGCCACACCCCTGAGGTGTGGAGAATACTGGAGTGCCACACCCACTGATGTGATGGCTCGGTGGCAGCTAGACACTCCTAAAGGCAAAGAAGGGAGATTTACACAGGTGCCCAGGAAGTGAAGCCAGGAAGTGATACTCTGCGGGCAGGATTTCCACTGTGAAACATGGAACCTTTTTAAATTAAAAGGGCCTTCTTTGAAGGTGTGAGGTGCAGCTCAGTAGGGTTACCTGTGGGCGCCTTTGTCTTCTTTAAATGCTGGTTTTTGAATTAGTATCTCCCTTAAGCAATCTCTGTATCAAGACATTTTCTAAGTTACTTGATCCTCTAAATGCTATAAAGAGTCAGAGAGTAGGCTGAAACTTCAGTTAGCACTAGGCAAATGTGGGCTTCTGGTATTTCTAGTAAGCTCAGGGAGCTGCCAAACATTCCTGCCAAGCTTCCTAGAGCCTGGACAGGCCTGCAAATGCTTACTCAAGAAAGTGGCTGCTTGAGACAGTGACAAACATTAACCCTCTCACAGAATGAGAGGAAATGATTCTGAACTGGAGAATGGGGCTTCCTTATATGAAGGAAAAATAAGGTTCTGACGTTGCTGACTTTAGGAACAGCTCTAAGAGGCTCAGACAAGGTTTAGAGCAGTCTTTAAGATCACAGGGATTTGGAGGAGTTGTCCTTGAAGACACAAAGCACAAACAGAAATGACCCTCAGTATGGCCCACTTCTTCCACACCAGAGCGAATGCCTGAGGAGCCCAGAGAAATCGATCATGATGGTGATCGTCTGTATTCTTCAGGAGGCTTGAAAGACCCCAAGGCTTTGGGAGACAGTCAAGCTAGAAGGAAAATGCATTATGACCCTTTCACAAAGGCATTTGTAGCAATGTGTAGTTCTTCAAAAATGCATCTGACCACATTTGCAAAAACTTCTACTTCATTATTTTCCAGACTGATTAGCTTTCACAATGAATCTATTTTCCCAGAAGTGAATTTCAAGACTCATAGTTAGTATTAGGGAGAATGGAAAAACAAAGCAAGTGTATTAAATAGCATGTGAGCCAGACCTGGCAGCACACACCTTTAATGCAGCACTCAGGCCACAGAGGCAGGGGGATTGCTGTGAGTTTGAGGCTAGCCTGGTCTACGTTGTGAGTTTCAAATCAGCCAGAGCTATATAGATAGACCTTGTCTAAAAAGAAAATAAATAGTAACTTTAGCATGTACCGGGCTGTGGGTTAAAGTGTCTCCTATTACTTCCTTGAGGAAAGAAAGGGATTTTCTTTCAGTTTTGTAATTGATACAAATCACAAAAGTCAAAACTTCAGAGGATTGATGAGTAAATGAGTAATTGAGAGAAAGGTTTATCAAAAGGAATGTCACTTTAGCTCAGTTTGGCTGGTTTTTTTTTTCTTCTTTCTTCTTCTTCTTTTTTTAATGAGACAGTCTCATCCCACGGTTCAGGCTGGTCTTGAACTTATAGTCCTCCTGTCACTACCTCCTGAGTACTAGAATTACAGGCATGTGCCCTCTGGCTAGCTGCTGCTATCTTGATTAGCGTGCTAGTAGATCATGGCACCAACATTAATCCATTCTGAAACAACAATCACCCAGATTGCCTGCGTAAACTTCACCAGGTCCACTGATGAACCTCTCGTTAGAACTGAAACAGAAATTAAGTCACCCTTTGACTCTTTCAGATTTCAATATTCGTGTAATGTATATTGTTGTCTGCTTATAATAACTTCTGTAAATCATTTATTCGGGGCCATTAATTTCCATTCACTATGTGCCAGGTGCCTACTCCACAATAAATCTACAATCCCTGCCCTCAAGAAGTCCACTGACCTATTTCTTCTCCTTAGGAAGCTGAAAGCAGACACACAGGTCAGACTAAAGTCTAGTCCAGTGAACCAGTTCAGCCAAGATGCACTCAATACTTCAACATTAGTACATGGAGCCAGTGGTCATTCTGTACTCCCACTTACGAGCCAAAGAATTCTTGAAATTTAAAGGAGAAGGCAGATAGAAGAGTCTCTGACATAGAAGAGATCCAGATAGTGACTGGAAGTGGAAGAAAACAAAAGCAAGCTCACATCTGGGGAACTATGAGGGTTTACTGAGCTAATACCCAGGTATTTTTATTGGATCAAATTCCTCCATGAGCAGAGGAAGAGCTTTCAACGGTGCTGTTCATGGCATAGACGGAGCATGGCATATAGGCAGATGACTGATTCCACAGCCCTGACACAGCCACTTCCTCAGATAAGAGGTAACCTCATTTCTGTGGGCTCAGTTTTCTCATCTAACAGAAATTTTATTTTTGTTGTGAAGGTTAAATCAAGTGATGAAAGTCCCATATACATTCTATATATCTAACAAGCAATAGTAATTCAACTGATAACTTTACTTTCTGGGGGGTGTGTGTGTGTGTGTCAGTGGGTACTCAAACTAGGACATGCGAGGCCAATGTTCCACTACCGAGTTACATCCCCAAGCATACTTATCCAACCATACAAGAAAGCACCAAAAAGACATGATGAGTCTTCAGAAGAAGTTTCACAGCTGTGCAGTCTCCAAGAATGGAACAAGGTCGGTGAGTATTCACACAGAGAAGATCTGGGGAGAAACGTGGAAGAACCATCAGGTTGGGTGAACATGTTTAATACCACCTGTGGACAAAACGCAGATGGCAGACATAGGAGGAAGGTGTCAGTGGTAAGCACAGCAACGACAGGAGCATAGGGCATACGTGCCACCTATAAGAGCTGCATCTTTATCAGAAGATGGTGGGGGCTTTACACTGGATCTCAGGAGGAAATAGCTCACATTTACGCAGCCACGCATAATCCTGTGTGGCAGATTCTATTCAAAGCACTTTCTATATAAATATATCAAAGCACTCAATCCTCACGTAATCCTTTGAACTAAGTATCGGCTAAGAAAGCTAAGACATCATAGGACTAGTGAATGGTCCCAAGGATATGTTATATCATCAAACCTCAGAGAGATGTTTTCATATGGAAGGATTGTTAGAGAAAGGACAGATTACAAAAAAGAAAACATTAAAAGTAGTTAGGGGAGAAAATCCAGCTGGGAGACATAACTGCCAGAACTAAGGCTTTAAGGAAGAAAAAGAGAAAGCGCACGTTATAGAAAACCTGAAATTCAGGGAACCTCCTGAGCAGTTGGATTTGTGGGTAACTTATTCCTCTGGGGGAAATGCCTTTGTGGATTCAAGTGGTCTTTCAACCTCTTTGTGCAGTTCTATAACATTGTCCTTTTTGAAAGAGATGGCTCTACCAGAACGACAGCTTGAACTCTCACCAGTATCCATTCGGCTGTCCTTACCCCCAGATTTAGATAACTAGGTATTAGAACTTCAAAAAGACTCGGCCTGGTGTTATAGCTTTTTACCTTGAGATGGAGGCATTCTTCGTCTACAACAGATGTGTTGTTTTTGTCTTCGAGGAGTTTCACTTTGATGTGTCAAAGGAAATGCCATGAACTCCAGGCGAGAGTCATCGCCACCTGAAAACAGGATCAACAGCAGGTGTGGCTGACGCTTTGGAAGAGTTATCAGTCAACCTATCCATTTTTAGGGATAAAAGGATGAATGTTTCAAATGCTTTGGCTTTAAAGTCTACATTTCCAGGCATCCATAAATAGAAGCTCCGCACTTCAGAGCTGTGTCAGAGAGAGGTAGCTGATCATGATTAAGAAGCTGAAACCAGCGCGGTCTTCTTTGCCCCACTAGGGTGAAGCAGGTGGGAAGCAGATGTATTTCCTGAACACCTGGGAGGGTTGGCAGCTGCTCTTGAGCTTGAACATTGAGCAATCACCTTCCCTTTTAGAACCTTGCAAATTAAATGCTGTCCTACGCGTATGTAAACAGATGGCCTGACAATAACAAGGGCTCAGCAAGAAATGGAAATTGTAAGCCCTACATTTGTTGTTTCTGCATCCTCTCTCGCCTTGGCCTCAGTGAAAAGGTGGTCGTGTGATCTTGTATTTATTGGAGAGCTAAGGTATCTGGGTCATAGAGAATTGCCTCACCCAAAGTCACAGCAAAATAGAGGCAGAGTGGGAACAGGTCTTCAAACAGTAGGCAACTAAGCCTCTGCTCTCAACCATGATGACCTGGGATGTGATAGCTTTGGATCTTCTAGGACCAAAATCCTCTTCCTGACAATGGACTTCTCTATTGCTTGGGGGTGGTCCCGATTCCCTACTTGGAAACAGACACATTGTCTAGGATCTAGATCTCCATTGTGTGAAAGGGTAAACTAGATGATTCAAGCTGAGCAGGTCTTACCTAGGCACCGATCCTCCATTCCTGAAGAAAGGCATTTTCTGCCTTCTGAGACTGCAAAGCTTGAAGGCTGACATCCTCTGGCCATCACTCAAAGAAGACGATTTTCAAAGAGATGGGGAATAACAAATCACATTAAATTCCCTGAAAATGGCATATGAGAAATTAGTCATCCAGGCCTAGTGACGCACACCGTTAATCTCAGTGCGTGGAAGGCAGACAGATGGGGATCTCTGTGAGTTTGAGGCCAGCCTGGTCTACAGTGAGTTCCTTCTATTGCTTTGTAACTGATATGAGATGAAAAAGAACAGCAATGGGGACCCTTGCAAGAGAAGCCTGATCATTTCATGGCTGTGGAGAGGAAAAACAAAATACACCCTTCAAAGACATGGCTCTAGACCTGTTGGGGAGAAGAAGAGGCTCAGGAGTAGGAGGTGATAGGAGAGGATGGTGGAGATACGGTCATAGTACATAACATATATGTGTGGAATTGTTAAATAATAAAAAGCATAAAATAGCAGGTGTAAAATAAAAAAAAACAATTTATAAGTTTTAAACAGAGCAAACAAACAGAGACACTCCCTTAGCATCCTGCTTCCTTAGCTCTAACATTCCAGAGCCCTCACTGCCTTAAACAGCACTCCCAGCCAGGGCCAAGATTTGGGCACACAGTCTGTGGGGCTCTTCAGGGCTAAAACATAATAAAAAATATCCACAGCCTGAGAGGTTCAAACAAGACTTTCTAAGCATATTCACCAGTACCTCACCCTATTTACCACACCCGGCCATGGCTATATCCAATGATGGCTCATCCAACACCATGAGGATTTTATAATCTTGGGTTGGTTCAGGGAACCCTCACCATCCTTTCTGAAACCCGAAAGGAAGAAAGGTTTCTTTCTTTCTTACTATTGAATTCTAGATCAAGTGGCTAGAATGTGTGTCTTGTAAGTCCATCAGCTCTAAGAGGAATTGGTGTATCTAAGGCATCATGTACCCAACCACACTCACGGACTCAAAGAGGGAAGCTGGGTTCTGTCCCTCTTACCCTCTTCTACCTCTCAGATAGTTTTCAGGACACGGAATCAATAAAGTTGGACCATTCACAATCCTTCACATGAGGACTTGTTCACTGCAGGTCCAGAGCTCTGGTCCATGCTATAGGCCTGAAGGCCAGCCCAGAGGCTCTGACAAACTGTGCCCCTTCCTGACTCTCTCAAAACAAAACAGAATGCGATGACATACAGCTGAGCCTTGCCTTTCCTATTTCTGTTAAAGATACAGAATTTCAGAAAAAATACTTTGTGTATATATAACAGATCCTAATACACATAAAACGAACATGAAGGAAAACTGAAAGAATCTCGCTTCATTAGCAGTGATTAATTCTAAGAAAACTGGGGCTGTTTTGAGATATAAACTCTAGCCTCCAAAATGAAAACAAGTGTCTTTGATATTTTTAAATAATGACATTTATGGGCTTGAGCCCATCCAACAAAAGGCGAAAGCTCCCTGCTGTCCCTCAAGAGTACGTAAACAACAACACTCATATTACTGGCATGTGTGGATTTGACTTCGCATGATCTTGCCTCGAGACCACTGCTGACATATTGTTGTTTGTTTTACTCAGGATTAGCAGAAAATTTTTGTGGGTGTTTTACGTCACTAGAGTAGGAATCACTGAAAAATTGTCCCTGCTTGGTTGATATTTCTGGAAAGAGAACTCTAAATTATTAGAGGAAGGGGGTGGGGTAGTCAGGAAAAAAGAGAATGAGTAAGACTCAAGAAAGCCCCATCAGGAAAGTCCCAGTTGGAAAACTGAATTGATGGCAAATGGGTACTTTTCGGTGAAGCAGTACTCAGCTGCGCTTGGTGGAGAAACAGAGTGAGATCCTGTGCTTAAACCCCAAATTTCAACAAATAAGAAAAAAGAGTATTGGGCTCACAAATCTATGCCCCACAAGCGATCTGCCATTTGCTGAGTGTTTTACATACATGTATGCTCACAGCGATGTGAGCATGTACCTCACATGTACCAAAACTTTCAGTACATGATACATGAGAAGCGAGGAAATTTATAGCACAGGAAACTTAGAGGTCACTGGGGTTAGAGAGAGTAAAAGTCCACAGTATCAGAACCAGGGGATATTTTTATGTTAATGCTATATCTAACCATGAGCTTCTTAGAAGTCAAGCCAAGTGAGGGAGCACTACAGGTCTAATGATCTGATGACAGGGAACACAAGTTGGTCTAGAAAGACACATGACTTCTGCCTACAAACCCCTAACTGGAATTCCCCATGTAGACTTTTATGCAAGAAACATTGTACAGTACAATGAATATTGATCTTTCTTTGATAGGCATCAAGGGCATCAAATTAAAGCAAAGCTTAGTGATATTTCTTTTCAAAAAAACACAATATACATTGCTTTCTGGTAAGCTCACTCAATAGAATAAAACTTAAAGGATCTCAAGGGGTTCATCCAAAAGGATACTAAGTGGCTTCAAACTAATTTCCACTGGCCAAATTTTGGACTCCCAAGCAAAAGAAAACAGAGGGTATTTTATAAAAATTTAAATCCAGGGCCAACAAGATGCCTCAGCAGGTAAAGTGCCTGATGACCTACCTCAGTTCCTTCCCCAGGACTCACGTGGTAGGAGGAGAAAACGAACTCACACACACACACACACACAGTGCAGAGTGGTTCACACACATACACGCAAACTAAAATTTTAAGTTCACTGTCAACATTTCAAAAAGCATACATGCTGAACACAGATCTAGCTTTCAAGTTCTGTTTAACTGACCACAATATTTGGTAAGCCAAAACCAGTTTGACCATAGTCACCAGGTGGCCTTGGGGAGGGCCTTTCGATAATCCTCTTTAGATTATTTTTGGTTTGGTTTTTTTTTTTTTTTTACATCTTGGACTTTTGAAACAGGGCCTCATGCATCCCAAGCTGGCTTCAAACTCCATGTAACTAAGGGTAGACTCGAACTCACGATCTTCTGTCTTCACCTCCTGAGGGCTGGAATCACAGGCCTGTGCCACCACACCAGCAGGATTCCCTTTGAACATAAATTGTTTCATTTGTACTAAATCTAGATAGCAGTCAATTTCCCATTGTGCTCTCAGATGGTATTTTAAAAGTCTGGCTAATTGACTCCATGAATCAGAAAGCAGGTCGTGGAACAGCATACGCAGCTGCAATCTGATACAGCTGGGCACCAGCGAAGCAATTGTCTTGAAGAAGTCATGTGTTTCAGCTTGAGGGGCTTTGGAATTCCCACTTCCTCTGAAGACCAAGGTGGTTGGCACACAGTCAAGACAGCGCTGCCCGTGCTCCTCTGCTTCCTTTCCCAGGCCTCCCTGCTCTGACGGTTCCCAGCCGTGCTGTGAGGCATTTGCCTGAATTTTCCCAGTAGTGGTGATGACTTTTCACTGGTCCACGTGAATTCTCACAAGTTCCCTCACCCTGCCCCCGCACCCGCCCGAAGATTTTGATTCCTGCCATAAGCTTGTAAAGACAGCCTGGAATTCAGGGTTAACCAATGGCACCGAAGCGGGAGGTGTCAGCTACTTCGTATACTTAATTACAAAATTTAGTCTTGAGCTTCTCAGCCAGTGCCATAGCAATCGGAGTGGTCTCCAGCACAAAGAACAAGGAGGCACGTGTCCACTAGACCATCTTTGCTGATAGCAAAAAGCTGTTATCTCTGGTTAAGCCAACTGTGCCAGGCACTGCCAGTTGCACAGTCAATAGCAACCCTTGTCTCTTGCTTGTGGCTTTCTAGGTTAGGAATTTGAGGAGCAGCTAAAAGCTCTTGCTTGGTTATTTCTTATGTGGTTGCAGGAAGACGTTGCCTAGAGCTGCCATTATCTGAAGAATGGACGTTCCTGTGGCTGAAGTTGACAGCAGATGTTGTCTGAGAGTTCCCTTGGAGCTCTGATTTCATACACATGGTCTCTCCAGCCTGATGGTTTCAGAACAACATGGATTCCTTTCATGGAATCTGTCTTCCCTCCAGGGAGCTCCAGGGAGCACCCCAGAAGAACCAAGCTTAGATTAGCTGGGCCTGGTGGTACACACTAGTAATCTCAGCACTTAGGGGGCTAAGATCAGAGGGTTACTATGGCTTTCAAGGCCAGTCTGGGCCACATACTGAGATGCTGTCTCAGAATGAAGAGGCAAAGAAAGGTAGAGAAGGAGGAAGAAGAGAAGGAACATTTAATAAGTCCTTCCTTCATGAGGCTGTGTCAGTTAAGGCCATTCTATGTACGGCTGGATAGTAGATGAAACACAGCCTCATTTCCAGTGGGACAAGGGGAAAACTGGCAGGCATGTTCTAAATCTTTGACAGATCATGTGTGATGCATCCACACATGGCCCTCCTCAAAGACCAGTCTGGATGCACAGAAAATTTCATGTAGTTCATTTTAATGAGGGACGAGGTGGTAGAGGACATCTGCCACCTCGTTTGACCCATTGCTTTTTATTACCTAGAGGAATCTGCCTCTTCTTCAACTGAGCCAGGTTTTCTATTTCTCTTTTCTATTTCCTCATTCCCTCTCCCTCCCCCCCTCTCTCTCTCTCTCTCTCTCACTCTTTTTTTCCTCTCTCTCTCTCATCCTCATCTCCTACCCTCAGTCTCCACTCCTCTCTTGCGCCTACCTCTCCACGTGCACACAACTTCACTTGGATATAGCCACCCAGTTGCCCTGACATAACTCATCTGAGACTGAGGACATTCTCTGGATTTCATTTCAAATTCCTGAAGCTGAGAGTCATCTTGGTTCAGAAAGAAAGGACAGATGAGCTTCTCAGGCAGTCTCCTTTGAGCTCACCCCGTGGAAGTGGGTATGGAAATTCAGCAAAGCTAATCTGGGTAGTAAGGCACAATGTCTCGTGTAAGTCAAGGTTCTGCTGACACAGAACGGTTCCCTCCGAAATATCACCACCGTGGCTGCCTTTCTATTACCTTAGACACAATGTTTGATTTTCAGCCCATCTACCAAGGACCTGCCGAACCCACATCACATGGATTTTCATGTCACTGTGTCTAAGTACCCTTCTTTCTTCACTTGCAAAGTGCACTCATTCCTGACATGAGTATTACCAGAACACAGGATTTGTAGTCATGGATAACTATTCTCAAACATTACTTCCTCTAGAAAAATAATTGCAAACAAATGGTCAGATTGATGACTGGACTTAGATATTTTGACCTTGCCCCAGAATGGTCAGGAGGGCCCGCCTTCCCAGTGTCCACACTTCCACTGTCAGTCACGTGAGCCCACAGTGACTGATGGGTTCTCCCTATGGCAAAGGTCCCACGTCATATTTCTTTATATTTCTACTTTTGCATTTACTTTAAAGAGCACTATAGGAGACAATAATTAATCTAGCATGTTTGAGTCTAACATCTCCAGCAAAGTACTGCCCCAGTTGCACATAGCTAGGCTGTTTATTTAGTCACGGCAGTTCACAGGGTTTAGGAACTTGGTTTTATGTACACCATCACAAAGGCGCTCCCTTTACTGCTCCCACCAAATAAAAAACCGTGATGCAGGTCAGCCTCAATTATGAAGACGAAGGGCGTGCCAGCAGTGGCTGGGCTGAGCCCCGGTGAGGATGCGAGCTTTGGGACAGAGGGACAGAGGGACAGCGCTAACTAAGAACGAGAGCTTGCAAGCTCTCTCCCAGTGAAGATACGAAGAGAACACATAAGAACACTGAAGATTCACTTGTTCTAGAATCCACAGGTTAGCAGCTACCTCTCAACTAGAGAAAAACAAAACAACGTCCTAGTTAAAAACAGTTCTAAAACAATCTCTGGGACAAAGACAGGGCATTGAATTCAGTTATTACTTGTAGCTTTATGAGAAACAACTCAGCGATCTCACACGGAGTGTGTAAGAAGACAGTAGTAACACATTTTCTCTTTAATTGCGTTTGCGGTCATCACGCCCTGGTCTGCTACCATTCAATCCAAAGACTTACACTGTTCTTCAGTAATTTGGAGACGTGTTAGACTAAAATCTTTCCTTAGTCTTTCAAAAGCTCTTCAGTGAGAGTGAAGAGAACAAAATCAAGGCTACATATATTCTCTCCATTTTTTTCTCTTAGTCCCTCCCCCTTTATCAATGAAAGGTAGGCAGAATAGTCTTCTTTTCCCCCAGCACACCTTTAAGAGGGACTCACCTAAAGGCAAAGAGCCAAGTTACCTGTGGTTTGTAGGACTCACAGCAGCTGTTGAAGTCAAGTGAGATTATCTGTGTTTTTGCTGTGAGCCTAAAGGCACTCCTGAACGCAACTTTAACCCTTTGCACTTTGTTATTGTACTTGTAATTCGTCTCTAAACATGGATAAGTGTTATCTACTAACTGAGGAGTATCTTCTTTTTCTATGGGCAGAACATTTTAAACACTGTGGTGCTGTGTTATGAATCATTATTGCTTATTTCCTGGTATACCTATATTTACGTTCAATCTTATCTCATTGGTGCACAGAGATCCATTAGTGTATTCTTTTGTTTGTCTGTTTGTTTGTTATTTTAAAAATACAAAGCATTGACCTAATATATTCTTCTAGCTTTGGAATGGCACTCCAGAATAATCCTTGTTTGTTGAGTTATTGAAAACTTGCCAAGAGTATTGGCATTGCCATTGGTTTGTTCCATTTCTCCCTTAAGACAAGTCACATTCTCCTGCATGAGCAAGCCACCAGGGAGAAGAGATATCTTTAGGGACATAAAACTACGAAATGCTCCGAAAAACATGAACAAATGGTGTGTATAGTATATGTGAAGTTCAAGTTCCATCCGAATGAAGTTACAAAGATCAGAACTGAACATGTAGTGGTCAAGAATTCAAGTTTTGTGAACGAAAAAAAAAAAACCATGTGTACATAAATCTCCATTGTGTGATCCTGGGTATAAACAAAAACCTCTCCAACCCAGCTTCCTCTTCCATGGATTAGGAACATAAAAGTAAGTATGCCATGCAGTTTTTGTAAGAACTGGGAAAGCTAAACTCACTTTTCATGTGCATAGTAAGCGTTTTCAAGTGTTGCACTACAAAGGCAGAGAGCATGATGATTTAGTGCTGCTCAGGTGAAAAACAGGAGCAAAGCGAAAGTAACAACCACGTCATTCTAGAAGACTCTGGCCTGGACTGTCACGTACCTACCTCCGCAGCCTGTTGCTTCATTTCTTTGCTCTCCTTTACAGGAAAACTTCTCAAAACAATCTTCTTTGCTCATGGTTTCCATTCCTGCCCACCTCAAGTTCTCCCTAGTAGCTCTCAGCAACACCCTTTAACGAAACATGATAATCAACAGTGACTTCCAGCCTGGAGGCCAGGCTTCTTGTTTCTGCCTTATGTCAGTCCCTGCCTTCCTTGTCTTCTTCACCTTGCTAAGAACATCTTCTTTCCTGGTTTCCCCTCATTCTATTGGCCAGTCCTCCCCAAGCTCCTTTGACATCAGTCCTCAGAGTCCTTATAATGCGTCCATATTTACGTCTTCAGTGAACTCTTCTCCTCGTGTGACTTTATATCCTGTCTATAACTTAAAAGTTCCAATATTGGCCATCACTACAATCCAGATGTATGTATCTGTCAAACAGCTAAACATGCCTGCCCATCCAATTACCTGATCAAAAGCTCCAAACTCAAAACGTTTATGACTAAACATCTGATCATTCACTTTCCTAAATAAAATGAAGCCTCCACTTTCTCTGAACTCATTGCCTTAGCGAATAGCATTCTTGTCTTATCACTAACTTTTTGCTCTTGCCAATGCTGGAGTCCAGTGGCCCTTGACGTCAGTCTTTCAAGCACATCTTGCATTGATCCTTCAGCAAATCCTGAAGGCTCCATCTCTACGAATAACCAAAGCACGGCTGCTTTCCACCTCTTCCCACACAGCCGGTGCCCAAATCCCACCCTCTCGGTTAGCGCATCAACCTCCCAGCTTCTCTTTCTGCTTCTGTCTTTTCCCTTGTGGTGGCCAGAGGGAAATGTTAAACATGAGTAAGATCAGTCTTCCGTACAAAACCTTCAGACGCTTTTCCACTTCACTTAGAATGAGGGCCTGATGCTGGCCACCGAAGCAAACTCACCCTCCGCCGCTGACCTCCTTGCTCCAGTGGCTGTGTCGTTTCCATTCCAGTAACTTCCTGTGTCTCTGCAGCCGGCACCGACCGTCCTGCTGACATCACTGTGCGTTCTCTCACCCCTGTCCTGCTGACGTCACTGTCCGTTCTCCTCACCCACTGTCCTGTTGATGTCACTGTCCGTTCTCCTCACCAACCATCCAGCTCTGACGTCACTGCCCGTTCTCCTCACCCACCGTCCCACTGACGTCACTGCCCGTTCTCACCCACCATCCAGCTCTGACGTCACTGTCTGTTCTCCTCACCCACCGTCCTACTGAAGTCTGTCCGTTCTCCTCACCCACCGTCCTACTGAAGTCACTGTCCATTCTCCTCATCCGCAATCCTGCTCTGACGTCACAGTCCGTTCTCCTCACCCACCGCCCTGCTTTGATTTCACTGCTGCTCTCTGTTCTTCAGATACTTTCAGTCCATCTTTTGCCCCTGATTATTGCTGTCATTAGCACAGATCAATATTAAACATGCCACACGTAACTTTTTAAAAATTATATATTGTCTAGGTTCCCCACCAAAATATGAACCCCATGTAAGCACATGTTTAATTTTAACCACTGGATTAGTTAGTTTAAGACCAAAAAAATTTTTTAAAAAAATTTAAAAAACTCTAGTCAATAAATACTCAGAACAAATGGACTGCTCTTTTATTCAATAAACAATTAGTGGCGTGCAACTAAATTTTTTATTTTAAATGAGTAGGTCAGACTTTGGAGCGTTTGAAAGAAAATAATGGAAAAAAAATGAAATTAATTAATTGTCCTCTTGATGTCATTAGTAGCCGGTTTTTCCATCGCTAGCGTTCTCCTGCACTGACTAAAACCTACCGCCGGCTGAGTCACAGGGACATGCTGTGGAGCCAGTTTTGCGTTGGTGCACCCTGAATGACTCAGAGTGCCAGTGACAATGTCAGTTTTATGTCCCCGGAACTCCACCTGGAAGTCCATAATCAACGCTCAGCTGTGTTCAAGTGCATCCTGCTCAACTTGGTGAGCTGGAAACTGCTCGTTCCTGAACGAGATTCCTGCTGTATCTTTTGCCAACCACTTGTGCTGTGACTAATTTGAATGTTAACATTTTTAAGTGAAAACTCTTTGATACTAAATAAAACCATTTGAAGAGACTTTCAGATGTCTGGATGTAATACTTTTCAGGAAAAAAAAGGCAACTTAAGACTTGCTAATCATAAACTAAATATACATGATTTTAATTGAGTGTCAGTAGTCCAAATCTATTATTTTAGTATAAAAGCATCTTTCCAAATGCTAAGTATGATGGCATGCTGTTTGAATTTGTGCCCCATGTATTAATGAGCCATATGGTAAACTTACAAGGCATGAAAATCTCCCCCCCCCCCTTGCACTGTGGCAGCGTGATAAGGCGGGCAGGAGTTTTTAATTATTCTGTGTTATCATGATTGGTATTCTTGAAAAAATGTCTTAATTTTCATTGACAAAACACTGTTGCTATCTTCACAAAGGATTTAGAAATCTATATTGACACTCAGGGATCAGATAAAAGTCTTTTTGGTAAAAGGGGCAAAGATTTAGTATTTCTAAGTATCCACAGGGAAACAGATCTTCATCGAGTTAAGAACAAAGGGCACACCTGGCTTTAGGAGATGGACAGCGCTTCTTTGGTCGTTCATAAGCGTCTCTTCAGCTTAAGGTTCTTCTGGGAAGGCATTCAGTGCATTGACTTCTCCCTGTCAGAGACAGAGAAGAGGCCAGGAGCTTGCGATACCCAGGTAAGTGTTCTAAGGCAGTAGTTTACAATGGCTTCTTTAATTTCCCCAACCTGTGCTACAGGCTTGCTGCTTCCTGGAGCATTTGCTATTAGATACACAGGGATTCGGCTTTGACTGCAACTGTGGGCACAGAGAGCGCTATGTTAAGTTCCCTGATAGTCTTAAGAGAACTCTGCATGTGGTGGTAAATGGAAAAACTGCAGCAAGGTGAGGGTATGCCTGCCATCTTAAATCTTGAAGAATAAGTGGGTGACTCAACAGTATCATTCCAGAAGTGGGACGAGGCAAGGATGGGAGAACATCAGGATGTATTTACTGTCTAACACCTTAGCTACTCATTACTTGTGTACAATTAAAGCAAGTAAAACCAGAATAGCCTTCATTGTTTCTCAGTCACAGTTCGAGTGCTCAGTATTCACAGGTAGCTAGTGTTTACCATGCTGGAACATGCAAACAAACATTTCATACGTCATCACGGAAGTTCTACAGGATGCCATTGACTGAACAATAGTGAAAACAGATCAGCAGAGGCACAGAGACACGCAGAAGCTGGTGGAAATAGTTGCAGGTGGTTAATCCTGGCTGGAGAGCTGGGAACCCAGAAAGGAAGAGTGACAGGCGACAAAGCCAAAAGCAAGAGCCACCACCGGCACCACAAGCACGAAGGCACAGTCAACTCACTTGACTGATGCCATAGCATTCAGAGAGATTTAAGTTCTGGCAAATTCTGTCTCCTCACTCTCAACCTGCCGTTACAGTGTTAGGAAGCTGCATGGCTGGATATTTGAACAAACACCCTTTCATATGTCTCAAGGTAATGAAGGCAATTTACCACATCATGAATTATTTTTATTTGAAAAAAGAAAAGGAGGTTGAAGCTTGTTTGGGTATCTTATTCCTCTTTTACTTTTATACGTTGAAAAAAAAACTGTGCCTGTGTAACAGTTTGCACTTAAGAAGGACTGTTTTCCCAATTGTTGGTTCTACAGCACAAAGACTGGAACAGCCAAGTGTTGGTTACAAGAATACACACTCAGAGCACCAAGGATGAGGTGGTGGTGAGCGGTAAGTGCTACCCAATCCCATACAGCAGTTTGTCCTCAATGACACCATTGAAGATGTGTACGTTTAAAATAGAGAGAATTGTATCGATGATTGAAAATTCTTCTGCATCTCTTGACTTCTAGAGCACGGAGGTACAGAGGCCTTGACACCAGTCACTTAGCCGTGTGTCCCTGGTTGGGAATCTTGGTCTCTTCAGCCTGTTTGCTCATCTCTAGAGACATGGCAGAGATCTGGTTAGAAAGCATGGAGAACAAACTGGATACATACAGTGAACTGAGAAAATAAGACCATTCTTTATATTTGTGGAAGACGGTAGAGGAGACAAGAGTGCAAGTCTGGCAGGTCAGTTGTATTTCTGACTGTCACAAGTTTCTGAAGTGGGTTCACATCGCTTACAGCACCCTATAAAAGACTATGGAACTAACAAATCTCTAAAGAGTAATAAATAGCACAGGTATTTACATGGCTTTTATGGAATGAATTTTTATTATAGAGCTTCCCCAGTCACGATATCCTAGTGACTTGGTGACTTTGACTTTTCTACAGAGCCCAATACTAAATTGTTAAATATTTTGTAGTTACAGTCAAACAACTTATTAACTATAACTCATACACTGTCCAATAGATACTCTTGTGCTTCCTAAGACAGCTTAGAATATTTTAAATGCCCTGTGACTCCATCATAGTACCCCAGCATACTCAGTACACAATTGGGGTTTAGTATTCTCTGCTTTATAGAGTATTTTGACAACTACTAGCTTCTGTGCCTTCACTTCAACTACTGTGAGACTCCAGTAGCTGAGAAATCTGTCACTACTCCCCTTTTTATATCTTCTCTCCACCTTTTGTAACCCACTGAGTCTAAACTGTTGTGCTTTCCTCTTGCAGGTAACCCTAGCTGCACTGAGTTCATCAGTGTCTTCACATCCAGCATTTCACAGCCCTCCTCCCCACCCTCCAGCTCCTACACTCCTCCTTTCTGCTCCTTCTGAGATGTATCCTGAACCTTGAGGTGAAGACTGATACTGATATCCCACTTAGGGATTAAAACAGAATAGTCACTTACTCTCACTAGTCTGACCAGTTAGGAGTCTGCGAATTAAATGCTGACCACTGTAGAAAGAAGCCAAGGCTGAGGGCTGCACTAATCTATGTGTATGAACATGAAGCTTTAGAAGGCAGTTTGGCATCAGGTCCCTATCTTGCAACCCATTAGTAAGACAATAGTAGATTCCTCCCTAGGCCTATGACACCCCTAGCCATGAGCTTTTGACAGTCTTTAATATCATGCATGAATTCTTTCCTGTGGAACAGGCTTTAAATCTAATCCAAACATGGCTGGCTACTCCCATAACCTCCGTGCATCTACTGCACCAGTGAGTACATCTTGCCTTCTCGGACAGTATAGTAGTATGCAGGGCCCACATCTAGGTAATGCCATTAATGGCCTCTCTCTCCAGAATCCTGCATAGCACCTTCTCTTACTATAAAAGGTAGCTAGCAGGAAGGAAGTGTCTGAAACAGTTTCTGTGACCAAACTCAGGTTGTTAGGCTTGGCAGCAAGCACCTTTACCCACCCAGCCATCTCCTGGTCCCTAAAATGGCCTCAGTTTTCCTTAGACTCGATTTTATGAACACCACTGTTGACATATTGCTGTCAAACTGTTATTCAGATTACAACTTATATTTTTATAGCTTTTATTTTCCAGTCTTTTCTTACGGAATATACAGGCTACCCATCTGACCTGCTCTAGTGTCGGTGACAGGATTCAGAAGACAACCCCTTAGTCATCAGTAGCAGCACCAGTACACTTAGCTGATGTCATCCTCCAGGTCTTGATATTTTTTCCCATTTCTATTTCAGCAGTATTTGCATGTGTTGTCAAATTCTGACAAAAAGCCAAAGTGGGAAAAATTTTCAGAAAAGTATAAGACAGAATTCCTGCTACTATCTTAAGGACTACTTTTTTCCTAGAAAAGACTGCTTTTCTCCTAGAAGTTTGGGATAAATTAATTGGTCTATTTAGCTATCATTATTTTAATAACACTTTTCATAAAGAAGAATTGATATCTCGTAAATCTTTCATTCAATCCCATCCAGTTTGTCACGAGGCATAGACAGACTGGGGAGCCGATTGTAGTAGATAGCTTTTTTTCCCCTCTAGCTCAGAATATCAGAGTCTCTAATAGAAATGAAATTATAGTTCTCTTTCTAAATGCACTTGAGGTAGACATAATTCTGTTGGCACCTGACGATGGTCACACCTTCGTGCATGTGCACCATTGTGAGCTCCTGCTTGGCCACGTGAGTAGCAGCGGCTTGACAAGGCCTTGTATACGAGGCCTTTGTGACTTGGTATGGATACATTTAGGACTCTGTTTTATGGCAACTAAGAAACTACATAGAGAAGCGTAAGTAGAATCCAATAATTCATTTCTATGTCTTTCTCATCTTAAGTCAGGTCACAGCACTGAACTTCATGGAATTACTCAAAAGACAGTGTCCTTGACAAAGCCGTTTCCAAACTGGGTCTTAAGACCCCTTCCACTCGTAGCAACTATTAGTACTGCCAATACATTTTCTATTTATATAAGTAACATCTAGTGATACTAGAAATTAAAACTTGGAATTTTTAATGTTTGTATATATTTGATAATTCATTAAAATAAATTACACATAAAAGAAATTACACATTAATAACAGCTCATTGATATTTTCCCGCTAATAAAAACTACATTTCCAAAACATACACAGTAAGGGAGGGGTGTTGCCTCACATTTACTGTAAAACTCTAGCTTAATAGAAAACACCAAGGTTTCCCCATCTGCTTCTTCATTCAATCTTTCGCAGCAGATCATGGAACTCTACACTCGTAAAACCAAAAACTGCCACAAACCAATGTCTTTTTAGTGCTATTAAAATGGCTTTTACTCCATAGAGTCACTTATTTTGAAAACCTTCTGTTAAGGACGGCAACAAAATCACCTCGAGGAAGAAACCTGGGTCCTCCGAAGCGTTGAGCAGAGCGCTGCCCTCCCTCAACCCAGACCCTCATCAAGGCTATCCAGGGTTCACTTCTGAGCCTTCTACAGTCTCAGGAGAGAGGACTCTGCTGTCTCCCACACTGCTTTTCTTCTTAAGTACAACCCCCAGAGCCCCTGTGTGCACCCTTGTTCCAGAGAGACAGTCCTTCCACCACAAACACCCAACTACGTTCTTTGGTCAAGATCTATATCAAACTCATCTCCAGCGCAGAAAGAAGGATTCACACCTTTTTTTCTAAGGCTTCAGATTTACAGGAGGGAAGCACATCTGCTTTCCCTACAATTAACTATCACTTCCTTCCACGGGGTGTAATCTAACCCTGAAGCATTGAAATGACGCTGACTCAAGGACCGATACCAGTGTATTACTCACAGTCCAAGTAGTAGAGAGTTCACCGTGATCTCGTTATTAAACATCCACACATGTAACACCAACAGCATTGCCGAAAGCCGAACTCGTGACATACACAATGCACCAATGTACCCTGTGCTGTCAGACCAAGCTTAGCTACAAGGAACTTAATGTCCTCAGCAACACTTACGTACAAAAGGTATCGTATCATCTGGTGGGATAGGATCCAATAGGAAAAAAAAAATAATAAAGTCTATCATTTTCTACCACGGAATCTAGGGTATTTATTTAAGCATATGTCTGTTCAGCGTCCTCAACTGTAAAATGGAGGAACAGTTTCTACCACAGTATTAGGAGGATTTAGTGGGTTAATATCTCTAAGGTACTTAGAACAGTCTCTGGGACATACTGTATGTTATAAATATTTGTTAAATGCAATGTAAAAAGAGTATGCATGTTAGATTATAATAAAAATCTTGGAAAAACACAAAGCCAAAAACACAAATCTTTGGTGGGCATAGCATACAAAGTTAAGCAAAAGAACTGTGTGTGTCTGTGGGGAGATATTCTTGGCTTTACATCTGTCCTTCCACAGTCTGGAGGGAGACAGGAGAACGTTAAACAGGGGAGGAGAGAGTTGTGTTACCTTACGTAAGATTCTTTGCACTTGAATTCTCTTTATCAGGACCCATGTTTTAAAAACGATGCCTGACTGTGATAAAAGCAGATACACACACAGGAAACACAGCCCAGCTAGCAGAGGACTGTTGGGCAATTCCGTTTATTAATGACACATTCAATATAGTAACCATTTGCAGATGATCGTTAAAATATATCCCAACAGTCATTTCTTTTGGTTGTTGTTTTCAAGTTTCAACTCCAAAATCTTTTTAAACAGCTTACCCAGCTGGGCCGAACGCAAGTTACATCCAGGCACTCGTCTAAGCCGCGCTCAGTACAAACGGAACAGAGTATATGGTTTGGAAATCTCTGTTTTTTGTTGAAATGTCACATAAAGAAGATGCCTACACTGACACTCTGGCTCATGAGAAGATCATTCTGAATGGTTGTGTCTGGCTTCCACACTTGGCTAAAGATTTTAACCTAACAACCTTACCATGACAAGAGAGCATCCCTAATGATGATCCCTTCGTGACACGGTACTCTCCAACTCTACAGGAACCCGTATGAACAGGAGACGAGGCAAAGATGGAGGCGGATTACAACCAACTTCCCTGAACTCTCATTGTCAGTGAAAGGCCCATGTGTTTGGGTCAGTTTTTTTTTTTTTTTTTTAAAGCCCTACAGGGAAATTCTATATTGTTAATCTAGAAATACAATTCAGAATGAGATTTTTAAGGAACTTTAAAGTATCAGGAGTCAAAAAGATTGTTTCAGATAAACAGCGTGTTATAATTAGTCATCAGTCTATAGATGAACCAACTAAACAAAAACAATTAAGTAACTAGATTCATGTAGTTAATCAAGGACAAGAAGAGCTAGTAACCCATGGTGCACAGTGCTCTTGGTGCTCTGCTGCTTGGAGCAGTCCCTGGCTTCATCTATATCATTCAAGAGTCTGGTGCACTTTTCAAGCCAAGTATCAGCTGTGGACACAAATATTAATAGGCACACGCACCAATTCCCTGAGGGCCGATCACCTGACGGAAGCCCACGAAGCTGCATCTCTTGGTGTGATGTCAATGTGAACGGACTGAACATTTTACACAGAAGCCTAACGACGGCACAAAACACTTTCTTCAGCTTTCCTGGTGACTCAGGCAGTGGACATCTACTCAGCCCCTGGTTTGGAAAGATGAACAACCGGTTCGTTAGCTGTGTGCTTCGCAGAGCGTCAGTCACGAGGCTTTCATGGAGGAGCGAGTTGTTTTGGTTTTCTCTCTCTTTGATGACATATCTCGGTGTCGTTAGGAAGGGGTGTGCCCATTCAGATCTGTGGGGATGTCACTAGGAAGGCTGGCATCAGAGGCAAACCCGTGAAACCCGTGAGGCAATGATCTTAAGCACAGGTGGTGGCCACACTATTATTAGACCCATGAGATACAGTCAGAAGCGCTGTTGCAAAATGGCAGGATGGAAGGCCAGTTTCCCCTGACGAAGGGCAAAGGCATGCTATAAACACTCGCATGAACAAACAGCCTTAGCAGCAACCACAACCAGGAGAAAAATTAGAGGAGGTTTTCCACAACAAAGGAAGCATTGTTCTCCTGTGGTCATCCTTAAACTCGTCCTTTGTTGTACAAGACGCTTAGGCTCCACCGTGGAACGGTGCTGTCCCACCCAGCATTCTCCCTGTGGGCCAAATGGTGGAATAAATTGATCCGCAGTGTATTGTTTCTTCTAACTGGGATCCCGCTTCTTCAGTTCAATAGCAGAGAGTTCTCTAAAGAACAGTGAGGCACCATGCACCCAAAAGCCATAAAGCAGACATGGGCAGACCCAGTTCTCTCAAAGGCTGGCATCCTGTCTGACCCAGGGCAGGACAACCACCTCCAGGCTCCCATTTCTTTATCTTCATGGTGGGGCTCCCTGTGCTGGGCCTTGTTGCTGATTACCGTATTCAAACCCACAGCCCTTCCATGAGACTGCTAGTTTGTTTTCCTTCAAGGTATGGAAAGCCAAAACCTGTTTGCTCAGGGAAATTAAAGGCTTGCATGAAAACACATCTTGGTTGTGTAACAGACGAGGATGGGGCCAGACAACTGTCTGGTTTTGTGTCAAGTCAGAAGGGGAATTACATGAATAAGGGTGGCAGGGAATTTGGGTAAGCCCTCCCGCTGAGCACGCTCCTGCCATCCTGTGACTCCACAGATGCTCTCTCTCTCTCTCCACCCACTCCCACCTCCAGCTGACACATTACTCATCTCTGCCAGGTCATCAAGGTGTGCCCAGACTAATTTTTGCCTTCTCGGTATCAAGGTACATGCGATTTTAAAATATTTGTCAATTCAGCGTGAACGGAGTTCTTTGGCATCATAATACAGAATACAGAAAATTAAGGATATATAGTTTAGTAAGCTCTAACCAGCGCTAGACACAGAGGATATAGAAGCTGAATAGACATGGCCCCAGGCTTCAAGGGGCTCGGTTCTTTGGTAGGAGCCCGACAGACAAACAGGTTACACAAGCTCCTCATGACACTGGAAGTAAACACAGTAAGCAGAAGCCACAGAATCTGCCGAAAATGCCCAGGTCTGTTTATGACATTCCTCCTGCTTATTTTTAAACTGATAGAAAACCCCAAGAACAGTGTGTGGTTCCTGAGAGGGCTAGCCACACCCGACTTCTTACCTGGTCAGGTAAGAACGAAATGAAATGGTTACAGGTGTGGCCTTGAGTGATACGATTTGCTGTTATGTTCAGCTAAGCTTCTAAAGCCTGTTTCTCAAAGAACTTCCTGTAAACCAGGCGCCGTGACCGGCCCAGCTCATGATGAATAAATGCAATAATTGACCGACACACACACACACTGCTGAAGGAAAGTGGCCCAACGATATGCCTTTTATTTTTCCTGTTGTGGGGTGTGGTTGGGTGACTTTCCCTTGGTAAGGGACTTTTGGGCTGACTACATGGTGTTGCCAAGTTTAAAGGAGCAAACCAGGATTTATTTGCTTGTTGATAGGAGAAAATATAAAACCTTAATCTGCCAATGAAAGCACATCGTGTCAGTGGCTGACATTTTAAATGCTGGGGTTGCCTCAGCTTTCCGCAGCACTTCTAATTAGCATATGCTTTGTAAAACTGTAATCGTGATGAAGGGACTTCACGCCCCCTCCAGCCTAGAACCCTGTCTTTTACAGCCTGCAGATGGCTTTCTTGGTGTTCCTCCTTCTGCTTAGAACTGTTTTCCTTCTTTTTCAGATTTTAGTCATTTAAAAACTAAATCTGGATCTCTGGGAACCTGCAGGCTTCTCCAGCCAAGGAAACAGGTAGCCTCTCACCTTTCCCTCCTCTCCTCCAAATCCAACTCCCCAGTGTCTCAGCAGACCATGTCTACAGCAGACTATTGCTGTGGCCTTCTTCTCCCCTCTGCCCCATCTCCAGTGGATCACAGATCTTCTCTAACCTTCCTCCTCACTCACCCTTTTAGCCCAGGCTCCCACTAGAACAAGCACTTCTTGCCAGAGGTAAGCAGGCCAGTGAAGCAGGTAGGCTACTGCCAGATCTTCACCCTCCCCCATCCCCGCCATATCCACTCCCTCAGTCTCATCTCTAGTTCTGAAGTAGACTATATGCTATGGTCTCTCCTTCGTCTCTGCCCCAATTCCCAGGGGACTAAGCAGATCCTGATGGAACACCCAGCTTTCCTCCCTCCTGTGGACACCCTCAGACCCCTCCTAGCCCATTCCCATTCCAAACTGTCAGCCAATACCTAGAAATACCTAGAAACACATTTTTCTGGGAAGTCCCAGTGGCCACACCTAGCAGGATCCTACAAGAATTACGTACCAGACAACACACAGCCACCACACCCTCCTAAGAATCAGAGAGGGGAACAGAAACCAAGGAACAAAACGCCCACCCAACAATGACAAGACCAGATAGCAACACCTAGAATTACAATCGTCCCAAACCCAGATCCCTAGATACCAGTGTATAAACATAATCCATATCCAGGACAGTATGTCTCCACTAGAGCCTCGCAACCCTACCACAGTATGCCCTGAGAATTATAACACATGAAGCACAGCACAGATACCTTAAAATAGTCTTTATGAATACTATGGAGATCCTTAAAAAGGAAATGAATAAATCCCTTAAAGAAATCTATGAAAACACAAACCGTAGAAGGAAATGAATAAGACAGTTTAAGACTTGAAAGTAGAAATAGAATCAATAAAGAAAACCCAAACTGAGGGAAAACTGGAAGTGAAACATATAGGAACCTGAACAGGAACCTGAAAGGCAAGCTTCACAAGCAAGTGATAGAAGAGAAAACCTCAGCACTGAAGACTTGATAAAAGAAATGGATACCTGGATCAAAGATTTAAATCTGAAAAACCCCTGGCACAAAACATCCAGGAAATCCGGGACTTTATGAAAAGACCAAATCTCAGAATAATAGGAATAGAGGAAGGAAAAGAAACCCAGGTCAAAGGCGCAGGAAGTATTTTCAACGAAATGATAGGAGAAAATTTCCCTAACTTAAAGAAGGAGATACCTATAAAAGTACAAGAAGCATGCAGAACACCAAATAGCCTAGACCAGAAAAGAAATCTCCCTCCACACACAATAACCAAAACACTAAATACACAGAGCAAAGAAAGAATATTAAAAGCTGCAAGGGAAAAAAAAACAAATATCATATAAAGGCAGACTTATTAGAATTATGCCTGACTTCTCAATGGAGACTCTAAAAGCTGGAAGGGCCTGGACAGCTGAGCTGCAGACTGTAAGAGACTACAGACGCCAGGTTAGACAACTAAGTCCAGCAAAACTCTCAATCACAATTGATGGAGAAAATAAGATATTCTCTATAAACACCAAAGTTAAGCAAATATCTATCTACAAATTCAGCCCGACAGAAGGTGATAGAAGGAAAACTCCAACCTAAAGAGGTTAACCACACCCAGGAAAACACAGGGAATTAGTAATCCCAGGCAAGCAAATCAAAAGAGAGAAAACACACCGCCACCACCACAATAACAACAACAGCAATGACAGCAACAGGAATCGACAAACACTGCTCATTGATATCTGTCAACACCAGTGGTCTCTCTTCTCCAATTAAAATACACAGACTAACAGGATGGATGTGAAAACAAGATTCATCTTTCTGCTGCACCCAAGAAGCATACGTTAACATCAAAGACAGATATCACCTATGGGTCAAAGGATAGAAAAAGATACTCCAAGCAAATGGACCTAAGAAGAAAGCTGGTATAGCTATTTTAGTATGTGACAGACTTTAAACCAAAACTAATCAGAAGAAATAAGGAAGGACACTACATATTCATCAAAGGAAACATTCATCAAGAGGACATTGCAATTACTAATATCTACGCCCAAACACAAGGGCATCCAAGTTCATAAAAGACACACTACTACAGTTTAAAGCACACACTGACCCTTACACACTGATAGTGGGAGACATCAACACCTTACTCTTGCTAATAGACTGGTCATCCAGACAAAACTAAACAGAAATGCTGGATCTAACTGACATTATAAACCAAATGGACCTAACAGATTTTTGCAGAACATTTTATCCAAACACGAAGAATGTCTTCTTCTCTACACCTTGTGGAACTTTCCCAAAATTGACCACATACTGAGACATAAATGTGTCTCAACAGTACAAAAAAAAAAAATTGAAGTACCTCTCTGCTTACTATCTGAACACCTTGGAGTAAAGCCGGCTGTCAACAACAAAGAGCTTACACATTCATGTCAACTAGGCAACTCTCTACTGGATGAAAAATGAAGCAAGACAGAAATTAAGAAAAAAATTAAAGACTTCCTAGAACTGAATGAAAATAACTATTATGGAGCACAATAAAATGGGTGCTAACAGGCAAATCCGTAGCCCCAAGTGCCTACATAAAAATAAAACAAAACAAAAACCTGCAGAGATCTCATTCAAGCAACTTAACTTCATGCCCGAAAGCTCTAGACAAAAAGGAGCAATTGCACCAGAAAGAAGCAAATGGCAAGAAATAATCAAAATCAGGACTGAAATCCTGAAATGTAATCCACCATGTAAACAAACTAAAAGAAAAAAGTCACTTAACCATCTCATTTAATGAAGAAAAGGCCTTTGACAAACTTCAACACCCCTTCATGATAAAAGTCCTAGAGAGATTAGGGATACAAGGGACATATCTCAGCACAATAAAGGTAGTTTACAGCAAGCCCAGAGTCAACATCAAGTTAAAACGGAGAGAAATTCAAAGGAATTCCACTAAAATCAGGAACAAGGCAAGGTTGCCCACTCTCTCCATACCTGTTCAATGTAGTACCTGAAGTCTTAGCTAGGGCAATCAGACAGCTGAAGGAGATCAGGGAGGTACAAGTTTAAAAGGAAGAAGTCAAGGTACTGTTATTTTCAGATGATATGATAGTGTACATAAGTGATCTGAAAATGTCCTGAGGGACCGCCTACAGCTGATAAACATCGTCAGCAAATTGACTGGATACAAGATTAACTCAACATAACTGGTAGCCCTCCTATGTGTAAATGACAGGCTGAGAAAGAAATCAGGGAAACAACACCTTCTACAGTAGTCTCAAATAATAGAAAATATCCTGGGGTAATTCTAACCAAACAAGTGAATAAATTTTGGGGTAAAAATCTTCAAATCTTTGAAGAAAGAAATTGAAGATCTCAGACAATGGAACGAGCTCCCATGCTCATGGACCAGTAGGATCAACAGAAAAATGGCCATTCTACCAAAAGCAATTCCATCTAAATTCCAATGCAATTCTTCACAGACTTTGAAAGGAACCTTCAGCTTCATATGGAAACACACACACACACACACACACACACACACACACACACACACACACATACACATACACAGAGGGAAAAAAAGCAGATCACTAAAACAATCCTTAATAATAAAAGAACCGCTGAAGGTGTCGCCATTCCTGACCACAAATTGCACTACAAATCTGTGGTAATCCTATGGTGGTGGTCTAGCCTGGTGTTCTCCATCAGGAGTTGGAGTTGTTGAAATGATCCTGTCCCTAAAGGAGAGAGAGACACATATAGATATACAGAGACATATGGATATAGATATAGGTAGAAATATAGAGATATAGAGATACATAAAATATCCATTCTCTTGTCCAAAATCAGTGTCCCCTAACTACCTTGATTCTGTCTCAGAAAGCAATCACAGCTATGAAGTATCCATTGTGTCTGTAAACAAAATGATAACAACTCCTTTGTAATACTTACACCGTGACAGGAATGACGATAAACCCTTTGCACACACAGCAGTAGAGTGAGACATGATTACTACCCTCATTTTTCAGATGAGGGAGTTGGCATTGGAAACGGAGCCCAGGTCTGCTGGGCTCAGTCCTAGGTCTTGGCATCACAGTAGCCATATTCATGGCCTGGTGTTTGAATCATCCTAACTTCACAATTTATCCTGGAAGGACTTTCTAGGGAGTTAATTCATGACATCATTTTGATATGATGATCTGCTTTCTTTCTCTCTTGGTAGAGTCTGCTCTCATGGGATTTCATAGTCCCCTCGCCCCAGCCATGGGTTTTCTCTAAGAGTGTGGCCCTAATAAGTTGACCATGCTCCAGTGGAAGACCACACATCTGGCAATATTGGTCTCTTGTTTTAAAGGATACAAAGTTGGTTGGGTAGAGAAGGAGAAGGTGACTGCAGGAAGGGAGCTTACTATGATCAAAGCAGGCTGTAAGAGACTCAGTATTCTCAAAGACTTGCTTTTTAAAGACATTAATCATCTCTAGATATTAATAAATACAATCTGAATTGAGTGCCTAAAAATAATTATGCACAGAAAATATTTATAAATCAATATTTATGCATGTGATACATTTGACATTTTTTGTTCAGGGGATTTTTTTAATTACTATTTATCTGCTTCACAAAGATACATATATAATAAGATGACCATTTATTTAAATAGAATTTATGACTTTATACTTAATCTAATGATTTCCCATTGGGTTTCCTAAGCTAGATTTCCTAAGGGGAGTGAGTGGTGGCTGAGGAAGGAATACCTGAGTTACGTGTGTCTTCACCAGAAAAAATTTGAACACAAATGGCCTTAAGCCATTTGGATCAGAGTACCTTCTCTAGCCACCAAGAGTGCTGGAACTTTCTTTGTGTATGTAGGAAAGCACGTTGGGGTGAGGGGTTGGTTGTGAGAGGAGATAGCCAAGAGGAACCTTGGTAGGAAAAAGAGGCCAGGGCTAGCTGCCAGCAGACTCCAGCTCTTCCTGCAATCTTCCCTCCTGCCTAAGTCCAGTGTTTCTTCTGCTTGATGTTTCTTCTTTTCTCACACTAGATTCTCTAGATGAGGGGTTTTTGTTTTGTTTTGGTTTTTGGTTTTTGGTTTTCTTTTGTTGTTGCTGTTTTGTTTTGGCTCCTACTCACTGAAACATTGGGCTGCTCCTTAGAGGAAACAGGCAGTATTTTCTCTGTGATGAGTCTCAAATCCCAAGCCTCCAAAGAAGGGCAGACATCCTGGTCACTACAGTTTAGTTTTCTACTCGTTGCCCATGATGCCAACTTCTTTGAAATAAAATAGAGAGAAAACGGTTGTCTCTGCACACAGTGCTTAGACATGTTTTGTATACCTTACCAGCTTCAGAGATACTGAAAGTATGCACAAAGTGGGTGCTGGCTTTCCAGTCAGCAGTGAAATGGCGGTCTTCTGGGCCTGGAGCTCCTGTTCTGCCTTGCAGAAGCTGGTTGTAAAACTACTTGATAGCAAAGTGTCTCTTCATTTGGGTACATAAAAAACAAGAAAGGTCACCCACTAATTTCAAGAGTGAAACTTTTGCTCATGGAAGGCCAGACGTGTGGTGTGGTGGGGAGTATGCAGACAAGCAGGAAGCCACATGTTGTAGAATTACTTGCCCCTTCACAAAGGCAAAGACAGATACACAGTCATTTGCCTTGGTGGTATTATTTCCCTGCTACAAAAGTTAATCATTAGATGTGTAAAGTAATACCTATGAGGGGTGCTTTCTCTTGTATAAGGCATGAGTGTGCAGCTTAGCTTAAATCTTAGAAGAAGAAATGAACACGTGGCCAAAAGGAACAACTAATAGATAGCATAGAGCATGTGTGAGAACTGCCCCATCCAACGGTCACACACACATGCATCAGCTTGCATTGTGATGTTATGGGTTCATATTAGGGCCAGAGTCTTGGGACCTTGTGGGCTAAACCGGGTGGAATGGACAGGGATATTTAAGAACCACTTGATCTTTTGAGCACCTTGCCCAAAGCCTCACTCAGAAGTACAGTGGCCTGTTTCAGCGAGAACAAGCTCATTCTGAGTACGCTCTCCAGACAGGAAACGGTGCAACTCCTAATGATGAAGCTTCTTCAGCTGTCAAGAAGCCTTAAGCAGATCCTCGCTGGGATGGGGCACAGTACAGACACAAAGGACCTTCAGTCCACTCAAGTCCACAGCTCCTAGGCAAATTTCTCATCATTACTGGCCCCAATCCTCACTGAAGGACACAGCATTAGCTTCACTGGACAGTCTTGGACCACCTTCAAGCTTTAGATACGTCAAAGTTTGGGGTGTATTTTATTTAGTTCATCTGAAGTCTTCAAACTGTACTAATACATTCTTTCCATTGACAAAGTAGAAATGAGACATAATACCCAAAAGGTCCACTGTATGTATTTTTAGAGGTGGAGATACTGGAGCATGGTAAAGCTTGAATGCCTTGAATGTGTGAGTTGCAGCACATCAAGTCTGGTCAGCTGTGCACTGGAGATGTAAGGAGGCCTGGCCCCATACCGACATGCCAAAGAATGGTATGTTCCGAGGAAGGGACACATGGCCAGGATGGACTCAAGGCCTCAGAGCACGATGTACTGACATCTGAAAAGCTCTAAGCTCCTCCTGACGCAGTGTCTTTAAGAAACAGCTAAAGATTGTGCACTTCCTATGGCAGACTCATGACTCGGGTTTCCAGGTAAACGTGACTCACATACAAACTCAAACACAGCTGTCATCTGCCAGCAGACCTTGAAGGGACATGATACAGTGATGCTCAAAGTCCCAGGCGTTTAAAGCTTTCAAAGGGAAGGCTGGCAGCTCACCATCCTGTATATGCGTACTTATTTCCTTTTTCTAATTTCTTTTGTAGAAAGAATAATTTCCCTTGTTACTAGCATTGCCTCTGTTACTACCTTTGGGCAAATAATTAATAGTTGACTCTATCCATCATAGTATTTATGTACTTGAATGACTACTGCTTAAAATGCTCAAAACGGATGATAGATAGGAGATAGATAGAGAGATAGATGCACACACACATAAATGTGTCTATATATAATAGGTAATAATCTAATTATTATTATACATCTTTGTAGATTTAATTTGAAGAAATGAACATTTTGGAGTTGGAGAGACGGTTTAGCATTTAAGAGCACTGGCTGCTCTTCCAGAGGACATGGTTGAGTGGCAGCATCCACATGGTGCATCACGACCATCTATAACTCCAGTTTCAGGGGATTCAGTGCGCTCTTCTGGCACGTGCGCATACACACACACACACACACACACACACACACACACACACACACACACAGGAAAAACATCAAAACACCAATACATGTAAAATAATAAAATAAGATTTTTTTTAAAAGAAAGCTGTGAACGTATGAAGTGCAGGCTTCTTGACAATGCGGAGGAAGAGAGGAGCCATGAGGATCCTCAGCTCACTTCCATCAAAACTCGGCCCTGCAAGGAAAGCCACACCACGGCCCAGCCACACACACACCCTGCCCCACCCACCCACCCCCACCTCCCCCGTGCAGTCAGCACCCCCGCTGCCTTGTGTTCAACACTTTCCTGAACCTCGCAAGACTTTACATACTGAGATGCTCATGACTTTTGAAAGAATCATTTTTACTTTATAAAACTGGATTTTTCAAAAGCCACTAGATCCCACAGCAATCTAATTGCCTTAAGAAATTATGACTACACAAAAGTATTTGAAATAGATACTTCAGTGAACTAAAAGAGATTTTTATATCAAGTGAGGATTTTTATATCCTTTATAAGCAAGAATAATATTTTCCTAAGAAATAGGTCATGGTTTCCATAACTCTGAATGCTCCACAGAAGTCTCTGTAGATCTACAAAGTTCAAATTCCTTAAAACCGTATGACCAACTCTATAGGACAGCCAAGGTATGTTTCCAAGTGCCCCCAGGTCCCACCAAACACACACATTGAAAGTGCCAGGAAGTTTAAAAAAAGGGGGGGTCAGCACCGGACCATCTGAAGTAGACTCAGGAATGGAAGAGGAAAGCCCAGGCCCCCGAAAGGGGGACAAAGTCTCGTGCTGATCCTCCCATCGGGCAGCACTGAGCCAGGAACCTGTTTTGCATGTTTTCCTTTGATAATGTAACATTAACAGCAGCCACAGACAGAGATGTGGGGTGGTTTAGGTGGCATGCCAAGGAGAATACATGAATATTTTCCATCAGTGGCTAAATAATAGCATCGTGAAATTATGAGTTTTCTAAAGTACGTTTTACATACAGAAGTGGTCATAACACATTTCACAATTAGGGAAAGCATTTCCTGCACAGTGTCATCCATTATAGATGCTTTCTTCTAACCAGTTCATCAAAACACTCTGTGGTAGAGTCCCTGAATCCTTAAAGGAAACCAGGCTTATTTGTATTTTGACTCCTGTACCCTAAAGGTAAGAAAAATCTTAAAGTGAGGTTCACAGTACTTTTTAATTTTTCTTTATTTTATTTTTTTAATTTTTCTTCTCTCATATAATACTTCCCAACTCTCTTCTTCCCTTCCCTCCACTCCTTCCAATCTCCTCCATCTCCATCTCTCCTCTCCCCAAGATCTACCCCTCATCCGCCCACTCCCACCCCACCTCTCCCCAAGAAAGAGCAGTCCTCCGGGGTTACTGCTCTAATATGGCACAACAAGATGGAACAGGGTTGGTGCAACTCCCTACTTCAAGGTTGGACTAGGCAACCCAGTAGGCAGACAAGGTACTCAAGGGCAGGCAAGAGGTTGAGGGACACACACCCCTATTCCAGTCTGTATGAGTTCTGCAGGAGCAGCAGGCCAGGCAACCTCAAGTGTTTAAGACCCAGCAGGTTCCATGTCTGCTGCTTCAGGCTCTGTGAGCCCCTAAGAGTTATTCTTAAGAACTGTATATATTCTATAAGACATTTGCCATTTTCCCAAGCAAGCACTTTAAAAGTTCTTAGGTAGGAAAAAGACTACTCTCCTGTACTATTACCCATTGTTCTGGTGTGTGGTCACCCACACAAGCACACACACCATGACATGGAAGCAAATGTAGAGTGCAAAGACTCCTATCAGGAGTCTGCTTTGATTCTGTTTCCCTAATTACAAGACATGAAGAAAATCACTTCGTTTTCCTGAGTCCCCATTTCCTTTTGTTATAAATTAGCTACAATAACAACATGCCCATCTGCCTCAGAAGGTCACAGTGATAACTCAAGAAGATTTATAGGAAAATATTTTGTACAAAGATACAATTTTCATGAAATATTGTAATACATGCTTCATGCTATCAAAGCTGTTTCAGAGAATTTCTTTGTTAGGCAAAAGTTGAGTTATGAAACTAAAAGTACAACTTTCCAGATGATGTGGCATCTCCTGCCCTGTTTTACAAGGCCACGTCCCAGATGGGTGCCTATTTATTACCATATGACCAACCCAAGCGTTGATTGCTGTTATTAGGGCATGAAAACATTAGCCAAGTCAAGATTCTGTTGTGAAATGTAAGGACATGCAAATCTGAGATACCAAAGTTGTTATGCTTCATTCATGGTTCTAACAGCTGAGGAGTCTGAGGACCATTTCAACAGAATGGCTAGAGTTGAAAATTAAAGATTAATATTCCCTTACTGACAAATATCTCTACTTGTATTAGGAGATCACCGGAAGATCACTGAGGGCTGATCCCAGTCAGTGAGAAGGGCAGCTGTTCCTCCTCCCTGGACACCACCCTTTCATCCTGCTGAGCTCAGTTCCAGGGGCCTATGCGCCCACTGGCAGAGCTTAGAATGTCAGCGCTATCCTGAGCCTGGGGTGGGAAAGTCCTTATACATCAGTCCCTGCTTTAGACCCCTCCCTAATCTCTCACAGTAAAGCTGCCGCTTCTGGATGCCAGTTTCCTTGGCCTAGTACAAGCAACACTGGACTTGGCTTGTCAGCTCCATTGAGGAGTCATGCTGAAGTGACCAAAGGAGCCACGCCAGCAAAGTAAATGCAAAATAGGCCAGGCAGGGTCTGTCATGTGGACACCACAGCAATGGGACCTCTGAGCTCTGGCTGCTTGTTAACTTAGAGAAACACACATCCAAATATGGATAGAATTTTCAGAAAAAAAAAAAAAGACTTGAAACTGGGATTATTGTTTGGAATCTTAACTTCATAAATAGTAACAAGTAAATCAAAGTTGTCATCTAAGTTTTAAAAAGCTGTGTTTTCAATTCTAGCATGGCAAAATAACATATACCAACAGGCCATGTACAGAGAGAAGGAAGCTCCCATCGCCTGTTAGCCCCAAGAGCCAATCTAGACGCCTTAGGAGCAGTGTGCTGCTCATGGCCCATTTGTCTGCAGAAGGCCCTTTCTACGGCAAGTATTCTGACTGCCCTAGAAGGTGATCAAAGGCCAGAGGAAAAGAGATGGCTGGGAAGTGGGTCCTTGTGGCTACCTTTGCCTGTTCCACTGACAAATCTTGCTGAGACTGTGCTAAAGCATCCTTATGAGCAGACGACACCCCGTCTCATTCCCTACAGGATGCTCTGTAGCCCCTCCCACCAGGCATTCTGGCAGTTGAGTCTCTGGGTGAAGGGAGAAGAAACCAGAGGGTAGGGAGTCAGCACACAGCACTGTGCCCAGGTGAGGAAGGCATTGGCCTTCTGGCAGGTTATTTAAAGGCAGAACATGAGATTCGTTTATCATCTTATTCAGAAGATTGTCTTGGTCCAGAGTATCACATTGACCCTAGAAGGGGTTTTGAGATCATCTTGTTCTGCCTTTCCACTCTTCAGATGGAAATAAAAGATGATCTTCTAAACCAAGAACATCGGGACCGCTTGCATTGCCTCCTGTCCAAGACAAAGGCCTTGGAGAAAATGCATACCCTGATGCCCCAACTCCTACGTGTGAATACAGACTTCGCTGTGCATATCAGGCAATTCTCAGAAATGGTAAGGGTCAAAGGTCAGTGCTCAGGACATTACCCTGCCACACATTCACTACCAGCACCAATGATCGTCTCCATTTCAACCGGCCGCACATGTGTTGTTACTCAAACATCTCTGGAGAGCTCTGCTCTGTTCCTTGTAACTTCAAAACAAACCCAAAACATGACTCAGAGGAATTTGACTTAATAATCTTATAGAATCACTTTGAAACCAGTGAGCCTGTAAATTGCAAATGAGAACTCTACAGTCTGGAAGTAGGCTGTGATAGGCTTTCCTTGAGCCAGTCCTCTGCCATGGGGAAAGCAAGGTCTAAAGTTCATAGAGCAGTCTGTGAGATCTGTCTGGGCAGCTCAGCCACAGCTAGGAAGAAGGTGCTCTTCTTACGTAATAGGAAATGATCTCGCAACAGGACAGGGGTGGCACTCAGTGAAAGCTCCTGTGCTGCTCATTCTTCCACAGGAACTGGTTTAACAGTCATGGCCTGTGGTATTACTGTCGCATTTCACTAGGAGGGCTTTAAAGATACTTCATTGCTACACACACACACACGTTCTCACACACACACACATACACACATACACACACACATACACACATACACACACACACACACATACACATATATACACATACACACACACATTCACACACACACATACACACACATACACACACACATACACACACACACATACACACACACATTCACACACACATACACACACACACATACACACACACATACACACACACACACATACACACACACATACACACACACACATACACACACACATACACACATTCACACACACACACATACACACACACATACACACATTCACACACACACACATTCACACACACATACACACACACATACACACATTCACACACACATACACACACACACACATACACACACACACACATACACACATTCACACACACACACATTCACACACAGATACACACACACACATACACACATTCACACACACAGACACACACACATACACACACACACATACACACATTCACACACACACACATACACACACACACACACACACACACACACACACAGTGATTGGGATCCCACACTCAACTCTGGAGTACTTAGAGCATGTACCCTTTCCAGAACCACTCTGAGGTGAGTCATTTGGAGACATGGTATCTAGGGTGCTGCAGTCCAGCCTCCACCCTTCCCAGCCTCTGTGACCCCTAATTTGTCAGGAGCGAAGGAAAGACTAGGCTCTGGAATGGATTACTCTTTCGATTTGGATATTTTTATTGTAACTTATAGAGTCCGGATGGCCTCTACCATTTCAAAACTGTAAGGTTTTACCTTAAATAGTATCAGTCTTGTTTTTTATTTTGTCAACATTATGGAACTTTATTCTGCATAGTAAAGCATCTTGAGAGTGACTCCAGCTAGAAGCTGTATTAGCTCATTCCGGCACCAAGCTGGTGTCATTTAGCAGAATGCTGCTTCTCCGTGGAAGACAGGTGTACTGACAGGGCTAGCCTGTGTCTATGCACACGTGGGCTTTAATTTCTCACACAGGGAGCCAGAGTGTTTCCTGTTATCACAGACTCAAAAATAAAGTAGCAACAAAGTAGAGCAAAGCTCTCCAGTGAGCTTTTCAAACGGAACAGCACAGGAACCTTCACTGAGAACCTCGAGGAGTGGCAGTAACCAGCATGCTAATATTTTCTAAAACCCTTGCGCCAGAGCCTGCACACACTCAATGCACACTATGGCTCCTGACACGTGTTGCTTTCTCTCCACTCTGGTGAAAGAAAGCAGGGAGTCTCCGATTAGTACTCGTCTCTAATTTGAGACAAAACGTCTCTGTCCCCCCTTTCTTATCAAGATCATCCACTGATTTAAACTGCTGGTGAAATCATAACTCCACAAGAACAGACTCCTTCTTCATCATTTCTCCTCAAGAAAAGCACAGTGCCTGCATCCTGCCACAATGCATTTTGGGAAGGAAGGAGGGAGGAAGGGAGGGAGAGAGAGAGAGAGAGAGGGAGGAAGGAGGAAGGAAGGACAGTGAAGAAAGAGGAGGTGAGGGAAAGAAGGAAGAAACGGAGGGAGGAAGAGAGAGAAAGATGGTAAGAATCCTATAAAGTTTAGACACGCCCATGCTCTGTACAGAAGGGAAGAGCCCACAAGATATCCAACCATGGAGGTCATGACAGTATAGCACAAGAGAACAAAACTGGATCAGGCAGAGGAGACAGCGTGGTGTGCATGGTTACACTGGTGAATTCACAAGCAGTGATCCCAGGCAAGTTCTGTGGAGCAAAGGGGTCTCTGGACCCCCAAATTAACAAAGTCTGAGTAGGGACAGGAGAGGGAGTGCTTGCCAGGAACTCAGGCTGACACGGAGGTTTGATCCCTTATGTGCTACGTGCTGCACGTGTCCCATGTGAAAACCTCAGAAGGTGACACTGGCCACTCTGTGGGTATGTGTGACTCTGAGTCACTGCTAGAATATCAAAGGGATTCTTAGTCAGGAGGTAGTCTCTGCCTTGGTGTTTATGATCGACAACTTAGGCAAACAAGCCAGTGCGGAGCCGTGGGTCCCTTAGACTCAGACCATGCCCCATTTACTATAAATGCCCTTGGCTGCGGCAGATCTTTCATCATTGCAATGGAGCATGTGACTTCTTGATAGACAGCTCTGTTCTGCACTTCATTTCATTCAAGGGGGATCTGCTACCATTCACCCAAAACATAGTACGTACACAATAAAATACCTTAGAAATGATTGTACAGTAGATTCGCCACTCCCAGGCAAAACTATTGCAAAAATAAAATCCAAATCAAAGTCATTTTGTATGATTTCCCATTGGACAGACTCTAATATATATAGCTTGAGATTTTTAATGGCATTCTAAATTGGAGAAAAGGTTGCTCTTGTTACTTAGATGGAAATGGCTGGTGAAGCTAGGGCTTCTCCCTTGATGGACTCATCTGTAACCTGGAGTAAATCAATTTATTTTTGGCCCCAGTTTCCTCATGAGTAGAGAACGTTTAAGCAGAGGGAGGAATGATCTCAATGCGCTTCCTTTATACCTCTGAGAGTAATTGAACACAAACTCTCGGCGTCCCTGAGGCAGAATACAACATTAAGAGGCTCACTGTCTACTCTTGAGGATACTTCAGGTCCTTGAATGTTTGAATGGCCAGCACCAGCTAGCTCCCCAGAAAACTAGTCACAACCTCTTTTCCTCTGACTGAGATCATTAAAAACATTAGAAGATTTGGAGACACTGTGGGTTATTTCAGTAATGTTTACTTTACTGGAGTGTTATCAAGTCATTTAAAAATGTTTCACTGGGAAGGGGCACTACTGCCACAGGGCATAAGTAAGTCAGAGGACAACCTGCAGGACTTAGTTCTTTCCTTCAGAAAGCGGGACCACACTCGGGTCACCGGGCCTGGCGGCAAGGTCCCTCACCTCTGAGCCACCTCACCAGCCGTCAGGTCACCTGGCCCTAAAACCATCGCCAAATTATTTCAGAGCCAAATAGTCACGGTTTTAGTAAAGAGACAGAAACAAAGAGAGGGCAGGAAGGAAGGAGAAGAGGGAGGAGGAAGGGAGGGGAGAAGAATATCACTAAAATAAAAGCTTATTTCTGAGGCTGGCTGTGGTGCTCACCAGTCCTTGCCTCGCAAGGATACGGACGGGGGGACGCCCTGGTTGGCTCACAGCTTGGCTGAGGGAGGCAGTGATGGTGGAAAGGTGCTTAGTAAAACCTACTGTGCGCTACAAGTGAATAGAACCCTTTTTTCTTCTAATGTGAACCGCTGCTCTTGTGAATGGAGTAAACTAGATCTCTAAGGACACCAGTGGCCTAAACCTAACATAAACTTAGTCCAAAAGCTAATGCCTTTGAAGAAGAAGCATTATTTATTTTTAATTGTCCTTACTGAGAAGACAAAGAGAATCCAATGTCAAACAACCTACAGGCAACTCATCAGAGGGTGTCCCACCCTATAAAGGTCATTAAATCTTGTGACAGCATGGTGACCAGGCAACTGGAGTGCCTCCCAGTTTGAAGCAAGACTGGTGATAGTGGCATGTCCCCCTTTCCTTAGTATCGGGTGCAACTACCACCATAACAACGCCCATGCCCAGGTGACAACTGTGCCAACGTGGGTCAGCATCTCAAAATGAACAAGCAACCCCAAGACTGACCAGGAATGCCTTGTTGAGACTCCTAGCTGAGGGTTATAGTGGACCAAGAAGAGCAGCAAATGACCTGAACTCCAGTAGCTGTTGGCTCCTCTACTCAGAAAGGAGCGGATGTGCCCAGAAGGGAATGCCTCACTTACCTGTACTGAGAATCATGACAAGTAGTCTGGAAAGTCATCAGACAAAGGCAGTGATTAGACTGAGCTATTCTTAACTTTCTGCACGGATTGCAGGGCAGAGCTTTTCCTGAAAATCCTGAAGTTCAGATGTTTACAATTATAGGCAATGAGGCTCAAAGAGACAGCCTCATGGATCACTTGTTTTATTTTTGGTTTTCTATTCATTAGATGCAACACTGAGCTGAGCCAGGAGCCTTCCAGGGAGTTGCACAACTTCAGCTTTTAGAGATTGTGTTTCATGGTCACGGAAAAAAAAATAATAATTGGATTTAATAGGTTTTCACAATCATATTATCTACTTACCCTTCCAAGATCATTACTCATTTAATTGCAAGCCCCAAGGAGAGATCATAGGGTAAGGGCTACACTAGGCAATCAACAATAAAGGAAGCAGGTTCTTCACAAATGATGTGAAACCTGTAGGATCCAAATGTCACGCATGAAGCCCCTAGATTTGGAGTGATTGTGTTCCTTTGATAATTGTATTCATTACAAAATGGAGACTTGAAATAATACCTATTTATATAAAATATATATTTACATATCTGCTTACAAACAAATAATACAGGTAAAGAATTATAAGACACAAGCTCCAAGCTGTGAGCGACAGGCATTTACTGTTGTTCAGGCTTTGTTGCAAACACTCTCATCCCTTAGAGAAGAGTAGCTACAGCTAGAGATTTCAAGGTCACTGGAACAGCATGTTCCTCCATCAGGGTAGTTAGTACACAGAATGTGTCACATATATGGGGCAAGGAGGCTCTGATCCTGTAGGGAATGAATTCTTTGCTTGGCTTTTAGAATATGAGAAGAAGAAACTCAGGTTATACGTTGCTTTAATTAGCTCTTCTACAAATTAGAGCATACATCACGCTCTAAAGGATGTTTTCCATCTTGATGACTACTAAAGAAAAATCTTGAATGAAAGCCTTGCTCTCAATCTGCTTTTTATTCTCTCGTGTATTTCTACGGGATGAAAGCAAAACAAAAGCACTTACAAAAACAAACCAACCTGCAGAGTGTTGTAACTGGATTCGTGACTCTGGTCAAAGCCAATCACTTACATCCACGTTGCTTTTGTCCAGTTTTCTCTTCGAGCTACAATGTCCTTGTTTGCGTTCACTCCCAGTGTTCTAGGTTACTCTGTCAACCCGGGCTCAGACTGCCCCACATCCTCCCACAGACGTCATGTTTTTCTATTGAGAAAGTCTCAGCAGGATGAAATACTGCACAGCCACAAAGCAGCCAAAACACCGCCCTGGGAAGATAATGGCACGTGGTCAGGTGGCAGCAGAGCTTCCAGCTGAGCAGGAGGCTGACTATGAAAGACAATCACAATGAAGTCTAACAGTCTAACAAACACATGGTCCCCCCAGGCTCCCAATACACCTATAAACCAAGGCTGAGAATGACTTTCTCTGTCTAAGCCTGGGCCAGGGCTTGAACAAGGTCACAGGCCTCAGGGTCCTCTAGAGTGACTGGTGAGAGCATGTGAATGAAGAAAAAACACCCACCTCTTTGGTAAGTTGGTCAGATGTCATGGAACAAAGGAAAAGAATTTACTCCTGATCAGCCATTTGTTTCAAGTCTATAAAGAAAAGAAATGGGGCTATATTAAAACTAACACAGTATATATTTTATGAAAGGTCAAGAATCCATAATGAATGGCCAACACAAAGAAGAGTTGGTTAAATTGATATTCTAATTGTCAAAAAGATGTTTTCAGTGAAAAAACTCTATGAACACAGATAAAATTGGTTTGGTTATTCGGTTGGTAAAACCAAACTAACACACCAGAAAACTCTGTGCATTCTGAATCTGTGGTCACCCCAAAGGCACAGGACCCTGCGCTGTTCCTGTCACCATCTCCTCCCTAACACTGCCCTCTGCCCACCTCCGGTCAATGGTGGCTTGGCTCACTTCTCTGTCTCTTGTCCAACCACCCAGTCTTCTTCTCGGGGCTCCCACAGCATCAGTCTAAGTGTCTCGAGCTTTCTGTGTAGTATTCGGGCATTAGCATCCCAGTAACAGAGCCACAGTGCAAACTGTCGTCAGCACTATCCACTCCATAGATGACGCAAACTGCTCTTGGCAGACCGGTGCTCAGCATCTCACAGGCTTCCATTCACCCTCCAGAGGCCCCAGCAAGAGGAACACCCTCAATCTGTTTACCCCCTTCCTTCATCCACATTCATGTGAAACGCTCTGCCGCGTTTGCTTCCTACCCCACCCCAGATAGCACTAAACGAGATGGAAACTGACTTTGTTGGCATTCATTGAGAAAGCAGAAAGCTATCAAGATCCCACCTGTAAACCTCTGTGCTGGGTGCTGAGTGAGGATGTAGAGATGAAAAGCCAGGCAGAGCACAGGTGGGCGTTAACAATAGCCATTAGGTCATCTTGCTTGCTTTGTTCTGACTCCATGCCTACTATTAAACTCTCCGTTTTATATAGGCTTTAAAACACATTGGCATCTTGATCTCATTTGATCTTCTGAACAATCATGTTGGATAAGGATTGTTCATGCTAAAGATGAAGAAACTAAGGTTGAGAAGTAGTGAGTGATTTCACCCCAAGTCATAGATCTAGCAAGTGGTAGACTCGGGAATCAAGTGGAAAACTTTTACCCATAAGTCCACTGCTTGCTGAATGGATCATCCAGCCTCCTGAGGATTAAGATGCAAAATACTTTTCCAAGAAACCTTCTAGGACTAACACAATAACAACAACAACAACAAAAAGCCTTGGACACCTACTGTGTGCAAAGCCTATTCTGGTCTTTGGGAAGAAGGTGTAGCAATCCATGTGTGAATGCAGTACTGCCCTGGCTGAGGAGGTCCATGGAGGGAGGAAAAGCCACCAGACGTGAACAACCAAGACAGGAAAGTTAAGGAGATGGGAAAAGGGGAAAGGCAAGCATCAGGTGGGAGCTCAAGACTAGAGGACCCAGACTGATCTTTTGGAAAGTGCTATGTTTATATCCCACCTGTTTTCTCTCAGACCAAGAAGAGAGGTCAAGTAGACTTTTCTATGCATCCTAGGTTGCTCTTCAGATAACATAAGTATCCCGGCTCCTAAGAGTAATTTTTTTTAATTAAGAAATTAGAAGATTTTGTTTTAAAAAATTCAAAAGTCTCTTGGAGTCTGACGAGTGTGTGTGAGTCCTCAAGAGACTGAAAGTGTTCAGACATCTGATAGCACATCTTAACTCACAAAGCCAAGAGGCAGACAGAGCCGCTACGAACACTGTAGTTGCACATTGAATAGTTACTTTATCTTCCTTCTTGATATCTATGATGTAGTTTTCAAAGTTCAGTGTGGGAAACAGGAAAAATAGGTCAGAAACACTGAGCCAGAATTGGCATGGTCATCCTGGATGCTTGAGGGTGTGCCACACACGGCCAATAGCTGTAATTAGTAATAAAAGAGGTTCTAGATCAAGTCAAGTGTTCCTTAACGCAGTAGTATCAGGGTAGTTATTGTGCAAGGAAGTGTCAAAAATGTGTCTCTTTAACACAGGATTCCACCATGCTTCCTATGCTGACACCCAGTGCTTCTCAAGCACAGGTCTCCTTCCTCTGAAAATGTTGCTGCTCTATTCTGTCCACCACTGGAGAGCCCCCACAGGAAACCGTCAATCCCATTTACTTGCTCAGACTCAGGCCGTGACCTAGTTCCAAAACCCAGATGAAGAAGAGCCTTGTCAACGTGTGGCACTTTCGGGCCAGGTGCCTGGAGACAGATGTTCCACTCCTTGAGGAGGAGGCTAGCACACAGCTGCTGGGAAGCTTTTGACAATCAACAGTGGGAAGAAAGCAAGTGAGTGAGGAGAGGAGATGGGTGGCTCCCACTCTCTGGAAACATCTCACCTTTGCTCAGTGGAAGAATCAGGAAATTCTTGATCCCATTGCGCACTCTTCTCTGGGAAGTGGGCTAGACCTTTGAGTGAACTGCCTTTACCTGTTTCTCTGTCCAGAGAACAGAGATGGAGTCAAGCTCCCTTGTGTGTCAGGAGGGCCAGCACTGACTAATAATGGGTTTTTATTTGTTTCTAAGCTACTCAGAATTCATCCAATGCATTATTCTTTTATTAAATTAACCATGCATATCATCGATTGCTTGCAACCAAGCTATTCCTTGCTTCTCTTCAAAACACTACACATCTAGTTATGCCTGGATCCACAGGCACGTTCTTACTATGCTCTGATTGTGGTGAAAGGCAATTCCTTCTGTGGGCTCTAGAATCTACCCCCTTCCTCAGTTAAGGGGACTCCTTATATTATCTTCTTCTTTCTGTATCACCAGTCTCTCCCTGCCTTCTGAATCATTCATGGAAACCTATAAACAGACTCCCTAATCAACCACCTTAAAAGCCATCCCTTTCCACCCATAATTACCATTCCTTTCCAGTTCATTCACCAGCTACTCCACTGTAGAGAAAGGGTCATCTAGATTCGCTGTTGTCGATTCCAGGTCTCTCCTCTATCCACTCTCCTTTGGCTTCTGTCTCCAACACACAACTGACACCAACGCTGTTTCTGCTATGTCACTGGTAGTTTTCAGGCTACTGAGTCCATTAGACATTCTCTTATTTTACCAGCATTTTTGATAATATTGGCCTACTTGTTCATCTCCAAATAGATGTTGGGTGACTCTCTGACAATCCTCTGCTTTATTTTATTGAGGCAGGATCTCTCACTGAATCCAGATTTGTAAGCATCATAGTATTGCTGCTATGGATGGCTCAGTCTGTTAGTTCAAGAACCCACATGTCATTAGACATACCTGAAATGAAGAGCGATTTTCTGTGAGCAAGATGGGTAGGTCAAGGGTCATGTTCTTCAACAGAATAGCAATAACAATACCATGAAAAGCTCTCTCTTTCCCTTTTTGTACCGATAGCTTATAGTGGACTATGGTGGGAACTCAAGATGGACAGCCTCTTTTTCTGGATGGACACCATTTGACAAAGCTATCCAGAGAGTTATGTAGCCAAATGTCATCTGGATTTTATCAACTTGGTGTGGTTAGGAAAATAAAAGTGATTTTAAGAACAAAGTACAAAGTCACACACCAACTCCCTTCTTAAATAAAAATAGATTTTTAAAAACTCTTTAAGCCTCTCTTTTCCTTATTAAGTTAATTTGCTTAGTTATTTTATCTTCTTCCAACATCTTCTCCCCCAACATCTGGTATAACTGAAACAAAATATTCTTTCTTGGTTCCTTTTTCTGAAGAAAGTGTGTGTGCATGCGCCTGGCCAAGTCTAATCTAAAACAAGGCCTAGTGCCTTCGCTGACATTGACATTGCACATAAACATTTGCCTTCAAGTCGCTTGAACTTGGACTTAGTGATTTTCCGGGTCACGTAAGTCACAAAGAGTCATCAATAACTTTTAAAAGCCCATCAAAAAAAATGAACCAATAGAAATGTACTAAGAAGTCCCTGGAGCTCAACACTTATTCCAGAGTTTACAGCAGGATCCCGGCCGGGTCCCTCCACAGACGCTGGTAAGCTGGGAGAGAAACCGCCAGCAGCAAGCTTTTTTTTTTTTTTACCTCTTTCTCCTGACCAATCAGTGGTCCCCTCTCCCTAGAAAAGCTCACTACCATTGAGCCTTAAGACGAAGAGACTTCTAGAGTTACATAAATCTAAGAACTTGGCCTTCTGGGGCTTGCTGTTCCACACCAGGCACACAAATAGCGCTGAAAATTTTCTCATTCATCCCCATTTATCCTATTATTTGGACACTGACCTAATTTTCCAACCTGGGTGGTCGAGGTTTTTCCTTTTGTCTCTATATCAGGTACAAGTTGACATGGTATCCAGCGCATAGTGGGACCTAAAGAATAACTATTTGCTTTTAAAAGCTGCTATCAAGAAAGAACAATAAACGGTGTGAGGACCAGAGGCTGGATGCACTGAAACAGTGGAGACCAGGCTCTGGACGCGAAGGTGCGGAGAGAGGGTGGCTGGAAGGCGCAATGAATCGCCAGGTTCTGCTATGATGAAAACCCAAGGTAGGAGATGGAAGGAAACTCAAGAAGGTGAGAGAAGTTTTGGGAAAACAAATCAATAGAACTGAATAATTAGATACGATGGGGAAAACGTTCAGGTGAGCAGAGATAAGGACAGGAGACACATCAGCGATGACTTCAACGTCTTAATCAGGAATGACCGTGAGACAAGCACTGCAGGGCAGAAACAGGGAACTGGGAAAGGGAACTGGTTTGTGGGGGAGAGGGCGAGCTCAGCTGGAGACTGTTGATCTGAGACGCTGGGAAGAGTTTCAAGTGAGAATGGCCAGTGGTCAGCGAGCGGTACGGGAATGAACCTTGAGCAAGGACAGGACACGAGCTACAGATTTACAAATCGTGAGTCACCACACGTTTTCAGCCCTGAGAACAGGGCTGAGAATCTCTGTGCACTGTGGCGCCCAGTAAGAAAACTGCAGGATGTAGGTCCAAACCTTGGGTAAGAGGGGGCCCTGAAGGAGGAAGCGACGGCGTCTGGGAAGCTGCAGCGAACCGAAGATTAGCAGGAAACCAATGCCAAGGGAGTGAGAAATGAAAAGATCTGAGAAGCAGCAAGAAAAATGAGAAGAGACAGTGTCGATGGACTGAGAGGAAGCACATCAGAGGGCGAAATGGCAAGTGGGGATTTCCAGCAGGCACTCTGAATAAAGAGTGAGACCGAGCTCAGGCTGCACTGAGGAGGGCTACGGTCAACAAGAAACAAGCAGGACACAAAGCACTGAAAAAACACCAGTGAGAAAGAAGGAACGTGCCTCTAGAGGACAAAAATCTACACTTGTTATTCGTGGGGACTTTTCTTTGTTGCTGGTGGTTTTTTTGAGACAGGGTCTTGATATATTTATCAAGCCCTAGCTAGCCTAGAAGCCACTAAGGAGCCCAGGCTGGCTTTGAACTTGCAGTGAGCATCCTGACCACATCTTGGATCACAATGTGCGTGTCAATTACAGATATGCACTGCCACACACGGCTTTGACATGTGGGGACTTTTTTACAAATATTTTGTCATGTTGTTAAGTGGGTTACTGAACTCCTCCATCTCTTTGCTAATATAACAAATAGAAGTTCAGACGGACTTTTATTATCCTTGCCCCCTCCCACTCATGCACAGGGAAACACGTACACACGCACACACACACACACACACACACACACGCACACATACAATATATACATATTGTGTATACTACGCAAATGTGGATATATATGCACACACAGTTTTTAAAAGTTCACGGACCTCTTTCCATACTCCAGAGATTATATTCCCCAGAATTCTAGCCTTAAAATCAGATTGTGGTGCTACTTCCTTCAAATGGGTAAATGTGCCTCTCCAGATATCAACTCTGGGTAGCTGCAAATGTCTGAGGTTGCCTGCCCTTCGCTCTTTGTCTGAGTATTGGAGCCTCTTGGCCTAGTTTGCAATCCACCTATTGTGTAAATAGGACTTCACGTTCCATGTGAATGTTTATCTCTCGGCTAATCTAGCCATATTAGGAGTTTTTTAAGAAAATGACTAAGTCCATCGTCCTTAAGGTTTCAACACAGTCCTGCAGAGAACCATAAAGTCCAAAGAGCATATTGCAAGCTTGTGCTGGGAAAGAGCGAGAACACTCCGACCAAGGTCTGCAGGCTTCACACGGTCACCCACTGCCCCCCGTCATGTTACCCTTACCCCGTTCAGAAATTAAATGCCTCATTCATGTCCATTGTTAAGGGAAGTGTGATATGTGAACCTAAAATATGGTCGATGGTATAAATATTCAATATCATTTCAAGTCTGGTACTTAAGAAGTCATTTGATACTAAAAATTCAGATTTCAATAGAAGGTAAACTTGCATACATTTAGATTGGAAAATAAACGCAATTTTCTATAAACTTGAAAATATTCAAAACCAAATGCTTTTGGACAAAGAAATAGAATGTATCCATAATTATTTTTTTCAGAAGTTAAAAAGAAAAAAACACTTATGGATCATAATCTGTACATAGAAAAGTACACAAATGCTAGTTTGGAGCTCAGAGAAATTTCCCAAAAGAAACCAAAGTGCCAGGGCCCAGTTCAGGGAATAGAGCACAAGGCCTCTTAAAAGGAATTTGGGGAAAGCAGGAAAAAGGAGTTTTTTTTCTGCTAACAGGGGTTAGCAGAAAACAGGCACTATAAAAGGGTAAAGGGAAGGACAAAGTGGGAAGGGAGTTTAACTAGGGGGAAGGCGGCACAGAGAGAGGAAGGATACATAGATAATAGTATGAGCGTTCGAAAGGCCATAGGGAAACAGTATTACAAGCCTACTTAAAAAACATGCATACCGTGTGTGTGTGTGTGTGTGTGTGTGTGTGTGTGCGTGCACACTCGCACTCGCAAGTGTGTGTGTAGGTCTGCACACCTAACCTGCTGCTAGTGAATGTCTTCTAGACACAAAGGGGAAACTACACCTCTAATATCTAAACAATATGGCTACCAAAACAAGGCCTGCTCAGTGATAACTCCAGTTGCTATGCCAACACAGACGGGAAATTCTACACCGTCTCAGCTCTAGATGAAGGGACTCAGTGCTGCTGAAAGAGGGGAGATCAGTCTCCCCACCCCACCCTGCTG